>CM053572.1:126235576-126352752 GCA_028646485.1 Cryptoprocta ferox
CATATGTGATCAGTGTTTTGTGGAGTTCGTGCAATTCCCTAAACCCATTTAAATTGTATGATAGCAATTGTAATGTGTATGCGTACATACTAAAGTTAGCCTTATCATTGAAAGTATTTTTAGAAGTGTTCAAAAGTAAGTAAAAATTCTTCTTTGTATTATACACATGTACTATGACACATAATCTGCTTATTCAACATACCCACTTCTGTACCCATTGCTACCATCACTTGGGGACATCATGTAAGTCACCTCTAATCTCTAAATATATGTTTATGTCTATTTTATGGGCTTCTAAATTTTTTGCTTGTGTACTGCTTAATAGGGAACTGAGAAACTACTGCAAATACACCTGCTTATCTGTTATGAGGATCCAGGTGTGTCAACAGATATGCTATGCATGCCAAATAAGAGGTTCCTTGTAATTATCCCAATAGATTATAATAAAGATTTTATGGGCTTAGATATATTCATAATTCATATCTATGTGTACTTTAAAACATCCCAAGTCTCTTAGTATTTTCTTATTCTAACTAAAAAGTACTGAGACCATTATATTCCCATTGCCAGCAATATATGACTCACATTGAGTGTTCTATACAATGTTGCAGATTTAGATGCATACAGCATATGTTGTCGCATAAAATTCTTAATTTGATTTCTATAATTAAATATACTTGTGAGCTTTTTTTTGGAAAACTAATGTTTTAAAAAACATAGTCTCATCACCACACATGCTAAAAGTTAACTTTATAATGATAGTCTACTTGAAAACACGTATACAACTGGTGGTTTGTCTCTTAATGTGTATACATGACAGAGAGAAATTCATAGCATGAATATCTGACAGAAACTTATGACATGAATGATAGGAATGTCTTAAAAAATAACTCCTGTGGATTCTCATAAGTCAAATTATCTATTACCTAAGTGTAAATCTGTGAATGTGGAATCCATTAACCTGGTATCCTCATGTGAAGCATATCTTTTTAAATAGTGTAAAAGCTTTCAAAGATCTTTAAAAAAAGTTGAGAACCTATGCTTCTATGTTTTCATATACCTTTAAGAAGAAATGATGTAAATTTTAAATATATGTTATAAACTTTTATTAGGCATTTTTAATGAAAAACATACAGTGCATTTGTTACATTAAAATAAGATGGTATTTATAACTGTTCTATATTATAGCAGTAACAGTGTGATTGATACTATGGCTCTTACATGCTTAAAGTTGAATTCTGATTCTATTTCCTACTCATTCATAGGTACTTGGGTTAACTTCTATTGCCTCAGTTTTCTTATCTTAAAATGGAGATAATGAAAGTAATTGCTTCATATCAATTTTAGGGCAATTAAGATCATGCCAATCAAGCATGTAGAAGAGCCTGAAACAATATAAATACATAACAAACAGAATTATTACTACTAAGGTTTTATCATTATGTGACTTTTCTTCAGATTTCCATAATCCTCCTCCAGATAGAACTATTTTGGGGTGTTTTGAAAGTTAGCTGTGTTAATCATGATGTTTATGTTTACACTATGAATTAATATGAAAAATATTTTTTTCAGCAGAGGAATCAGGTTGGATTGGAAAAGTTTTGCCCCCTACTTATTAAAATGTTATGCATGTGTATACACTGCATTTCTTTAGTAACACTTTCCTAGATGGTGATGATGATGATGATTCAAAATTATTAATTACTTTTTAGTAATAATATTATGCCTCCTTGCCTTTTGCTATGTGACTCTTTGGTACATTCTAGTAGACTAGAGAGAGTGTCCATTCCCATTCCATCAACTCTGGTCTTTCCCACATGAATGGCTTTGATCAATTGACTCTGTGAAGAACAGTGTGGTCAGTCCAAGTAGAGGCTTTAAGATTCATTACCTTATGCTTGTCCCTCTAACTTCTCTTCAATAACAATATCATGCCCACAGTGCAGATATTTCTTCACCCTGAATCCTATAATGAAAAGCTTGTGAAGTCCAGCTAAGCCCAACAGATGCAGAACCAGAGGAAGAAATAAAAATTTGTTTTTGTAAGCCACTGAGATTAGGGATTATTCGTCACCACAGGAGAAGCTGATTAATATATGAAATAAGGGCATTTATGTAAAAAGAGGAAATATAGTCTCATTTCACCACTCCACTGAGAAATGAAATAAAGAATGAAAGAATTGAAACACTAATTAAAATTTATTTTTCCCTGAAAAAGTGCTAGAAGTAGTAAAACCTATTGAAATAAAAAGGCGTTTGGAATATAAAGGCAAATACACAATTAGGCTGTATGCTATATAGAGTAGGATAGTTAATTTTATGTGTCAGTTTCTCTGGGTGATACCTAAGTATTTGGTCAAATGTTATTTTGGATGTTTCTGCAAAGGTGTTCTGGATGAGATTAAATTTAAAACAATTGACTTTGAGCACAGCAGATTGCCCTCCATGGTGTTAACAGATTTCATACAATCAGTTAAAGGTCTGAAAAAAGACAAACTTCCCCAGCTGAAAAAAAATTCTGCCAGAAGATGACCTTCAAACTTGAACTAGGTTTAGACATGAGCTACAACATTGGCCCATGCCTGATTACCTTTGAATTGAACTACAACCTCAAATCTCCAACTTGCTGCCCCACTCTTCATATTTTGGATTTGGAAAGCTCTATAATCATGTGAACCAATTTATCAAAATAAGTATCCATATTTTTCTCTTTACACACACACACATGCACATGGACATGCATACACACATGCACACACACACACCCTGTTGGTTCTGTTTCTCTGGAGAACCCTAATTAAAACAGATATGTTACTAGTAGTGAGGAATAGAATATCAAGAATAAGTTTTCTAAATTAGTTTTGCAATTTCTAAAGCAGACTCTCTATTCTGATTAGATTTCAGATCCTAACAACTCTATTTTCAGGAAGAAAGAGATCATTTATAGTCCATCTCAGATGTGGCTATAGAGATACATAAAATATGAACACTGGATGCTCATAATAAAGCACTTACAAAGCAAGGATTTTATAAACCAGATATATGATATCTTTGAACGTTTTAATGAAACCAGTGAATAAAATGAGATAAGCTGGTTGCTCCTAATGTCTCTGTACAAAGTGGAGAAAGCAAAGAATGAGCTCAGGGATTTGAATTTCCAGCCTCAAGTGCTATGTAAATGATCTGAGAGCTTCTATTTCTGCCCTGAAAAAGATGGCTATCTCCTATAGTCACATGGCAAAAGCCAAAATGAACTATTGGGACTTAATCAAGATAAAAAGCTTCTGCACAGCGAAGGAAACAATCAATACTAAAAGGCATTCGACAGAATGGGAGAAGATATTTGCAAATGGCATCTGATAAAGGGTTAGTACTCAAAATCTATAAAGAACTTACAACAACTCCCCAAAAACAAATAACCAAGTTAAGAAACGGGCACAAGACAGGAATAGACACTTTTCCAAAGAAGACATCCAGATGGCCAACAGACACATTAAAAGATGCTTGGGATGCATGGGTGAGCCTCCACCTCTTGATTCAGCTCAGGTCATGACCTAACAGTTCATGAGTTCAAGTCCTGCCTGGGGCTTTGCACTGACAGTGTGGAACCTGTTTGGGATTCTTTTTCTCCCCCTCTCTCTCTGACCCTCCGCCATTCATGTTCTCTCTCTCTCTCTCTCTCTCTCTCTCTCTCTCTCTCAATAAAACAAATAAACTTAAAAAAAAGATGCTCAATATCACTCATCATCAGGGAAATGCAAGACAAAACCATGATGAAATGCCACCTGACACTTGTCAGAATGGCTAAAAATTAACAACCCAAGAAACAACAGATGCTGGCAAGGATGTGGAGAAAGGAGAAAGGGGAACCTTCTTACACTGTTGGTAGGAATGCAGACTGATGAAGCCACTCTGGAGAACAGCATGAGGTTTCTTCAAAAAACTAAAACTGGAAGATCCAGCAATTGCACTGCTAGTTATTTACCCAAAAGATACAAAGGATACAAAAATACAAATTCACAGGGGCACATGCACCCCAATGTTTATAGCAGCATTATCAAAAATACCCCAGCTATGGAGAAAGCCCTAATGTCTATCGACTGATGAATGGCTAAAGAACAAGTGGCGTATATAATATACATATATATATATATATATTATATCGGTATTATATATATGTATATAATGGTATTATATATAATAGAATATTACTAAGCCATTAAAAAGAATGAAATCTTGCCATTTGCAATGATGTGAATGGAGCTAGAATGTATCATGCTAAGCAAAATAAGTCAGTCAGAGAAAGACAAGTACCATATGATTTCACTCATACATGGAATTTAAGAAAGAAAATAGATGAACAAGGAAACAAACTACAGGAGGATCAATGATAGAGACCAAACTAAGGATGGATGGAGGGAAGTGGGTGGGGGATAGGATAGATGGGTGATGGGTACTAAGGAGGGCACTTGTGATGAGCATTGGGTATTGTATGTAACTGCAGAATCACTGAATTCCACTCCTGAAATGAATATTGCACTGTATGTGCTAAATTTAACTAAAATTTAAATAGAAATGTAAAAAAAGAGATTAAAACAAACCCCCAAATTTTATTCTGTCAGTGGCTGAATAACCATGCAAATTGAAACCCTAGCCTCATAGGATGTCTACTGTTAAAGTGAGAGCACTGATTGGGAAGGGACTGGATATTGAAAGTTGTAACATGGATGTGTGTAAAGACCTTAATGAACTGGACTCCCTGAGCTTCTAAATTCTGATGAGTCTTCCTTGCCAGGACCAGAAGCCTCTCCATCCATGTCTGAGGAGATTAACCCTCCATTTCCTGAGGACAGTGGAATAGCCTACCCTGAGGATGTTGTCCTGCAAGACACTGCTGTCCACTTCCACAACCCTTATTAGCCTTTTGACCTATAACTAGACACAAGTCTCAGTAGGGTCCTAAAGATGAGGGACAAAGTGTGACCCATGAGGAAGTGTGCTACACTGCAAAAGAGCTGCTTGATTTTTCTAATTTATACAGACAGAAATTTGGGGAATATGTGTGGGAATACATGTTAAGGGTGTGGGATAATGATGAAAAAACCCCCACAAAATTGGGTCAGGCCAAATTCATTGATATGGACCCACTAAACAGGGGCTTCTGCATTTAATATTGCAACTTGGGGAGTTAGAAAGGGCTCTAACAGATTGCTTGCTTGGTTGACTAAAATGTAGATGAAACTTAAAGGTGACCCACATTAAGTGAACTTGAAATTCCAGACCTGCTTTGGTTTATGGTAGACTCAAAGGCTTAGGGAGATTGGAAAGTTACAGAGAATTTATCATTTAAGAACCACTTACTTACCCTGGGAGGGTGCAGAAGATGCAACATTCAACTTTACTGCGAGAAATTAATTGCTCTGTGATTGCTCTTTTCTGTAGGTGATTCCCACCACATCTCCATGCAACTTATCTTTTAGTTGCACAGAGAACAGATGGATCTTGGAGACTGACAGTAGATTATCACAAGCATAACAAAGTGGTGACTCTAATTGCAGCTACTTTACCAAATATGATTTCTTTGCTTGAGCAAATTAACATACTCCCTGATGCAAGGTATGGAGCCACTGAGCTGGAAAATGCTTTTTTTTTTTCTTCTACATATCCTGTTGATAAGGACCACCTGAATTAGTTTGCTTTCAGCAATATACCTTAATTACCCCACCTCGGGCATATATCCAACCCTAAGTCATAATTTAATTTGCAGGGATCTTGATCACCTTTCCTTTCAATGAGATATCACATTAATCTATTACACCGATGACATTATCCTTATGAGACTTTGTAAGCAAGAAGCATTAACTACTGTAGACTTATTGAGAAAATATATGTGTGTCAAAAGATGGAAAGTGAATCCATCAAATATTTAGGGCCTTCTAGTCAGTGAAATTTCCAAATGACGAAGGTGCGGGGCATGTTGAGATGACCCTTCCAAGGCTAAGAATAAGTAGGTGCATCTGGGCACTTCCACAACCAAAAAAGAGGCACAATACCTAATGGGCTTCTTTGGACTTTAGAGACAACATAGTCTTTATTTGGGTATGTTAACTCTGGTGCCAGTCATGGGCTAGGTGTTATCTGGCTCACACAGACACAGACATTACGTTGGGCATGCACAACAGTACTCCATCATCAAACGGAAGTGGTATATACAATATCAGCCTGAGCAGGACCTGAAGGCACAAGTAATTACATGAAGAAGTAACCCAGATGCCCATGATTCCCACTCTGGCTCGACTACCTTCTTTCTCCTAGCCTGCAACTATGGCCTCGGGGCAGTTCCCTTTGACCAGTTGGCAGAGGAAGAAAAAACTCACGGCTGGTTTACAGTAGTTCTGTATGAGATGCAGCTGCATCTGTCCCAGGGCCTGTCTCAGGCCCTTTCTGAGACACCCCTGAAGGACAGTAATGAAGGGAAGTCTTGCTGGGGAGCAGAGCTTGGAGAAGTATACCTGGATGCTTGTTTTGCTTGGAAGGAAAAAGTATATGGCCAATATATACTGAATCAAGAGTTGAGTCCATGAATTAATGATAAAGAAGTCTGGGGAGGGAGGATACTGATAGAGCTCTCTGAATGTGTGGGAAAAAAGCAAAGACATTTGTGTTTATCCATGGTGTTTTTATCCATGTTTATCCATTTATCCATGTTTTTAATGGTATAATGATAGATATTTTTCTTCAACATGCTTTTTTTCGTACAATTATTCACTGTCACTGTGTTACACTTATATAGAGCTTCAAATCAGATGCACTGGTGACAATTTTTTCAATCCTCTACTAATAAAAATTACATTCTGTTTGTATTACCCTTACACACAATATTGTGATTGCCTATCTTATATATACTTCTTTAACTGCCCTCTAATAACATTTTGGCAGACATTTTAAGAAGTGAAACAGATATACTCAGTTACAGTAATGTAACTGAATAAAAATGATAAAACAGTGCAATTACAGAATCAGAATTGAAATATATAGATATTTAGAATGTCTGTTCCCAAGACATCACTTAACTGTGTTTGAAAGTGGCCAACTCCTGGAATAAATTCCTTTTTTCCCTATTCCATTTATGTTGAAAGCCCCTTCCTTACCTTCAGAGAGTTTTAGGACACAGTTATATTTTTAACCCTAAACAATTCTAGCTCTGACAAATTGCTTCCTCTGTGTTTGTAATCTGTGTTCTTGAGCTCACCTCCTGTTCTATTTGTAGTTGAAGTTGTGCATAGTGGTCTAAATATTGAATCTTTCTTATTTTGTTAGATGTCAACCAAACCTGTGTGAAGCAGACTTTAATGAATGTCCTTAGGGTGAGAAAGTGTGAATTGAGAAGTTTTACACCAAAGTACCACACTGAAAGTTACTTCAAAATTATATTAATATGTCTTTATTATTTTATGGACCTTGATAGTTTTCATCAATCATCTCTTCCCAAAACTTTCAATTTCCCAATTTTTCACTGAACACATCATTCTTTCTATGCTTTTTTTCTATTTCTCTTATTCTGTTATTTTCTTCTCATTCTCCTTATTATTCTCTGTGTCTCATTTCTTCATCCTCTGTACCATGGTTACCTGAAATTAAACATATCTCTCTATGTACTGAGAAGACTGGCCCTTTCTTCTCCCTTTCATCCTAGGATGATCCACCTATACAAAAAGCCTACAGGGTAATCTTCTAAGGCAAATGCCATTGACTCTTGATTTCCAACCTCCACCAGCAAAAACTAACTACTACTAAACTTGAAATAAAGAAACATGTTTTAGTAAATCAAATCATTAAGCATAATTTCTCCCTTTTAGAGTTCATAAGAAAATTGAAGTCATACAACATAGAAATGTTTATGTAATCTGCTCAAAATATAACTTTTATAACTAACTCCCTGCTTAGAAATATGCTTTGGAGGGGCACCTGGATGGCTCCGTTGGTTGAGCATCGGACCAGCTTGGTCATTATCTCATGGTTCATGGGTTCCAGCCCCGCATCGTGTCCTGGGCTGACAACTCAGAGCCTGGAGTCTGCTTCAGATTCCGTGTCTCCCTCTCTCTCTGCCTCTTCCCCACTTGCACTGTGTGTGTGTGTGTGTGTCTCTCTCTCTCGAAAATAAACATTTAAAAAATTAGAAAAACAAATAGGCTATGGATACAGTTTTCCAGTTCTTGCTTTAAACAAGCTCCTGTATATATATATTTTTTTCTTTTTCAGCTACACAGAAAAAAGTTGAAATGGAAACACTAGATTAATGTTAAAGAGCAGTAGAGAAATAATGAGGTGAAAACTAAATTCTGGTACTATAGTTATGATAATAAAATCTCTTAATCTGCCACTGCTGCTTAATATTCAACTTGTGATCCCATCAAGAGTATATATATTAATATTTATTCTTTTCATGAAGACCACAAAGTTAGAAATTTTATTTTCTTTATTTAAATACATATGTAAGCCCCAGTTACTTTTTTTCTCCCCATTGGTTCCAAAGAACAGAACACTTTATAATAACAGGAACATTGTTATTGGGTTAGAAGATATTACATAACAATAAAGATTGTAGGATTTAGAAATGACATCTTCCAAGCTCTAGAAATAGCTAGTTGTATGGCTATGAGGAAGTTACCTAACTTCTCTAATTCTGAGTTTCTTCAGATGTAAAATGAGAACTGAAACAGTACATGTTTCATTTGATTGATGCAGTAATAAACTGTTTAACAAATGTACAATACTTAGAATAGTCTCCAGATTACACTGAGCTAAAAAAAAAGTTGTAATGTATATAAGACAGCATGCAAATTTATTCTCCAATTAAAAGTAAATAGTTCCATGGGAGGATTAAGTACCAGATAAACAGAAAGGCAAAATGTGTACACCAAATTGAGAAGAAATGCAGGGGAATATGGGTACAAAAAACCCAAAGTATTAGAATTTTGAAGAACAATGATTATGCATATAAATTTAATGTAAAATAAATCATTGTCATTCTTATATTTATTTTCACATTCCTAAATATATGCTGAAAAATACATTACAGGGAATTCAGGCAAAAAAAAAAAAAACCTATACAGAATTTGAATTTAACATGAAATGTATATAGTTATAATTAAATATAATAAAAGCTTCTAAAATTATAGTTTAGACTTGATATTTAGAGTTATCCATATACCTGAGTTATTTAAATTCTGCTTACCATAAAAACAAAGTTGTGTATTTGAAAGATATCAAAAATATGAGTACCATCTAGTGGTAAAATAGGAGGTAAGCAGCAGATTGTGAGAGAAAGGGGGTTAAAACAGGTGAGGGGAACACAAAGCAGAAATAAAATCATAAGGAGGAATGAGACTATGGCCAGAATCAGTAAATATCAGAAAAAGAGCCCATGTCATTAGTATAACGCATATGGGATTGGATGGTAAAACACCTGAGCTGTAGCAAACAGGGGAACAATGTACATCTGTCAAAACTATGCTCCTGACCACACTTCTGTATAATGAAGACACATCTAAATTCTAGAACCCTGAAGGTTAGAGCAACTGGAAATTAAACCTCTCATATCAATGCAGAGCAACAGTAACATTGCACCACCGGCAATCAAGACCTGAGATGGTGGAGGAGCATGAGGGCGTGAGATTGCTGTATAATATACAGAAGCAAGCATTTGGCAAACTGTCTTGTAACAGAGTAATGGAATTTCTCCTAAGTATAACAGTAATAATTATAGAAACAGCAATGTTTTTTGGAAGATACTGCTTCAGTTAACTTAAAAATACACATGAGAAAAACAAAAGCAGGCCAGGAACTCAAATTTAGTAAGACAGTAAGCAAGAATACAAATTCAAGACTGTTTGGTTAGAAAATACAATCTCAACAAATAAAAGAGACTTTTGAAAATTACTTAGCAATAAAAGATATTTAATATGAATGCTTTTCTAGTGGTTATGGGAATAAGAAGTGTAAATATCCTAATAAGGTTAAAAATCCCAAACTGTCTCAATAAATCAAAACCCACAGAAGATGAAGACTATCTGTGTCATTTGGATATTATGAGTGAAGGAATGAAGAAAAGAAGGAAGGAAAGAAAGAAGGAAGGAAGGAAGGAAGGTAAAAAGGAAGGAAAGAAGGAAGGAAGGAAGGGGTGGGAGAGGAAAGAAAGAAAGAAAGAAAGAAAGAAAGAAAGAAAGAAAGAAAGAAAGAAAGAAAGAAAGAGGAAGACAGAGGGAGGAAGGAAGGGAGGGAAATCCATATATATCAAAAAATAAAAGTATATTTTTAGCTATAGGACTAAATTTTTTTCTTAGATATCTACATGAAAATGAATAGATATGATAACAAAATTAACTTACAAACTGACACATATTACCTTTGGACATGTTTTTGAAGTCTAGATAGCATAAATTCACAGAACGATGTGTTTGCCATTTTAATAAATTTGAGATTTCAATCTTTTTATATTGTAAAAGTTCATAAAGATTCAGTAGAGTTTTACTGTATGAAATTAAGGTATAATCCAGATGGATTAAAAAATAAAAGAAAAAAGGAAAAATTTGAAATAGGTATGAGGAGTTTCAGTCCGACTACAAAGTTGGAGGGCTTACAGTGCTCCATGAGACTGCCCTTACTTCGGACACTAACGGCAAATTCAGAAGGTTCCTCAAACCACAGTTAAATTCAACAATTTGCCAGAAGGACTCAAAATTCACAGAAGGCTCTTTCTCTCATAGTTATAGTTTATTACAGGGAAAGCACACAGATTAAAATCAGCCAAAGGAAAAGACACATGGAATAGAGTTCAGAAGAAATCCAAAAATAGAAATTTCACTGTCTCCTCCATGCAAAATCAAGTCTGTGGGAGGGTATTATTCTGATAAGCATTAGCAGGTCCTATTTTAATGTACTGCCTCAATATCCATAATGGTTCCCACAGGGCAGTATCCCATATGGACATCCCTGTGATATGCAATTTTCTGTTGCCTTTCTGCCTGATGATATGACTAATCCACTGGCCACCACACTTGGGTTAGTAAAACCCAAACATAAGGGCAAACAGCATCTGACTTAACTCATTGAACTGATTTGTTTTTACCTTCCCTCATCAAAATGACAGACTTTGAACAGGATGTTGTCCATTCACCTGGGAACTGGTATCCATAAGCCAAGAAACTTTTTGTTGGTGAACAAAGAGCACTGCTCAAGTGGCCCAGGTGACCATGGGATGACCACAGCATCTAACACCTCCTCAGGAGGTTCCAAAGTCACCCCTGAGGGAGAAGAGGCTATCTGCTTGTGAGGATCTTCTTGCATTCCCCTGATAGCATGTTCCAGCATGCACCATTTCCATTTCATTATGGAACTCTTACAGGCACTCTCTTCTCCATTGGAATTTCTTTGACATCACCCAAGAAAATATAGGCTTTATAGGTTTAAAGGTTATTTTATGTCCCTCAGTCATAGAGACAGTTTTATTTATTTCTAACAGCAAGCCAGTAAATGTCTCCCAAATGGGAAATTTCCAGTTCAAACCTCAGTGCTGTTGTTGGGTGAAACTCACAAACTTTTGCCATAAGGTCCAATCTACAAAACACACAGGGATATTGTTTAGGAAATTAACAACCTGTATGAGTTCAGGCACTCTTATGGGTTTCCGTTTAGAATGTCCAATCAGTATTGGGGGAAGAGTAGGTTTTCATGGATTATGTATTACAATACTAAGTCTATCCTCATAATACATTCAGGTAAAGGAGATTAAAAAAAAAAACAGGTTACCTAAAATCTGTTCAAATACATAAATTTCCAGTAAACTTTTACCTTAATCCCATCAACATTTATATTCCTATAATCTCCTAATCTAATTGTGCCTCCCATTGGAACTCTACCAATAGATTTTGGAACCATAATGCATGAGGCTCCCATTTCAAGGAATCCCCAAATTTCTTTACCTCCCCGACCATTTTGGAGTGAGACTCCACCTTGGAGTGAGAAGGTTATCCTGGATTATCCAGGTAGGCTCAGATGATCTTGAACTTTACCTGTGATCCTTGAGAAGAGTGGTGGTTAAAGAAATCCTCCAACTTTCTTTGTTTTGGAAAATGGCTACTCCAAAAGAATCACCTTTCCCTATGTGACTTAACTAAGACTCATAGATGTCTACCCCAAATTCCCCCATGCCCACCCCACCCCCAACTCCTCCTGACACTCTGACATCACCCTTGTTTACTTATACTAGGACCAGATACACCTTCCATATTTCCATTATTTACCTCATAAATGATTAATTAAACTGTTTTGTCCTTACTCATCAATTGCAACCAATGCCTTTTAACTAAACTTCAGTTGAGATTCTCTCCTGCCCTAGGTCCTGAAATGTGGCTACCCTTAGCCTGAGCCAGCACACAGTCCCTCCTTAGAGGCCCCTGTGGGGAAAAGTCTGGCCTCATGGTAAAACATCCTCTGGAGGCTCTAGGGGAGCTTCTACAATCCAGTCAGGCCACCATTTTATCTCAGTTCCCTACATTGGGTTCATTCTGCTTGTTTGCTCCTCACTATAAAAGAAAAATCTTGTTTTGCCTGTTTTCTGATACACTTACAGATTTTAAGTTCAGAGCTGTCTCTCTATTGCAATAGTATTTTCAAATCAAGTTTCTCCTTACCTAACCCTGGACTTGTTTCTAATTTGAAAGCTCAATGTAATCACAAGGATCCTTGTAGGAGGAAGACAGTGGAATTCAAGTTAGAGAGAAGACAGGGTGACAGAGGCAGAGGTTGAAATGATGCGATTGCAATGCATCACAATTACACAATGCAAAACAATAAGGAAATTTAAGGCACCTCTAAAAGCCAGACAAGGTAAAAAGTGGATTATCCCCTAGAGCTTCCAGAAGGAAGCAGACCAGCTGACACTTGATGAAATCCCAGTGAGATTTATCTTGGTCTATAGAACAGTAACATACTAAATTTGTATTGTTTTAAGCCACTAAATTTTGGTAGGTAATTTGTTACAGCAATGATAGGAAACTAACACCCCTCTTGTATAAATGTAAAATGACTCCATTGAAAAGGTTATTTTCCAAGGGTATGTTTAGGTTTAATTTTCTGTTATAATACTGTGGTCAAGGCTATGTGTCCAGAGTATTAAGCCAAACAGCACAATTTTAAAGGTTTTGAACTTAGACTTTAGAAATTAGGTATCAAACACTGGAATTAAAAGATGTTTTAATCTAAATATGTAGGTGACTGAATATGCTAGGGTCCAATGAGAACCTTAGAAAGTTCACATGTAGTGAACTTGGAATTAAATCAGAAAAAGGACTAGTCAATCATAAAATAATACAAACAAGGGATGATAAAGGACCAGAGACCAGAAACAAAACCCAATTACCAAATAAGAAAACCAACAACCAAGAGAAGAGTTCAGCCATGAAGGCTGAGTAAGAGGTATAAGTGGAAACAATAGAGTGTCTCTCATCAAAAGCCATGTCTATTCTTCACATGGTGAGAATTAGTTCATCCCAGGGTTATCACAAGCCCATTGATGATGATCAATCTTGGCCTAAAATGTCAGCTTCAGAAATGGGACTCACATGGTTCAGGAGACAAAGCAATTCCAAAACCATGGTAGGCAAATGCAGAGCTTTGACAATGTGACAGTGTCACAATGGCATAACCTTTTGTGTCAATTTCTGATAAAGCTGCAGTAATTACCATAAATTACCACTGAAACATTTCAAAATGTACAAGAAAATTAGTGATATTTTTAGGTTTCCTGAGAGTCCTTGGAGCTTGAAACACACATATTCTTTTGAGTAAAGTACCTTCTAGAATACTAAAATTTTCCATTATGTACAAGTATATATGTGTGTCTCTCTGTGTGTGCATGTTGTGTGTGTGTGTGTTTATTATAAAGATCTATGAGATATTTATGAAGTGACAAGGTTGTATTAGTCAACTCAAGCTGCCATAACAAAATACCACAGACTGGGTGGCATAACCAACAAAATATCACTGGCTGGGTGGCTTAAACAGCAGAAATTCGTTTTCTCACAGTTCTGGAGATGAGAAGCCTCAGATGAGGGTGTCAGCGTGGTGGGGTTCTGGTGAGGTACTCTTCCTGGCTTTGACAGCCACCTTCTAGCTATGTCTTCACATGGCAGAAAGTGCTCTGGTATCTCTCCTTTTTCTTATAAGAGCTCCCAATCTACCAGATCAGGGCTCCCCCTTATGATCTCACTTACCCTTGATCACCTCCTTATAGACCTTATCTCCAATACAGTCACCTGGGTTGTTAGGGCTTCAACATATACATTTGGGGGAGGGGCACAATTCAGTTCATAATAAAGGTAATGTGCAAAAATCACATGTTAAAATTGAGGTTTATTTATTATTAGATAAATTCTGCTTATTTTGGTGGAGACTGGAAGCAACGATGAACTATTAAGAACAAAATTACCTACATTCCTACTCACAGGGGCAAATGCTCAGTATTATGGCAAGTGTCATTACAGTTGGAGTTCTGTAAATGTTGATTCTACCTTACAGCAATATTTTTATCATAATAAAGTTTCCAAAATATTATTTTAAAACTTTAAAATATAATCAATGAATACATGATCAAAAAATATTTTGAGTAATAGCCATGAATGACAATACATTTTTCATCTATTGTCAGTGCCTCTACTCCAGATCTTGGTTTTTCCACAAGTGAAGGATACATTAATGCAACATATCAGGCTCTTCCCAGTAACTATTCCCATATTCTCTTTATGCCAGAGCCCCTCAGTATGCCCAGCATCAATATTTACCACAGATGGGTCCCATGTGACCCAGAGTACAGTGTCCGCTCTGTGCTTGGGCTTCTGGATAAGTTCTGGGCATACTGGACCACTTGCTGATAATAGTACTCTTATTTATGCCAGGGTACTCTTATTTTTCTATGGGTGTAAATAGGCTAAGCTACTCTGGATTATAAATTGATTGACTACTGATTCTATCCTCAGAAAGTCCACAACCATCAATTTTGATATTGGGAGACCATTTTTCCACTGACTTCTCAAGCAATTTCTCAACACAATTGCCATATTGGGTATAGATGGGTAAGGCAGTTTTTTCTGCAGTGGCTTCTCTGGTTCTATTTTACAAAGGCTACAGTCATGTCAATTTTTCACAGATGAACATATTTGTGAGCAAAACATGCTCAGTGTTTCACATTCCTTACTATATCAGACTTCTCAAAGTAAATGGATACAGAGATAAAAGTTTTCAAGTAAATGGCACAAATTACAAGCCTTTCTGTTTTTGTTTTTTTAAGTTGTGTCAATTCACACCCTCACTGTTATGGACTGAAGTGTATTCCCCCAAAATTCTTATCATGATGCCCTATAGCCCAAAGTGACTGTATTTGGAGACAGGGCCTTTAAGGAGGCAATTAAGGTTACATGATGACATAATGGTAGCCCTATTCCCAAGGAATTCCCTGCTTTCTTTATAGGAAGAGGAAGAGACGACAGGAGTGTACATGCAAAGAGGAATGTGTGTGGACACAGTGAGAAGGTGGTCTGCAAACCAGAAAGAGAGGTCTCTAGAACCAATCCTGCTGGTACCTTGATCTTGGACTTCCAGCACCTAGAACTTCGAGAAAATCAGTTGTATTGTTTCAGTCACCCAAGCTATGATATTTTGTTATGGCAGGTGGAGCAGACAAATGCACTCATTAACAAATTACGATTTTCATGCTCCCACATAGCTACCTGATCTTGATTCAAATATTAAGAGAGAAACACAGAGAATGAAAAACAAGTTAAAATAAAGCACTATACTATCTGTGAGAACATATAATATCACACCCTATATGTGTGTATATATGTGTGTGTGTTCATAGCAGAGTTTTCGTTTAAAATATTTTCCAAATCAATTCATTGTAATTACTAGTGAGCATCATTAAGTTTACCTGCATGATTCCTGAATCGAGAGAGATTGATTGCAACTATTATCTTCCCAATGCACACTGCAATTGCCAAAGCGAGTAATATTTAAAGAACAGAGACAACAACATAATTTTAGAGATTTTTTTGGGGAGTTAATGAGTAAGTAAATAAAGAGCAAATTTTGAAGTGTGGTTTGTCAATAAAAACAGCTTAATATATTTTAGAAAAAGTGAATTGATTTTTCAGGAGATGAATAGCATTCTCAAAAGCCACCAGTAGATGGTGTGACAGGAGTAATCAAAATTGAGGAAACATCTATATGTATTTTCTCAATAACCACTCTTTAATTGTTCAGGAGAATTATTTTGTAATATGAAAAATTATTTTAATATGAGTAAATGTCTATATAAAGTTTACCTCAAATAGCTCTACACTACTTTATGATTACTACAACTTATTCAAACACAGATAACAAAAAGGATATAGTACTTCACTTTTTTTCTTTTTCATTAAGTTCTATACATACACATTTCAAAGCTTTCTTGCCTGTATGTACCTAAAAATTCATGTAGAATATATGCATACGGTATATACATCTTTTTTTTCTTTCAATGCAGCATATCCACTTCTAAAAATCTGTATTCATATAATCCATATCGGTCTATGAGAAAATATTATCATTATATTAATGCTTATAAATTCATTGCTAGAATTAAGTCAAATAAGATATCTGTTACTTCTTTAGTATCAATAATATGATGTTTTTAGAGACATATATCTGTATCAAAGATTATATACATATACATATATATATCAGAGAACGTACATGTATCTAATTATAGACTCAGTGTCAGCTATGACTATTTCATGAATACATGTGATGAGTCTAAGAGAACCAGTGCAAAATCAAAATAATATGTGAAATATAAAAGAACAACCTCTTACACACCCAAATATTCTACATTTTGTGACCACTGCCATAGAAATTCCCTGTCTCCTCTGTGGCCTGAAATAATAACAATTATTCTATGTACTGTGTGAAGTAGGGTAATCATGATCATTTTTATAATACAATTTTGGTTTTTTAACTTCTTTTTTTTTATATTTCGTAGGATAATTCACTCATGGGGTGAGCCTCCTCACTTCCCTAATGGGCCATTTTATAGATCACCTGAGACTTACACTGAACGTACACACAAGGCTACTGGTTGTGAGGCTCAGAAATCTGTTGCTGTGTCACACCTACCGACTCTTGTGTAGAATCCACTTCCTGCTTCTCTTCAGAAGTAATGTGTGGTCCCATGACCTGGTTTTGACTCATTACTTTGTGAAGATTTATGAATCAGTATAGGAGTCACCATAATTTTTTCCTCTGCAGAATTTGAACTTTATTGGTTAAATATTTATTAGGAATACAGGATAGGGGCACTTGGGTGCCTCCATCGGTTAAGCGTCCAATTCTTGGTTTCAGCTCAGGTCATGACCTCACAGTTTGTGAATTTGAGCCCTGTGTCAGGCTCCACGCTGACAGCTTAGAGCCTGCTTGGGATCCTCTCTCTCCCTCTCTCTCTGTCCCTTGCCCTGCTCACTCTCTCTCTCTCTTTCTCTCTCTCTCAAAGTAAATAGAGTGCCTGGCTCAGTCGGTTATGCCACCTACTCTTGATCTCAGCTTAGGTCATGATATCATGGGTTCATCAGTTCAAGTTCCATGTTAGGCTCTGTGCTGACAGAGAGGATCCTGCTTGGGATTCTCTGTCTCCTTCTCTCTCTGCCCTGTTTTTTTTCTCTCTCTCTCTGTCTGTCAAAATTAAGTAAATAAACTTAAAAAAATAAAAATAAATAAATGAATAAACTTAAAAAAAAAGCATATAGGACAATTCCAGATACATAGGAAGTACTTGACCAAGTGCTCATAATTCCCCATTACTTAACCACTCACTTGGCTTGAATAACTTTAGTCAGGCGCTGTCTTCCTCTTCTTCAGCCCTAAACTGGTTCAGCCATGCTCCTTAATGGTTTATCCCAAGAATCTACTGACCACGGAAAGAGGATAAAAACATTTCCTGCTGAAGCACCTGATTTTGCCACCAGCTCACCCAGAAAGCTTGCCCTTCTCCCTACAAAGTTCCTCCTGGTTTTGCTTCCCTCTGCCTATAAAAGAGAAACCTTTTCTCTGTTTAATTTTGAGACACTTGCAATCCTGAAGTCATAGTGTTCACCCTATTGTAACAGCCTTTCAAAATAAAGTCTCTACTTATCTAAGTCATGATTTATTTTGGCTATTATATGATTGTTTGCTATTGTTATCAGCACTATAAAGATTATTCTATGCTTTCTTTGTATCTTTTAATATATTAATAAAGTGTGCTCATATATTTTCTAAAGTTGGCACATACTGATTTGTTTCCATAAACTTAAAAATATGATGTTAATATTGTTTATGCTAATATAATTGTGTTTCTCATTATATTTAATTAAATCTATACCTAAAGAAAGTGAGACATTTGAAATGGCTGGCCTTCATTTATTCGAGCTATAAAATTGGCAATTTCATATGATTCGGCCTAAAACGTTGACAAGTGAGAGCAGTCTGTATTTTTTTTTTTTTTTTGCATTCACATTTCTTGGTTGTTGCTGGTTTATAAACTGAATTGGGAAATTTCTAGTATTTGTTGTTGCTGTTGTTGTTCCTCTTAAATTACTTATAAACATGAGAAATACAAATTTATTAAAATCCTATTTGATCTTTCATGTATGTGAGGAACGTCTTGATACAGTGTTGTTTTTAGTGTATTAAGGTTTTCTACGTACTTTTGAAACAAATTGCAAGGCAATGCTAAGATTTCTTAACAAACTCTTATAATTCAATTGGCTAAAATTGTACATTGTTATTAGTATTGCTTGTTTGGAAACCATGCATTACAACTCTCTTCTAATGGTTATCACTAAATGTCTAACATAGAAATATGAATGATTATTCACTAATATGTGGAACTAATTACACACTAGACAATAACCTTAGCATTCTTTTCTTTCTGTTTACTCCAAACACCTTCTACAATTCACTATTTGACATCACTTTAGGTGGTATTTTACATTCTGTTATTTTTTTTAAGATTGTTTTTTAAGGACAGTTTTAAGTTCACAGAAAGACTAAGGGGAAGAATCCACGATTTCCTTTATATCCTTGACCCCACATGTGCATAGCTTCCTCCATTATCAACATCCCCCATCAAAGTGGTGCATTTGTTACAATTGATGAATTTACACTGAAATATCATAATTACCCAAAGTACATAGTTTACATTAAGGTTCACTCTCGCTGGTGCACATTCTATGGGTTTGGACAGATGTGTAACTGCATGTATCCACCATTATAATTATATAGAAAGTATTTTCCCTGCCCTAAAATTCCTCTGTGCTCTACCTATTCATCTCCCCACACCCAACCCTAGAAACCACTGATCCTTTTTCCAGCTCATTTTATAAGGTCAAACTCAGGATTAGATTTTATTTCCTGCTTTAAATAGTGTTGATTTTTTACTTGTTTGTTTCTTGCAAATATATCAGTTACTTTGGATATGGTTGAATTTTTAGAATATTGGTATTATGGCTATACAGATGAATCTTAGCATACCCTTACTATAGCTTTCCTTTAGCGCTATCCCTAAAGCATAATCTCTCTGGAGGTCAGTACTTAATACCACAGGTGTTTAATGCAGTCTATTTTCCATGATTATTCAAAACTCCTGTATCTTAGAAGTTCAGTTTTTATTCCACCTAAAGATCCCTGGTAGTCATTCGTTTGCTGGCCTCTGGCACTTTACTCTAAACATGCACAGCTTAGCATTTGGCCAAATACTCAAGAGGTCCTCTGGGCAGGCTTCTGGGGCTCTTCTTTATTTCATCTCTCCTTTCCAGTACTCTATCCCTCTATCCTACAATTTGAGCTGCCTCAGTATTCCCAATCCCTATCTCCTCAATTCACTGAGATTTTCTCCTCTGGATGGTGTCTGGAAGCGTCTCTGATTAGACAAATAGGCAAAGAGCTCATATGGTTTGTTTTCATATTACCTTCATGCTATCTTCACCCATTTCCTTTAACACCTCCTCGTATAAATTGTCAATCTACTGTTTCTGAAGATATTTTTTTATTCCATTTATACATGAGATCATCCACTATTTGTCATTTTCTGTCTGACTTATTTCACTTACATAATGTTGAATAAGTTCTGGGGAATCTAATGTACAGCATGGTAACTATAGGCAAAAATACTGTATTGTTTACTTGAAAGTTGCTAAGAATGTGGATGGAACTGGAGGGTGTTATGCTAAGTGAAATAAGTCAGTCAGAGAAAGACAGATATAAGTTGTCACTCATATGTGGATCTTGAGAAACTTAACAGAAGACCATGGGCGAAGGGAAGGGGAAAGAAAAATAGCTACAAACAGAGAGGAGGGGAGGCAAACCATAAGAGACTCTTAAATACAGAGAAAAAACTGAGGGTTGATGGGGGGATGGGCGAGAGGGGAGAGTGGATGATGGGCATTGAGGAGGGCACTTGCTGGGATGAGCACTGGGTGTTGTGTTGAAGCCAACTTGACAATAAATTATATTTAAACAATAAAATAAATAAAAATACAATAAAATACAATAAAATAATAAAAAATAAAAATATACTAAGCATTAAATGTATGAGCATAGCACAAGCATATCAGTATTTTTTAACTGTCCTGAATTCCATATTCTTATGTATCTGCACTCCTTTCTTTGTCAAATAAATATAATTTATTTAAATGCAGTAAAAAAAAGAAAGTTGCTAAGAGTAAATCTTAAAAATTCTCCACACATAAAAATACTGTAAAATATGTGAGGTGATGGATGTATTAACTAACCTTCATAATATATACATAAATACATATGTCAAATCATCACATTGTATACTTTAAATTTACATGGTCTTATATGTAAATTACATCTCAATAAAGCTGGAAATAAAAACCAACAAATCTAAGGGTGCCTGGGTGGCTCAGTTGGTTAAGCATCTGACTTTGGATCAGGTCATGATCTCACAGTTTGTGGGTTCAAGCCCCGCATCGGGCTCTGTGCTGACAGCTCAGAGCCTGGGGCCTGCTTCAGATTCTGTGCCTCCCTCTCTCTCTATTCCTCCCCTGCTCATGCTGTGTGTGTGTTTGTCTCTCTCTCTCAAAAATAAATAAACATTTAAAAAAACCCAACAAATCTACATTTGATAGAGAGATAATAAGTTGTTTTTTTTTTTTAACTGGGAAAATAGGGGTATTATAAGAACTGGAATTATACACAGAAGGTCTTTTTTCAAGAGTCCTTGAAAAATAGGTCTGAGGCCTTCAAATGCTTCAGCTCTCAAAGTTTAAATGTCTGAAGGGGTGTGGTGGGGACTATTTCCTTTTCAAGTGCTCTGCTTCTCAATACATTTTATGAAACCCAAATGGACAGAGCACAATGAATTTGTGTATTCTGAATGTGGGGACTGTCTAGGGCTTGGAGAGCTGTGAAAAGGGCCAGAAAACTGGGGTGTCTATCAGAACTGTTTTGGGGAACAGTGGCAGGAATGGGACAGTCCAGGATTTCTAGGATTATTCCTTTAGGGTGAACATCAAATATCAGCACTCCAATTATTAAGTAAATCTCTTCCTCAGAGATTAACAGGCCTTAAAAACCTATGTTGGGCTTTGTGAGGTTGAAGAGATACAGAAAATAGTTTAGAAAGAGTGAAATCAAAGTGTAAGTTGTCTGATCCCATCAGAGATTGTTTGTCTACTCTGAGGGATTACGGTGGGATAATGTGAGGTGTTAAGGGTGGCACAAGTTGTTTAAGTGTCTATCAGAAAGGTCATAGAGTGCTCATCAACTGAGATTATTACTTCACCCAGTGTATTTAAGGGTCTTGAAGGGCCTATGGAAGCAGATCCTTCAGAGAGATCATTGAGACTTTAAAGTTTGTTGGATTCATTTTCTCTCTGGAAAAACTTTAGCTAAATTTACTGTTTCCTTGCAATATCTATGGGTATACCAGTCCATATGAAAATGTAGGGCGGTCAAGGGTAGCTTAAAGGTCTAGAAATGGATTTGAAGGATTTGAGGGATAAAGAAAAAGGGAACAAGGGAGCTGGCAGTGCATCTGAGGTTGGAGTAGGCAGGGGAGCAATAGTTGAGAAGAAAAATTAGCTCTGAGGTTTTCAATAAGTTCAGATATATATATTGAAATTACTGCATTGCCTGATTAAGTTTACACTGAGAAGGTTACTTACTTTTCAGCCTTCATATACCATGAGAAACAAGCAAACCATTGATTAGAAGGGAGTTCCTAACAATGCCAGAGAAGCCATTTTATTTCTAAATGGTTAGTTTTTACAGATATTAACAGAACTAGTACTGTAATGGTAGACCATATAGTCAACGGGAGAAGAGGAGAGAAGGTGCACAGAGAATTACCCACAGATACTTAAGTCCAATATAAGACCTTAAAGAGATATGAAGCAATTCCATTCAATTAATTTCCTTAGACAATCTGATCACCAGGGAGCCAAGGAGCCAAGAACATTCTCCCACACAATTCTTAGCCTGGAGAGCTGAAGAAAAGCAGAAGAGGCAAAAGGAAATTGCAAAAAGGCCAAGGAAAAGTCTCTTTGCCTGAAAGAATTAAAGTAATTCCTTATCACGTTTCAACAGATAAGATAACTTTGGCACTGGTTTGAGAGTTTAACTCATCAAAGGATCCCTGATTTACTGAACAGGAGAAAAGATCAAATGACTTACAGATGGCAGAGGTCTGTAGGTGAGGTCCAGTAGCAATCACAGTCACAGGACTAGAAAACTGCCAAATCAAACTAATCTGGAATTAATAAGAAGAGATTTTATTTTAACAAGAACAATGCTCTAAATAAAAAATCTGCAAGCAGCTTAAAGATTAAGCAAAGAAGAGCTTTTCTCTTATATGGGGGATGAAGTAAGGTTGGAAAGAACCAAGATCAGGGATTGGGGCAGGAAATATTTTCCTATGGCCTGTTGATACTTATTAGAGGCAGCTTGGCCTTACAATTCTGCCTAGGGCTGAGGACTGGTCTATGTTCAGTATCTTCTGGGTCCTTATGTACAGAATCTAAGCTAAAGTGAGGTAAATATAAATTCTGACGGCCAATTAGTGCATCTTGGTTGCATTAGTCAAGGTTCTCCAGAGAAACAAAACATTATGAAGTATATAGAAAGAAATGGATTTATTTTAAGGAATTGGCCCATGTGATTATGGAAGCTGGCCAAGTCCAAAATCAGCAGAGAAGGCCAGCAGGCTGGAGAACTACGGAAGAGCTAATGTTAGAGTTGAGGGCTGAAGACCATCTGCTGGCAGATTTATCTTTCTTGTTTGGGGGAGGTCAATCTTTTATTCTATTCAGACCTCAATTGATTGGATGAGGCCCACTGAAATATTTGTGGGCAATATGCTATATTCAAAATTCAAAATTCATAATTTCAATATTAATCTCACCCAAAAACATCCCCAAAGAAACATCTAGACTAATGTTTTACCACATATGTGGGCACCATGGCCTGGCCAAATTTGGTACATAAAATTAACTATCAGAATAGTTGTGAAGATTTTTCTTGCCAGTCTCTCTTCCCTAATGCAGTGTGAATTATACAGTAATGTGCATAGGATTGTCTGAGGTATCACTTATATAGTCAGAATTCCAGACACTTCTGCTTGGTATTCTAATTCATTGAACCTCAGGTAATGGACACGAATTTACAATTTTTGCAGTCTCCCAGGGGCAATATAGATAAAGGTGGTCATGCACCTTTCTTTGAGAAACAATGTTAGTGATTTTCTTCTGACATTCAGTGTTTAATTAATGCTTTATGGAGTCATGGGGATTTTAAGCACCTGCAATTGCTCATCACAGTCATGTTTAATAGTCTGGAAATAACATGTCATGATCTATAATATTTTTTGAATCCATTAGTTTCTTTTACTTTTTTCATCACTAATTTACTAGGTTCATTACGCTCACATTTTTTGCCACTCTGTGTAGTAAGACATTAAATGTGAACCCTAAACATCATTCCCTGTAGATATTCTTTTAGCTGCCTTATTTATTCAGTGTTCAGTTAAGATTGCCAGTGAATTAGCTGGACGATGATACCAAAAAGTTTAATGATCTACTCACTAGAACAAATATGCCTGTTTTACAAAATAGATGCATAAAATTGTCTATCCAATTAAAACTAAAAATAGAAATAAGTCAAAATAGAAAAATATAAACATACCTATATTGATTAAAATTTAAATATATTTATATTTATTTTAAAAATTATTAGAAAAATGTACATTAATTTAACAAAGTACTCAGTGGTTTATGTAATCATATATTTAAAAAGAGTAATTTTTAAATATTAAAAAAATTAATTTTTTTTTGAGAGACAGAGACAGAAACAGAACATGAGTGGGGGACAGGCAGAGAGAGAGGGAGACACAGAATCTGAAGCAGGCTCCAGGCTCTGAGCTGTCTGCACAGAGCCCAATGCGGGGCTAGAACCCCATGAACCATGGGATCATGACTTTAGCCAAAGCCAACTGATGCTTAGCCAACTGATTCACCTAGGTGCTCTAGTAATTTTTAAATATTAATTACTTTAATTGCCAGCACATGGAGATTTAAGACAATGACCTGTATTAAATATAAAGATATAGTATCTAGTTATTTGGTAAAATTTCTAAACCTTAACAGTCTAAGTTTAAGAGTCCCCGTTGTGTCAGAATATTTAAATATATTTGTATACCATCTTATTTTACATTTTGGCTATATTAATAATATATAGAGTTTTAGACAATAATATATTAGAAAGTTGCACATCCTATTTTACCTGTAATATGGGTTTATTATTTAAAAATACTATCTATAGTAGAGAAACTTGGCAAACATTTCTACAAGTAATGAAGTAATAATGGTTAAAATCACTAATATGTCATGTATATATCATGTAGCTCCCATACAAATGTAAGCAGGGCATTTAACCTCTGTTTTACTTTTTCTAAAAGTCTAAAATTCCAGTCTAACAACATGAAAAAAATAGACCTAGATTATAATGACACGTATACCTGGACCACATACATCAAGATTGTAAAGATTATGAAAAACAAGAAAAGAAGGGGAAAACATCACTGGGCAAAGGACGCTAGAGTCACACAGCAATCAAATGCAATGTGGTATCTTGGATGGGATCCTGAAACAGAAAGAAGACACTAACAGAAAAACAGGTGAAATCCAAATAAAATCTGGAGCCTAATGGTTCAAAGTAATACACTGTTAGAAGACGGAGGAAGGATGGTAAAATATCCTCCAGACCAAGAAGGCACTTAGAGACTAAAAAAATGAAGCAAGTCACTCTCAACCATTTACATAGAGTTTTATTCAGGGTAATTTACTGACAGGGGTAATTGAGAGAATGACGATCCAGGCACTACACAGCTATTCTCCTCGAAGTCTGGACCTTAACCCACAGAATTTATAAAGTGAAGGGATCATTGTGATGAGGTCAAAGGGTACTTATCTAAACTGGTGCCTTCTGTGCTCCAGAACACAGAACAAGCCTTCCCCCATTCTGGTCAGGGCATACATTAATTCCCAAGGGGGCTTGCAACACAAGGGCCCAAAGGAGGTCTTTGTGCAGACATGAACAAGTTGAAGGGCCAAAGATGGAGTCACTTTCTTCAGCACTCCTACATCTACCAATGTCAGTTTCTTGACAAATATACTATGATAATGTGAGGTGTTAACAGTGTGAGAGACATGGTGATAGGTATTCAAAAAACTCTCTGTATTAACTTGGTAACTTTTCTTATTTCAAAATATAAGTTCAACTAAAAAGACTTGCATGTACTTGTATATATGTAGGTGGTAGGTACGTATGTATGAACTTACTGTGGACTTCATTTGTTGAATGTACCCACATTATCATCATTTACACCTGTTCCTTTCATAAAATGATTCTCTAATTACATATTAACAGTTTGTTTAGTTTTGTAGATGTTTAGATTAACTACCAACTATGACCATTTTATTTCTTCTCTCTTTATTAGTTTGATTACAGAAATGTTCCTAACTTCTGAGCCCACTCTGTATCTCCGTCTTTACTTTGCCACTTCTCCCATGGTGAGATGGAGTTTATATCCTCATTCCAAATTTTTGCATTGGCCTTATGATTTACTTGGGCCTGTGGCAAGTAGTAGAAGTGTTGTTTCACTTCCAAATACACACATCAAAAAACTTGGCATGCTTTTTATTACTCTCTTGGAAACTTGCTGCTGCCATGTGAAAAAGGTTTTGGCTCACCTGATGGATCCTGAGAAACACATTGTGTGTTCTCTCCTGTTAACCCATCGGACAGAGAGCCAACTGCCAGTTGTGTGTCACAGGTGTTCCTAGCGTAGGCAGTCTCCAGCCACACATATAGCTAAGTAATGAAATATAAGGACTGCACCTGTGGTCAACCACACTGACCCAGATCACAGTACTTACTCAAGTGATACAGAGACTTATAAAAATTAATAAATAGTTCTTGATTTATGATACTATGGAGTAGGTAACACTTTCTTTACATAAATTATATATATGTGTGCATCATATTTTTTCTTTATACTTTATGGACTTTTTTAGTATATTATTTTAATGTAATTCAGGGAATTCACTTGTATGCTAGTCTGGCAAGTGATTTTTTAAATGCTTTAGATTCATCACCTTTACTTTATTTATTGAAAGAAATCAAATAGTTTTCTCCATTAATTTGTTAATGTTTTGATTTATATTTACAGATATTTTGATGATCAGCCACCTTTGCATTCTTGAAATATAAAGCAGAGTTCATTTTGGCCATTTAAAAAAGTACATTGTGTTTCAACTATATAATATTTTACTTGAGGTTTGTTTTTCATCATAATTTATAAGTGAAATAAAATGAGCTGGAAATTATCTGTTCTAATTATTTTTATAATACATTTTAATTGTTATTTATATATTTTGAGAGAGAGAAAGAGAGAAACAGAAGTGGAGAAGGGGCAGAGAGAGGGGGAGAGAGGGAGAATCTCAAGCAGGCTCTACACTGTCAGCACAGAGCCCAACATGAAGCTCCATCTCACAAACTCTGAGATCATGACCTGAGTCAAAATCAAGAGCCAGACAGTTAACCAACTGAGCTACCCAGGTGCCCTAATTATTTTTAAAATAAATCTAAGAAATTAAATGCTTCTTAGAAGTCAGGTAGGAGTTAACTACAACATCTTGAAAATAGCTTTGTATTAGGAAAACTAATTTATATCAATAGTGTGATCAAATTTCCTTTTTGACTGGGATAGTGATAGTTTATATGGGTAAACTGGCATACATTTCTGTTGAACGTTTATATATCAACATTGTATAAATTAATAAGGAAGAATATCTTCAATTTCTGTCCAATGTGTATACTTTGGAAAATTTTGATCCCATGGTTTTTCAAAGCCAGCTTCTCAATAGATAGTTTCCTTTGAAGATAGTTTCCTTGCACTGTACATGCAAGTTGTGCCATGAAGGTGATTGGAAGTAGGTGCAGACAGCAGAGATTGAAAGATTTTCTAACTCTTTTTTTAAAAAGTATATTTATTTACACAATCTCTGTACCCAGTGTGGGGCTCAAACTCCTGACCCCAAGATCAAGAGTCACATGCTTTACTGACTGAACCAGCCAGGTACCCCTAGACTTTCTCTTTTTGAATTGTTTCTGTCCAGGATACAGAGTAGAGACATTTCTGTCTTTTGTTCCTTTTTTCTTTTGAATAACTATTTATTTAAGGGGATCAGTTTAATAATTAAATGAGGTTTTAGTAGTTTGAATTTTTGACCATAATATTTTATCTTATAGGTAATAGATTTTATTACAAAACTTTCTTGATAAATAATCTAAATAATCTAATAATTCATTATTTATAAAATAATCTAAAATTTCAATAATAATCTCAAATCCAATATAATAAGTTCTTGATAGTAATCACACTAATAAATACTCTGATTTTATGTTTAAATTATGCCCTTACAACTTTAATTACTGATCCCAATTATATTATAAAGGGTAGATAACCACAAACTAAATTTTAATATGCATATTTACAACTACATAATTTAATTTGATATCCAAAGAAATATATATATATATATATATTTGCAATATTACCTTGAGTGTTTGTATTTCCAATTATTATTATAGATTTTATATTATAATGTACTTTATAATTACATAATGATTGCATAGATTGAGTTCAATAGATTATCATCATCGTTTAATATATGCTATTTATTTTTTTATTTATTTTAACGTTTATTCATTTTTAAGAGACAGAGAGACACAGAGCGTGAGCAGGGGAGGAACAGAGAGAGACAGAGACACAGAATCTGAAGCAGGCTCCAGGCTCTGAGCTGCCCACATAGAGCCCAATCTGGGGCTCAAACTCACAAACTGTGAGAACATTACCTGAGCAGAAGTCAGATGCTTAACTGACTGAGCCACTCAGGAGCCCCATTTACATTCTTATTTAATTGAACATTCTTATTTAGTTGAATGCTGCTTTCTGCAAAGATTTAGAAATTGGCTACAGCAATAGAAACAGAAAATATAAAAATAAAGGACAATTCTAAATGGCTGACAATTAATTTTAGAATTGAAAAAAACTATAAATTTCATTCTGAAAATCTGATTGTTCAATGACATAGAGCCACTAATTGGAAAGACCGATTTTTATTTTCTGAGATTTAGTGTAAAACAGAGGTGTAAGTTTCAAACTCTTTCAATTTTCTGGCATTTGCCCTTGATGTAAAAATTTCTTACTCTTAAAATATGTATAAAAATCCCTGCTATTCTTCTCAAATTAGTTTTACTAAAGGACTAAAGAAATAAAAGAAGTTCAAGTAACTGAAACATGTATAATATTCAAAAAATATATAAAAGTGTTTGGGGTGATGAGCATGTTTTATGTGTGGATTTGGATGGTATAATTCATTAATATTTTCATGCATGTTTTCATCTCAGTGATTTATATATATTAAAGGTCATAAAACCTTGAAACCTTTTCATAAAAAATTATTATTTTTAACAGTGAATAGTTGTTTAAAATAAATTTTAAACTGTCTAAATCCACTTTTACATATCTGAGTCATTAATTGTACACAAAGTTCATTAGTAAAAATTATCATTTAGGTAACATGATCATTTAGATTATGTGACAAGGAATAATCATTTTTCAACAGATTAGTTTTTTACAGGATTTCGGGATATAGGGTAGATAGTTCATATGAAGTTGTAATAGAGAAGTACATAAATGTTCAAACAGCTGGGTAAATCATCTGTATATTTATGCTGTATTTATGCTTCATGAATTCATGAAGAAACATGAATTATTTGAAAAGGTGGATAAATTAAAAAGATGCATTATGGTTTTCATATACGATCAGTGTTGTCCAGTCCTGCTTGATAACAATTCAAAGTTAAAATTGATCAAAAAATAAAATAAAATAAAATAACAAACCCTCACATATAATTAGAAAAATTTCATTTAAAATTTCAAGAAAAAGGTATTCAATAGGTAATATGGAATCTATAATGATTATATAGATTAAACTGCACAAATAGCATATTATTACTATTTGTCCTGGCTTCTCTCCATTTCTAAAGCAATATACACTTGGTTGTTAGATTCAATTATTTATCCTTGCAAATTAGGATACACTTTTATAGTTCTACTTCCTCCTCATTCTTATTTTTCTCTTTACCTAAAAAGCCTAACATCAACTTAGCAATGTTATTTATATTATCCTCTGGAAATCAAAGAAAAGCTCTCTGTACTATCATGTTCATTGCAGTATTATCCACAATATCCAAGGTATAGAAACAACCTAAGTGTTCATCTATGGATAGGTAGGTAGAGAAGTTGTGGTATATATACAATGCAATCAATGCAATAATAATATTCAGCCTTTGAAAGAAATCCTATGGTTTGTGACAACACAGATGAACTGGAAGGCTTAATGAAATAAGCCAAATAGCATGGTCCCACTTACATGTGGCATCTCGGAATAAAAAGTCAAATTCATAAAAACAGAGAATAGAATTGTGGTTGCTGGTGGCTCTAGGGTAGAGGGAATGGAGAGATTTGGTCAAAGGATATAAACTTTCAATTATAAGATGAGTAAACTCTGAGGACTTAATCTGTAACAATGTGACTACCTTTGATGACCCTGTATTGTATTATTGAAATTTACTAAGAGAGAAGACCTTAAAGTGTTTTCCCACACAAAAGAGGTAAATACATGAGATGATTGATGTGTCCATTAACTCAATGATGAGAATCCTTTTACAATGTACAGGTATGTCAAATCATCACGTTGTACATTTTAAATATCTTATAATTGTATTTGTTGATTATACCTAATTAAGCTGAAAAAATACTTATTCTGGAAAAAATCTAGTGAGCTATATATATAAATATTTTCATTTCATATCTATATATTCAATTTAACACAGATATTTTATAAGGTGAAATTGTCAAAAATTTAATAGCCGATGTCTCCTTGAAGAATAAAGACTTTCATACCTAGAAATACAGCCAAAAATGTAAGGTATAGTCCAAACACATGAAGTAGATAGAATATGATAATTATGCTAATAGTTATAATTCTAATTCTTTTACCTTGAGTAATCCATTAATCTTTCCACAGTTTACAGATTGGTGAAATTAAGATGGGTTGTACTTTTGAAACTATATGACACAAAGTGTCTTCAGGTACAACTCCAGGCAACTAATGAATTCCAGGGTTCTCATTCCTTGACAATGTTTAAACTGAACATTTATGAATGTATCCATCTACTATATATTTTCTGTAATAAGACTTCTTTGCCAAAATGGTTTGTATATATATTTTTAAATGTGAGAGAATCAGTATAAAAGTTAGAGCATACGTTACTTCCAGTCTTTTAAACACTGTGATTCACATTTTCCAAAACACTACATTCTTACACATTTTTTGGTTATGCTTAAGTCTCTTATTTCATAATCAATTAGAAAGTGGCTGATATAAAAAAAAAAAAAACATGGCAGGGGCACCTGAGTGGCTTAGTCTGTTAAGTGTCTGGCTCTTGATTTCAGCTCAGGTCACGATCTCACGGTTTGTGAGTTCGAACCCTGCATTGGGCTCTGTGATAACCTCCTGGAGCCTACCTCCTATTCTCTGTCTCCCTCACTCTCTGCCTCTTCTCCACTTGTTTTCTCTCAAAAATATATAAACGGTTTTTCTTAAAGGAAAAAATCACATGGCAATAAAAGCAATTTTAAAAAGCATAACTTAGGAGATTGTGGTAGCCAGGTAGTAACTACTTTGTTGTACACGCCCTCTCTCCTCTTTCAAAATATAAGGATGTGGTCTATGCACAGACCATCAAGTCCTCTGTCATGAGACTTTACATTTTGAGAAATTCACACAAAGGTTCAGAATTGATTAAAGACCATTCCCAGAAGTGAGAGAGTGGGCATGGCCCAGGGGTACAGATCTGCAGATCACGTTCCCAGTGACATTTCCAGAGACAAAGGCAGAGTATTTGCCATGACTTTGCCAGTGGCTACATCCTAAGCACAACATTCCAAAGGCTAGATCCCAGCTAGGCCAATCTTTGTTTCCTACCTAAATTCAGTTCTCCGTTCATCCCTTAGATTCTAGAAACTATCAGTTAGCCTACTTTAAAACTCCCTTTATCTTTCCTAAATGAATTGGAGTGGCTTCTAATGTTTGAATATAAAAATTCTGACTCAGTACATTGTCCATATATTCTCCTCCTAAAAACCCTATTCTTTAATTACCAAAAATATTTGATAAAAAAAACAACCACAGCAAGATACTCCTTTATCCTCTTGATACTGCCTCCATATTCTTTTATACTGAGACTAAAATTAAAAAAAAAAATCATCTTACTATTTTCTAAATGTAATACTTTGATCTTTGGAGACTGAAAAAAATACAGCAGCATGTATAAAAGGCCCCGATCACTGGGGACCTTTTTAATGAATGTGACACAAGTTAGTCAAATATCTAAGATATTTCATAATGAAAATAAGAAACACTCAGGTCTTCATTTTATTTTTGCTGTTACAGAAAAGTCCCCTAAGGATATTCCCCATAAGTAAGGACATGACTAGTCAATGTGACAGTATTCTCTGTGCTTAGATGTTCATTATTAATGTTTTATTCCTATGGCCCTGTTAAAGAAAAATGACTTTCTGTTTTGATAAAATCACTAAGGTTTATTAAATAAATCAAACGAAAGGAGACATTTAATTAATGTACAATGTGCATATGTCCTACATTTTTGAAACTACATATCAGATGACAAGAATTTTATGAAATATTTAAATAAAATAAAAACTGAATAAAAATCACTGCTTATTATCAAATATTCAGGGTCTCCCATGAGAGCTCTCATTATGTCAGCCTTTCTCATTGTCAAAATATATTTTTATTTTGTTTTATATTTTTATGTTTATTTTTAGAAATATTGAAATAACATATATATAGAAATTTTAAAAATAAGATTTTTAAAATAATGCTTTTTAATTTTTGGCTAATATTTTGAAATTAATATATTTTTAATATATATTTAATTTGAAAGGGAGAGAGAGCATGTGCATGTGGGGGAGAGGCAGAGAGAGAGGGAGAGAGAGAATCCCAAGCAGGCTCTGCACTATCAACACAGAGCCCAACATGGAACTTGATCTCAAGAATCTATGAGATCATGACCTCAGCCAAAATCAAGAGCTGGACACTTACTGACTGAGCCACCCATCTGCCCCAATACTAGTATTTTAATGAAGAAGAGATCTCTTGTGAATATTAGGATCTTAATCCTTTTAAACAAAGCAACTAATTTGAACATTATATCTATATATACATAAAAAAACATTAAAACTAAATCACAAAAAAATCACTTATATCAATAAAAGCTTTTTTACAAATACTTGAAGTGTGAGTTGCATTCTCTATAAAGTAAATAGAAATAAAAATTCAGAGAGCCAAGTGCAAAAGGCAAACCAATTTTGGTCTCTGAATGAGGCCTCATCTTAAATGAAGAGCATGGTTATATCCTTGGATACTGCTTCCTGACACTGAGAATACGCTTATGGTACTCCATTTCACAATTATGAATAAAATATGGACTTATTAGATGCTCTCAATGGATGAGATAAACTGAACAAACTATATTTGATTATGATACTTTATTCCAAATTAAAACACAATTAATGAATGAACTATATGAATATAAGTTATATTTTGGTTTTGGTATATTGAGGATAGTCTAACAAAATTCCAACTAAGTGGTTTTATAAGAGTCTTCTTAATGTGCATATTGAAACACTAGTATTTCCAATGAATAGTATAAATTTTCAGCCTTGCATTATAACTTCTTAACCAGGAAAAAACAGTAACTAGTTTTACCGATCAAAGTGTTCCAGAAAGTGTAGTACACAACATAAAACATATTCATAGAATTATATTTTCTTCATGGATTTAATTTCTTACAATGATTTAAAAAATCAAGTTTCCCATGATAAAATATGTGTATGCAAACATGCAATCATAACACACGCATTAACCCACAGAATCCATCTGTGATCACTCTGGCTTTTGTAATATTTAGGAGGTGAAGATAAAATTATTCCATTGGGTTTTATATTAGGAAAGGTTATCCAAACACTTATTAAGCTGCAAAAGTGTATATATTGTAAATACCATGTAATAAAAGTGAGCAGGGAGCTGCAGGATGTTTTTAATATTTGTTATTTGAATAATTTGAGAAAAAATTATGTTTTTCCTTAGGAGTACTTTCATAGATTATCACTAAGTGAAATTTGGTTTTACTGTTACTTATTTCTTCTTTGATCTGTTCACTCCTTTTTCTTAAAATTTCTCTAGACACCTGTGTTCTCGCTTAGTACCTGATTGCTTGATTCATTTTCTTTAGTAATATCTTTTTTTTCAGGTCTAAAATAGTTTCATTGATAATGTAAAAAGAATTGTTTTGATATGAATTGAGATGAAAAGTCTTACAGACTATGGCTGGAAGTTATTTTTCCTCCATATTTTCAAAATATTTTTAAATTTTACTTTGCTAATAAGATTTTAGTGCCTAGTCCTAGAACATACATTTTAATTTTTATTGGCTTTAATTTAAGCCAAGATAGAATTTTCAGAAAACCTGAGAGTAGTTGCAAATTATCCATTACCTGGAGGCTTCAGATGAGCAATTGTAAATACAACTTCTATTGAGACACAGCCATAAACCTTCTTTTATTAGCATGTCAGTTGTATTATATTAATATATAATCAATACAAACTTTTTTTTGTAATGTAATTTTTCAGTTTATGTGTGTAAAATTTGGAGTTGTTAGAAGACTTATTTCATCATTCCACCAGGTTGCTGAATTTCTTTTTTTTTTTTTTCCATTGAGAGAGAGAGAGAGAGAGAGACCTTGTGTGATCAGGGGAGAAGGACAAAGGGAGAGAGACTCTCAAGGAGGCCCCACACTCAGTGCAGAGCCTGACAAGTTACTTGATCTTATGACCATGAGATCATGACCTGAGTCTAAATCATGAGTCAGACACTCAAGCGACTGAGCCACAGGCACTCCAGGTTGCTGAATTTCTTTATGCCAAACTTTTCTTATTATTAAAGTGGAGAAAATAGTAGAATTTATTTACCTATGTGTGTTGTGGTGAGGTTATTCAGTATCATTCTATTATTTAGAAAAGTTTATTCAATAGTTTGTTTCCAATCTGTGTTGATGAGTAATGAGAACTATTTAGTAATATCTAACACTTTTTAAAAAACTGTAGTAAATTCTGAGTAGATAACTGTATGGGTAGGATGTAAGAGGGGAGACATATTTATTATCTAACAATAAAATTTAGTTTAAAATGACTGTCTTCTATAGACATGGCCTTAATTTACCTGACGTTTTATTAGGATCAAATTAACATCCATCATTTAAATGCCTGTAATTATCTATTATCTGTCTTTGAAATTTAACATTTGTTAAACTGCTCCTATGAAACGGTACTTTGAAAAAAAAAAGTGAGCAATAAATGTGCAACCCTGAAATAGCAGGTTTATAAATGCATAGTGACAGCGTTTATGAATCACCGCAATGAAATTAACAGTGCATAGTTAAGATGAAATCATTCTGTTCATGGGCTAGAAGAATATCACAGAGACCTTTAAATGTATTAATGTGATTTAATATAATTCCAGTTTTAAACTTTAAAAATAATTATGAGGTTCAGTAAATTTCACCTTAAGCCAAAAATATATTTGAAATATGGGTTTGTTTTTTTTCTAAGAAATTAAAAAATGTCTGAAAAACTTCAGTATGAACATCTCAAAAACAACTATCGTTTTCAGGGACAAATAAGTGCCATACATGAAGATATCAGATTATGTTTCAGAATGGTTAGAGATGTTGGAATTCTCCTTCCTCATGATTTTAAAACAAATTACCTAAGAGGGAGGTTTGATTGTAGAAAATTTTCAGAAGTATAAGTTTTATACGAACAAGATACTATCCTAGGTTTAATTTCCAGGGGCTACAAGCATAGCAGTGATTATTACTATTTATCCTATGTCACTACTCTATAGTTACTGATTAGGAAAGCAGTTTTCAAAGTAACTACATATTGAAGTACATTTCAAACCTTTAAAACTTAGCTCATTAACATTAGTAAGTTTATTTAACCCCCCAAAAGAGCTTAAATGCATCACTAACATTTAAGTGTACAACTTATGCTAGTTATCTTAAAAAGAGAGTCTTATGCTCTGTAATTTGCTTTCTTTCTTATAAGTTGTAAAGAATTTTGATGTGGATAAACTCTTTTTAATGACTTTTACTTCATTCCCAAACATTAAAATAAAATTCTTCTAGAAGATTTACTTCTTTTTTTGTTTGTTTTTTTATTTATTTTGAGAGAGCGAGCATGCAAGGGAGGGGCAGAGCCAGAGAGAGGGAAAGAGAGAATCCCAAGCAGGCTTTGCATTGTCAGCACAGAGCATGATGCAGGGCTCCATCTCATGAACCATGAGATCATGATCTGGGCCAAAATTAAGAGTCAGATGCTTACCCAAGCCATCCAGGTGCCCCATGATCTGTTTCTTAAAGTAGCTCTATACATTCTCTTTCAACCTTCCCTCATCCAATATTTCTTTTATTTTCAAAAAAAATGCATAAAATTCTTTTATAAAAAATACAAAATAAAATTAAATTACTTTCATAAGGGTGGATTTCTATATTGATTTCAATATTTATTTATGTGTATAATATAAAATAAACAATAATTCCTAATGATATTCCCCACTTGAATCCAATCCATAGAATTCATTATAGTCTTCCCCTCTTACTTATTTATAACCTTTTCTTTTGATAATAGGAAATATGACTGCCATTATCCACAGTTCACTCACTTATTTGTTCAACCCTAGTATACATGTAAAGTTAGTTTCATAATTGCTAATCCAGATTCCTATGAGAAACACAAATTATCAACTAAGTCACAGTGTTTATATTCCTTCCTTCTTTTTTCCTTCCTCTTTCCTTCCTTCCTTCCTTCCTTCCTTCCTTCCTTCCTTCCTTGCTTCATCCTTCCTTCCTTCCTTCTTCCTTCCTTACTCTCTCCCTCCCTGTCTTCCTTCCTACCTCCCTCTCCCCATTTCTTTCTTGTCTTCTTTCACCTTACAGATTTGGGGCAGAGGGATGTTCTCTGATGTTCATCCCTCAGTTTCAGGGATGGCCTTCATTAGTCCTCACCCTGAGGTAATATGGATATAGCATGTATTCTTGCCCCACCATAAAGATAGAATGTTTTCCTGTTTTCCACCTGCAGTTACTTCAGGTGGTATTTTGATCACTTTTCACCTGAAGATCAAGGCTTTTGTTCTTTAGGGGAGATAGGGAGATGTGCATGGGTGAACTTTGATAGTGACCTCTCCTCTCTAGCTGCTGTAACTTCTACCAGTGCCCAAGAGCTATTGGTATTAATGAACTTCTCTCTGAAAATTCAGCTGAGTGTGGGCGAAATTTTGGTGGTGGTAGCTGTTCCATTTCCAGCCAGTATCTTAGGGGAGGCTTTGTAAGGATTCTCCCTGATCTTCCCTGTGAGTTGTTAAAGAAAAAAACTCAATGGATATTTGTTAGAAACAGCAAAGTAGACTTTATCCAATACTATTGCAATAGGAGAAAAAGGTTAAACTCAACATCACTGAAACAAAAGCAGATTTTAAATGTTGATTTGAACTAGAGAAAAAATACTGAAGGACATTAGGAGGAAGGATGGCCAATGTGATTAGGTTATTGATGTTTGCTAATCATTGCTATCAGAGTTAGGTAACTACCCTACCATAAAGAGTGAGAGGAGGGATGGTGGCTTCTGAGTGGCTCAGTCAGTTCAGCATCCAACTTCAGCTCAGGTCATGATCTCAGCTCAGGTCATGATTTCATGGTTTGTGAGTTTGAACTCTGCATGGAGCCCCCTGCATTGAGTTCCTCACTCTGCTTGGGATTCTGTCTCTCTTCCTCTCTCTCTGCCTCTCTCTGCGCATGTGCGTGTGTGTGTGTGTGTGTGTGTGGACATTCTCTCTCAAAATAAATTTAAAAAACTAAAAAACAAAAAGGAAGTGAAAGGGGCCTGATTATTATTATTTTAATGATTACATTTCAAAGATATGGCTTCCAGGTACTTGAGAAAGATATTCCTGGGTTCAAAATTTATATCTCAAAGGACAGAAAAAATTTACATTTTCAAATTTTCTAAAGTAAATCTTCTAATAAAAGGGAGTATAGGATCATGTAGTCAGGAAGAAGCCTGTCCAAAATCTTGGTCAGAATGCATGACTTCCTGGATGAAAAACCTGTAAGAGGACCATGCATATGTCTGCAATCCCCTGGGGTGCCTCATCCCACACTAGTTCATACCTGGCCATTAGCAAACCATTAAAATGTCTAGTTTATTATTATTTTACAGCATATGCCCTACAAGTCTAGAGGTGTATCTCTTTCTAGACTTTGATTTAGTTGTCTATCAGGTAAGATCAGCTCTTAGATGGGTTCAAGAGCCTTAAATCTGCAGTTGTCCAGCTTACTTTCCTAGTTGTAAGGGCAGGAAAGATGCTTTTTCTGGCTCTCTACATCTCTGAGATGAAACTGGAAGCACAATAGCTTTTGCTGCTAATTATAACATTTGAATAGACTAAGTTGTAACTATTGAGTCTCCCTATTATATAAGAAGACTCTGTAGTGAGTATTTAGACATATTTGTTAATTTGATTTATTTATATACTAGAACATCAGTTGTAATAGACTTTGTAAAAAACAACTAAGCACATGAACCTCATCATATAAATATAAATGTATATACTGAGGCAGAGAAGTTGCTTTCTTAAGCATCATATGTCTAATTTATGACTACAGTTTCTCGTTCTCAAGTGCAAGATTCTTTCCTCTACATCATCCGCTCACTTATATTAATAATTCCATTTTTAAAAATGTGTTTCCCTATCCTGTTTATTATTTTGAGGCTTGCATTCATTCAATAAAGTGATGGAAAAGCACACTGAGTTAGTAATAAACATAGATAACTATGTTGGTGTAATAACAATATGTCATTTAATATGGAAACCATTTTTCAGTCTTTTTATCTCTAAGGAATATTGACTTTCTTTTGTATCTAGTTAAAAGTCCAATTGTTTCTGATCTTTGGACTTCCTTTTTTCAAATTATGGACTAAAGTTATCATGCTAACCATCTTTAAATATTTTTTTAAAGTTTTTTAAACTTTTTTATTCTAGAGAGAGAGGCAGAGAGAGCAGGGGAGGGGCAGACAGAGGAGAGGAAGAGAATCCCAAGCAGGCTTCACACTGTCAGTGCAGAGCCTAGTGCGGGCCTTGAACTCATAAACTGTGAGAATGACCTGAGCCAAAACCAAAAGTCAGATGCTTTATCAACTGAGCCACCGAGATGCCCCAAAATATTTAAATCCCAAAGGTATTTTTTTCAAAAATTTGTCTTTGCCATTTTCCTGTTATAGATATGTATTTGTATATTTATAAATGCTTTGTAAAAATAGTCAAGCAATTTTCAATCTACCTCTGTAAGCTACAAAGAAGATGCAAAATAAAAAATAAATTGATAAATACAGACATACAGGAAAGCAATATTTTTGTTTTTAGTTATACATGACTTGAGCTAAATAAGCATGTGTGACTAATTATATTAGTCCAAGCTGAATATTTTACTGAAACCTTTAGTGATATAATAAATATAAATATGTTTAAAATATATTTATGCAATTATTATGAAGTTTTAGATTATAGTATTCAGATAGTGTAAAAAGGAGAAACATCTAGTATCATTATTACAAGGAGTGCATATAGAGAACTGTTTTATTATTTTGCTATATTTTTCCAAGTTTGAGATATTAATGCAAAGTTGTATGGATTACTTTGCAAACAATACAGAATTTATTAATCCAGCATTTAGCAACTATGCTAGTTACTGAGAAAAATTAAAGAATGATAATGTCTGTGATGAAAAAATTCTATTAGTGGGAATGATATTTAAAAATCATAAATAATTCCTGAAATGATAGAATGGACACAGTGCTATAGATTATAAATGATAGAAACAGTACACACTTTGTATTAAACTATAAATATGCTAGTTTTATGACCTTGAAAAAATTCTGAAATCATCTGAGATACATTTTTTCGAATCTGCAGAAAATGAGCAAATGCTTGACCTATTAAATTATTGTGAGCCTTGAATTATATTATGTCATGGTCATATATGAAGTGTCATTCAAATTATTAGGGGGCCCTGTTTATACTTTGTTATTTAATCTCACAACTTGTAAATGAGAGAAATATCATTATGGCTATTTTATAAAAAGTAATGAAATAAAATTACATTTGTACTTTTTCTATGATGGAGAGTATGCTGAATACTGAACCAAAGAAATATGATCATATTTATCATGGCTCATATCCTATTATAGGAAGAAAGGCATTTAAAAATTTACAAGGTTAATTATTTCATTACGATCATGTCAATTATCTGATGGAGAAGTAAAAGTAACATGAAAGCATCTAACAGGAACCTCATCTAGCCTAGTGTGTCCAAAAAGACTTTTTGATTTCCAACTTGATGTATGATAGATTAATTGAAGTTAGATCATAACAAGAAAATGCATAGCAATTATAATAATATGTGTATTTTTGGACAGGCATGTGGGCTGAGTTTCTTCCAGGAACTGAAATTTGATCAATTCACTTGGACATTGGTAAGCAATTGGGAGAAAAACTTAGGATGAGTTTGGAAAGTTAGTAAGAGGCCAGTTCACGTTAAGCTAATATAGGGATATAGACCTCTATTATAAAGGCAAGAAGAACCCACAGAAAGATTGCCAGTGGAAAAAATGGCATGATCAGAATTAGATAGTACAGTGTTAATTCTTAATGAATTATGGCAACAAGAATGTGATTTGGGTGAGTGGCAGCAGTAATGGTTCTGAGAACTCAATCACCATTATTCCAAAGGCTGCAGTGTAGACAACTATCTCTAGAGACTTCTTCCCATTTAATAATTAGCTCTGATAAGAAAAAGGAGATGATTTCATACTTTATTTATACCCACTGAAAGCAAATTCATGGGAAAATAACCAGGCATATTCAAAGTCTCATGCAATTTCAGGTGTACAGCTGTATAAATTCTGTATCATCTATAAATTTAACTTTCCCTGTATGATCTCAGCTCCATTTTCTGAAAGAAGACCTTTCAAGCTGATGAGCAGCTTCCCTTCTTGTTGAAAACAGTTTTGTCTTCCATACAGCCCCTGAATAATTTCTTAAGCTTTAAAGTTTTGATTAACTGTAATATTCAATAAATTTTATTTTTCCAACATGTATACCATATGGAATATATCTTGTTTTTATTTATTATTTATTTATTTTCAAATGTTTACTTATTTATTTTGAGGGAGAGCGTGGGAGAGAGAGAGAGGGAGCATGAGCAGAGGAGGCACAGAGAGAGGGAGCACGAGAATCCCAAGCAGGATTCTAGCTGTCAGCACAGAGCCCATTGTGGGGCTTGATCTCACCAACCACGAGATCATTACCTGAGCCGAAATCAAGAGACATTTTACCTATTGAGTCAACCAGGTGCCCCTGAAATACATCTTATTTTTAACAGTATATATGCCATTCACAAAATATTCCCAAGCATTGCTGACAATATAGAGAGGCTCTTACAGGGTACATTTTTCATATGTATTATTATCTAACAATTTTTTTTATGTCTTAACACAATGCATTCCCTTGATGATTGCATGCATCCCATGATGATTGCATGCATAAAATTTTTTCACAGAGAGACTATAAATGTCTTAGAAAGTGGGAAGTAAGTAGGTATTAGCCTATGCATCTCGTAATGGTCTATTAATTCCTTTGAAAGCTTTTTTAATGAGTCATCCCTAAGTGTTCAGAAAGATATGATACTTAAACTGGCATCTGATAAAATACCCATTTTGTTGATATTTTAAACGATGGTTATTTTCCAAGCAGAGAAAAGAGAGTGTATGAAGACAATTATGTAAGAGAAAATCAAGTTAATAAATGTTAATCATCCAAGTTGATAAAGAAGCAATGCCATCAGGACTTAAGAGTAAACATAGAAAGATTGATTAATATCACAGGATTGCAATTAATTATACTGAAAGGCAGAAAACTCTGAAACAGTTCCTATTTTTCTTTCCTTATCAACCAACAAACCACAAACAGGTATTAATTAACAAGTTGTATTTATATATAGTGGCCTTCCTTTGCCGGCAAATTAATTACTTTGGGAAACTTTCCAGACATTTGAATTTTTATTGCTTTAGTAAAAGCAATAAAGAACTAAGGGTAATTTTTTATGTGGCGCCTGGTTGGCTCAGTCGGTTAAGCGTCCGACTTCAGCTCAGGTCATGATCTCATGGTTTGTGGGTTCAAGCCCTGCGTCAGGCTCTGTGCTGACAGCTAGCTCAGAGCCTGGAGACTGTCTTCAGATTCTGTGTCTCCCTCTCTCCCTGACTCTCCCCTGTTCGCTCTCTCTCTCTCTCTCTCAAAAATAAATAAAAACATTAAAAATTTTTAAAAAAAGAACTAAAAGTATTTTTAAAAAGTTTTTTAAATAATAATGGCATGGAATACACAGTTCCTAAGACTGTGCAGACCTTCCCAGTTTTACGAATGCAGAGTAAAATCGTCTCTCATTGTATTCTTCTCAAGCATCTATTCAAAGCAAAAAGAAAAAAAATATGAAAGGAAAGCAACCCAACTTTGATGACAGTGACATTTGTAAACCCTAACAGCATTCAATGATGATGGAATGCCAAATTCCATGAATGGGGTCAAAGTATAGAGTGACAATTTAGAGAATCTGTAGTTACAAATCTCAGACTAATTTCACAAAATGCAGTTTTTTAAAAAGATATGGATTTCAATTCAAGGGGGAAAAACCTAATAATTATTAAAGCAACATAAATAGACTTTGTAGACAAAAGATGGAGGAGCTTCATTGACTCTTGTTTGTCATCACAAAACAGCAAGAGTCAGCTGAGAGAGAACACGTATAAACATATTATTTTGCAGAATGCATTTGATCATTTAACTGGTTTACTTTGTTTATATAATAGTGATTATTAATATACATAAGTTTATTACTATTACTATTCAGCTATTTATAGCATGCCTTTTTGCATTTAGTTTTTTATATTTTTTTCATTTCCTGCCATTTATTCATCTAATTTTCTACTTTTGTGGCTCAATTTGTTTTTTTAATGGTATACTTATAAACTGAGTATACTTTCAAGCTAATATCGATCTACTCAACAATGAGATTAAGAAATAAATATTTTAACTTAAATTCCATTCATCTTCATTTGCTATATTGTTGCTGCCAAAACAGCCATTTCCAACATCTACTTATATTCTTCAATTATTTCTTCAATGATTATCCATTTATTTGCCATTTATTTTCTCAATAATTTCTTGTTTCCATTTTAATTTCTTTTTCTTAAATCTATCCTTGCTAATTCTTTCAAGTGAGCAACTGTTAGCAAATGTCTTAGTTTCTCTGCCTTAAACCCCCCGGCCCTCATGCACTATTGGAAATAGTTGAGCTAGATACAAAATTGATTTTATCTCATGTTTAAAATACACAATTCTATTGGTGTTGGCTTTTTGGTTGTATTAATTAAAAGCCTTTTTCACTCTAATATTTTGCTTTGGTAGGTAGTCTTGCTTTTTCTTTTTCTCTCTCTTTGGTTACTTTTAAAATCTTACAATCTCTTTGCCAGTAACAATTTCTATTTTCACTATTTGTATGTGTAATTTTATTTTCATGGATTTATGTTGTTCTCAGTGTTAAGTTTCAACAAGGATATTTATTTATTCAGCAAAATTTGAGTCATTATCTACTTCAATATGGTTTATTACCATCTTTCCTGTTTTTTTTCTGAATCTCCTCAACAACCTTTATTGGGCTTTCTTATTTTATCTTCATGCTCCTTAATCTCACTATAAAAAGAAATTCTATTTATATCTCCATGGTGTATTCTGGTTTCCTCAAATATATTTCGAATGACAATTTCAACACGTTAACTCTTTGACTACTGGCTGAACGGTAATTTTAAGTTGGTTATTTGGCTATATCTATCTTAGGTTTTACGATTTCATATTGAATACGATTTACTATTGTAAATGAACTTATATAATAAAATGATAATAAAATTTTAAACCTTATCTTCTGTACCTTTGTACATGTTAGAACTATTTCCTTTTGTCTGTATTTTGTGTATGAAATTAATTTTATAGCAGATTGCTTTCTCTTTTTAATTTACTTTGTTACACATTGGTACACAATAAATTCTCAATTAAAATAGATTTAAAGCACTTTTATAAAGATATTTTCTTTTCATTTCTTTCTTTCTCTTTCTCTTATTTTCTCGTTCTTTCTTTCTTCCCACTGTTATGTATGGTTGGGTTTTAACAGCCTTGAATTGGTTGCTGAAATAATTAGCCTGGGAATTCTTGATCTTTAGGTTTACTATACTTTTGGACTCCATGCTAATATGTGATATATATTTTGGTTAATTCTTAAAAAGTTATTAATGCATATGTGAGTGTGTGTATGTGTGTGTGTGTGAATTTGTGTGTATGAAAGAGAGAGAATTTTTTTACCCTCTATTGCATGTTATGACCAACTTATTTTAGCTTAAAGACCTATGCTAATTAATCAGTTTATTTATTTACTAATCTTCAGTTTCTTTGTCAGAGTGCAATGCTTCCAGAACCTTGACTTTATACTCTAGTCTTAACCCTGACTGTTGAGCTTGTCCATAGCTAAATAAAATTCTTCCAACTTCCTATCTATCTCAAATTCCAATGGAATCTAAACCATCACACTACCTTGGAATATGGCCTGCTGTCTTTTGATATAATTGTCTACATCACCCACCCAATTTTGCAATGCATTTAATCATTACTTTAGTAATTTATGTGCTAGTATACTCATATGTTTTACATGTTGGTAATGAAAATCATTTTGATCAGGCTCCCACAATTCCAAAATTGGAAATACTGTAGTATATTTTTAAAAAATCTAAAATAACATTAAATTAAACTTTATAATATTGTGGGTTAAATATGCCATATATGATATTACTTTTGTCTTTTAATTTTCTGTTCATAATTATGAATCGAATTGGAAGCTGCTTTGTTAAAAAGTGTTTAATACTTTTGACACAGGCTGGTTTATAGGCTTATCAATTTTCAGTTTTAGCTGAGTCTATCCTTAAAACTTGAATATTGTGTTTAAGTGACAAAAAATGAATGATTGTTGAATTATTTATCAGGTCGGTAAGAATTTAGTCAAGCTTCCAAAGATTTATCTTTTTTAAAAATATTTATTTTTGAGGGAGAGAGAGCATGTGCACATGAGGGAGGAACATGAGAGAGGAAGACAGAAGATGAGAAGATGAGAGATTTAATTTTGACAGTGCAGAGCCTAAGGTGGGGCTCCAATTCACGCCCAGTGAGATTATGACTGAACTGAAGTTGAATGCTTGACCAACTTACTTTACATGTAAATGCTACACTAAATCTGCATGTATGTCTTCTTCTAAAAATTAGATTAATATAGGAACTGTTAAGATGATATACATAGAAAATTGACACATGTATTTAAAATTTTTCAGTTCTGCAAAACTATTAGTCAAGTTACAGAAGACTCAGAAGGAAATTGTTTATCATAAAAGCCGTGACAACCTTAGCAAGTGTGTATTTCTTCAATGAAAATTAAAAAAAAAATTCTATCTCCATCAAAATACTTCCTATCAATCTAGACAGCATGTGTAAAAAAGCCATGAAAATTAGTGAGTTTCCATGGGCTATCTGAACTGCAGGGATTGTGGTATGTGTACTGTTTTTTTTTTTCCTTCAGATTTTCTTGGCATAAAAGATAGTAAAGTCATTTTGTTCTTTTCAACAATATTACTCCATTTCTACTTATAGCACAGCACATTAGCTTGTCAGGAAAAATCATCACCTAGCAGATCCAAATATGTTTATAACATTTTTATGGGCTCCTTCTAATGGATGCATGCCATCAAGAAAAACTATTTTGATATAATTTTTATGCAGCACAATGATGTTTCATAGTCTATGCTAGATTTTCCATTTACAAGGGTTAGAGAAATTTACATATAAAGTGGGATAGTCCAAAAAGTGCCACATCATTAAGTTAAAGCATAGCACAACATACCCATTAGTTTAAGATTCTGTTGCATTTCTTTAGTTAAGCAATTTCTGCATGCTGTCATATTTCCACAGATAAGCACAGGAAAACAAGGAGCCATAAAACTGATTATTTGAGATACACTGGTTTGTTTTTTAGGGTATTGTTTAGTCTTCATTAATGTTCTTAGGCCTTTTATTGTCTATCTCTAAAAGCTTCTCCGTTTTTAGTGCTTTCATGTCAGGTTAGTAATGGGAATAGCACCTTGTTGGAACGTATGGCATTCTGGGAAAGATATATTCTTCTCCAATGAGTCATCACCTTGAATGTTCACTAGAGAATGTTGTGATCTTTCACTTTATCCAGAATATAAAAATGTTCATATGAGAACTGACCTGGGGATGACATTGGACTCAGTCTTATAATTGCTTCAGCACCACAATTAACCTGGATAACAGGGAATATATGTGTTCCTTCTCCATTTCTTACAAAATAATTTGCATCTTGAAATGACCACTGTGAATAATTTACTCAAGCATGTCTTTCATGTCACAGGTCCTTTAAGAGCTCAAGGAAGCATACAAGAAATGTTCATGGTGTTTGTATTAAACAGTATGAAACCCAACATTCTCAGTTTGGTCTCCAGTGTGTCACATTCCCTGCTCCTGAGATCAGTCTGATCACTTTCATTCCTCATGCTCTCTCTAAATGAGCAAGAGATTGGAGGAAATGTCATTCTATGTAGATGTGCCCTTCAGTTTTCCTGGTTCACATAAACTATTACTTTCTTAAATTACTGTCATATGTGCTTTAAATTGTTGAATTCCTTTGTCTAGTGGTTTTATACAATATTTTCCTGACTATTAATGGGACATATCTTATTTCTTACCCCCTTGTTCATCATTTGTTATTCTCCATCCTCTTTCTCTTCTTTTTTTAACTCTTTCCTTTGTTTCCATCCCCATTCCAACAAGACTTTATTTCATAGAACATCTAAGACGTCATGGCTGTCTCACATTTTATTTATGCATAATTTTCATATGCAATTAGATCCTCAGTGTGAAAGTCTTCTGTTTAAAATGCTAGATAGTGAGGTTAGGCTCAGATTCAGGATTCCCTGAATGACTTCTTATCTCTACCTACTGTATTAATTTGTATATTATGTATATTTTTTCATATGTATTAATTTGTATATTATGTATATTTGTTCATATGTGACAGCACGGCTGATTAAGAGTGGCTCAAATTTCAACATTTATCTTTCAAATTAAAGTCGAACATCCTCAGTATGTGGCCTTCGTTCCTCATGATTTTAGTTGAATACTGCAGCTCTAAACAGTGCATCCATTTTTGAGGCAGGGAGAATTGGGGAGAAGAATTGAGAGGGATAAAACACAAAATGACACCTGTATCAAGAAAGCAAACATATTTCTCAGAAATTTCTAGCAGTGTGTGGCTTATGCTTTATCGTGGAGGACTATGCCATAAAGTCACTGTGGCTGCAAGGGATGAGATGAGAAATGAAAACATGACTCTCTAGAAAATATTCAGTGACTGTTGTTGAAAATGAAGGTATAGACAACCAGCACTAATGGCCATTGGACTGGTGCCCTAGTAGAGTACATGGATCTGAGCAGGAACACCTTAATGTTAAGTTAGTAAAACATGAATCTTACTATTATTCTCATATCAAATGATCCTAGCCTATGTCTTCACAATGTCTGTTCATTCAGAATATGTGGACAATTTACCATGATAAATCTCATTCTTCTTTTTCTTTTTTTTAAAGTTTATTTATTTATTTTGAGAGAGGAGGGGAGGGGCAGAGAGAGAAGGTTAGAGAATCCCAAGCAGATTTGTCAGCGCAGAGCTCAACATGGGGCTTGAAGTCACGAACCATGAGATCTGACCTGAACTGAAATCAAGAGTCAGATACTTAACTTACTGAGCCACCCACGCACCACTCATTCATCTTTTGCTTAATCATGCGAATCTATTTTTAAAAATTCTCTTCTCAGAAATTTAAAGATTGCTGAATTGAAGACAACTAATGAGGGTTTTATAGTATATGTGAGTGAATGTAAGAATGAATGGATAAGAGAATAAGTTAATGAAATAGCAGGATTAATGTATATTTATATAATAGTTTTTATTCACATCAAATTAATTAAAATGGTGGAATCCAGCATTGCAATGGAAACCAACATAGTAGGTTAGTGTTATTTATGGAAAAGCGGGGAATTTCTATAGACCTCTATGACGATGTTCTGTAAGAGTAGACCAACAAGTGTGAATTATGTGCCATTTTTCCCATTCTCCTCCTCCTCTTACCAGTGTGTATCTCAATTTAATTACTCTCTCATCCTGCTGGCATTGCACATTCACATAATGGGTATTCTACTCTGGTGACTATACAACATTCCTCATTCCTCCCAACTCAATAGTCCTGTTCCTATTATTACTCCCTTTTACACAAGAGGAGACTGAGGAGCAGAAAGCTTAAATGACTTGTCCAAGGTATCCAGCTAGTAAGTTTTCTGGCTATAATCCAAAGTAGGCTATCTAGCTCTGAGTTTTTCTTCTCAAACACTACCTCACTTTGTCAATTTCTCTTTTTACCTCTATGTCCTGTTAAGTTACAAGAGATGACTATAGGACAAATGTTTCATTTAAACAGTGGAAAATATACATTTGCATCTAAGAACAAAGGTAGGAGTTCAAGAAAAATCAGAAGTCATCAGCATGCAAGTGTCTGGGAAAATCACTGTAACAGAGAAGAATATTGAGAGAATAAACACAAGGGAATACACAAGAAATGCCGAGGAGAAATTCCTGGGACATGTCCTCCACTAAAGAGCAGACAGAGGCAGAATAGACAGTAATTGAACAGAGATGGAAGAGAATAGATAAAGAAGAGAGTAGTGCTCTGTATTTCAAAATATGAGTGTGTCAAGAAGAGGTGATTGATATTCAAGAAACACTTATTAAAGCTTAAACAATGTTTTTTTTAAATGGGGGATACTATGTAATCAGGGTAGACAAATATTCATTACCCAGATCATAGAAAGCAATAATCATAAAAGAAAAGATGGATCATTAGCACATCACTAAAATGGATAACTTTTTTTGGACAAAAATTGCATGAAGACAAGGAACAAGGCAGAAAAAGAGAAAGAATTTGCAATGTAAGCGCCTGAGTGAGACCTTTTATCTAGAATTTTTTTTATCTCCTAACTTAGTAAGACACTGAACAAATAATTTAAATAAAATGAGGAAATGAGGTTGTCAAATGACCTGCAAAAATAAGAAAAAGTAATTTCAGAGCAGTACTTATTCAGTAAGTATATATCAAATAAAGAAACAAATATACACACTGGAATTATAATTAAACAGTGCTAATACTACATATTGGATAGAATATGAGGCCACAGGAACTCTTATATTTTCTTGATGAGAGTGAAAATTCATACAATGACTTTGGAAAACTCTTTGATACTCTCTGGTAAAACTAAATATATGCCTATTTTATGATCCCGCATTTATACTTATAGGTATATGCTCAAAAAAATGAGTGCCAGTGTCCCCTAAAAAAATATAAAATTTTTTCATAGCATCTTTTTCATAACAGTCAAAAAGCAAAAACAACTCAATTGTCTGTTAGTGATATATAGTATAATTAAATTATGATATATTCATACAATGCAACACCTTACAAACAAAAACAGTAAAACAAAGAAACAAAAAAATGTAACTGTTGTTATACAAACAACACTGAAAAAGAAGTAAGCACAAAATAATATATACTCTATACAATTCATAAGAAACTTAAAAAATAGTCACAATTAATTTGTGGTATTAAATTCTACTTTGTTGGGAGCCAACTGACTGAGAAAAACTTAAAAGATGCAAAGATGCTGGAAATATCAGGACGCCTGGGTGGCTCAGTCGGTTAAGCGTCCGACTTTGGCTCAGGTCATGATCTCACGTTCGTGGGTTCAAGCCCTGCGTCGGGCTCTGTGCTGACAGCTCAGAGCCTGGAGCCTGCTTCCGATTCTGTGTCTCCCTCTCTCTCTGCCCCTTCCCTGCTCATGCTCTGTCTCTTTCCCTCAAAAATGAATAAATGTAAAAAAAAATTAAAGATGCGGAGATATCTTGAGATGGGTGATGGTAAACTAGGTGTATATTAATGTAAAAAGTCACCTAGCTATACAATTATATTAAGGCATTTTATTGTCTTTATCTCTCAAACATTTTAATAAATAGAGCATAGGTCCTTAGTTATCAGTTTTTCTTCCTTCTAATATATGTATCTAATGATAACATTTTTATGTTATTTACAGCAAAACCAGCAGCTTGTACTGACACCTCATGTTACAATTCCTAATTAAGGCTATTATTCTCTTCAGTCAATTTTAAAACAATATTTAATCTATAACTCGCTAAGACATTTATAAGTGTTCCAATTGTAGCTTTTCTTTCCTTCCATCATCATGTTACCTACACCATACCAGAAGAAACCAAGAAAAACATCTTGAAAAAAAATCTATTTTTCAAAAACCATATGTTGTTTAATATAATTAAAAATAGCAGCAACTAGTGAGTTAACAGTTAAAACCTAGGGGAAAAAGTGGTTTGAAAACATGCCTACTTTGCAATCATTTTAAATATCAATGCCAGTATTTGATTCTAATTTTAAAACACTTGCAGTGCATTTATTTGAATAAGGTGGATACTTTTTACCTCATGGCAATTTCAGTTGCTTTTGAATGTATCCTGACTTAAATATTTGAAGGAAAATAACATTTCATTTTCTACTCAGCAAACCGGGAACATCAACAAAATGATCTAACACTATCAATGTCAATATTTCACAGATAGACCATAAGGTCCCAAAAATACAAGTAAAACGTTGGCATTCTATAAAAAGAAATTAAATGAACAACAATTCAAAATATGTCAGGACATACAGAGATGGGACTGCCCAAAAATCTACATAACACACCTAACTCAAAGATCTTTTAACACGTTATATTTCGTATAACTACTTAAAGAGGGTGTTTATATTGTAGATGTTACTCATCTACATAAGCAAGAGTAAAAGCAGACCTGAAATAACCACACACTCTAATAACTGATTTTTGTGAACAAATAAAAACAAAATATCTTTATTTGGTTTTATATCTAACTGTCTCTCCACCTCTTTAGTCTGGTCCACAGCATAAAAACGGTGTGGGTGAACAAATATATGGGTAATGGAAAACACTTAAGTAAGGATCATTGTATTAGGATTATCAATAATAGGATATTTGAATATGGGTGAGTAGTTAAAAGATTAAAGATAAAATAGACTTTATTAGAAAATGGCTAAATCAAACAATCACTCAACTGAAAAGCTACAAATAGCAGTTAAACTGTCAGAATATTAACTTAAACAGTACGGTGTATTAAATTAATATATTAAGAAATGATTTTCAGGGCACCTGGGTGGCTTAGTTGGTTAAGCATCTGACTTAGGCTCAGGTCATGATCTCATGGTCCGTGGGTTTGAGCCCTGCATCGGGCTTTGTGCTGACAACTCAGAGTGTGGAGCCTGTTTTGGATTCTCTATCTCCCTCTTTCTCTGCTCTGCCCCTGCTTGCTCTCTCTCTTTCTCTCTCTCTCTCTCAAAAATAAATAAGCATTAAAAATAAAAGAAACTATTTTCAAAACTGGACATGGAATACAACACAAAATAGTAGTTATATCTGGGTAATATAATTATGGGGAATTTTAATTTTTCTTGTTTTTAATATATACATTCCAGTTGTACACATGGAGCATAAATGCCTCCAAGACCAAAGAGCATCATGATCATGTGGACAGCAACCACTGCCAAAAAAAAAAAAAAAAAATGGCAGCACAAAAATATCTGTGCCTATGGAACATCTTAAAGTCTCCTTTAAATATATATAGAATTTATTAGTAAAATATGACCTAATAGGAACAGAGATTATTGAAGCAGTGAGAAACAGAAAGTCTATGGGCAAATGCTGTCATTGTGACATCTCTGTAGCACTTTCTGTGCTGCATTATCACTAGTGCTCAGTGATGCCGCTGCCAGCAGCAAACAGGTCAGAAGTGCCTGTAGGTCTGTATGACACATGTTTTATTCAGTACTGAATGCTTTTTTTTTAAGCATTTTTAAGATATTGAGATGTGGGTGATGTTAGACAGCAAGAATACCCTGTCCCCTTCGAGCTCCTTCTAGCAGTTGGACTAAGAATCAAATTGACATGAGACAGATTAACAGAGGAAAATACAAATGTAATTGCATACATACTATAGGGAATCCATACAGACATGGAAATTACACAGTCGGGCAAAATGAGGTATACACGTCATTTTGAACTAAGAATAAGGGGGTAGAGGCCTGGGACTTCAAAGGGAAGGAATGCAATTCACAGGAAGATGAAAAAAACTGATAAACAAATATTTGCTGGGTCAGAGAGGGGACAATGGGACAGGGAGGACCTTTGTCAAATAGTCCTTACTAGGATCCTCCCTGTCTACCACACTAGCTCATAACATAATGTAGTTCTCTGTGTTGATAGATGTTTCCCTGGAGCAGGTGTTCTATTTAAATCATTTGTAGGCAGTTGTGAGGAAGGTAGAGAGCTTTTCATGAATCTGTTGGGGTTTGATTGTTTTTTCAATCCTCAAAATAATCCTTATGCCAGGGTGGCCCATTTTGGGGTGGCCTGCCCTTGGCCTCTCCAGTGATTTTTTACCTTCTTCTAAGGAAAATTCAGTGTTCTTACGTGCTGAAAACATAATAGAGATTTGTACCAGAGTAGTTTATTCTCTAAAAGAGATTTAAAGGGGAACCTGGGTGGCTCAGTCGGTTGGACATCCGACTTCGGCTCAGGTCATAATCTCACAGTTGGTGGGTTCGAGCCCTGCGTCGGGCTCTGTGCTGACAGCTCGGAGCCTGGAGACTGCTTCGGATTCTGTCTCCCTCTGTCTCTGCCCCTCCCCTGCTCGTGCTCTGACTCTTTCTCTCAAAACATGAATAAACCTGAAAAAATATTTGTATAAAAAAATAAAAGAGACTTAAATGGGAGTCTTAGAATCTATTAAATGAAATTAAGTGTTCAATATGTCATTTTTAAGGCAGGCTAGACCCGGTGGAAGACTTTATTGCACTGGATGTGTGGAAATAAAGGGAAATGAGAATGGATAGTACAGAAAGAAAAAAAAAAAGTATGTGTGGGGTGGTGGTAAGGAACATGGGAGAAGCAGGAAAAAAAAGTCTAAAATACATATAATTTAAGTGAAAATACTTGAAGAATCACTAGCTAAACATTATCTGAAACTCATAATAGACATTCACCCACAGACTCCTGAAGCACAATAAACCCCTGTAAGAATTTATAAAAAGAAAATCACACCTAAACGCATCTTAATAAAGCTACTGAATTTCAAAGAAATGATAAAAAATACTGTGCATAACAAACACTTATTTTTTAGTTGGGACACAGAAAATGTGAGAATAGGAAGATATAAAATATATATCATGCAAATAACAGTCAAAATAAAGCTTTGTATATGTACTACTATTTGACTAAGTAGGCTTTAGGTTAAGAAAAATATTAGTGCTACAGGGGCCTGGAGTATATTTATATTTAATTTTGTAATATAAAGAATCTACAACAATGCCAACATTATGCAAAATGCTCAGTATTTGCATACCTATGCCTGAGTATTGTACATAGACTAAGATAAAATTTGTCTAGCTTTATGCACCTGCTTACTTTCTTTATTTTACTGAAAAGTAACCAGTAACATATTTGGGACAGAATTTTCAGTTCTACTGTTAACAGTAATTTAAAATAATCTGCACCAAGGACACAGGTATACACTTACATATATACTGAAACGGTGTTTATAATTACCCCCAAAACCAAACCCCTACAAACAAAATGACTAGCAATATAGGTTGGATTCAGCAAATTCTGTAGTTTTAATATAGACGTACAATGGAGAACTATAAAGCAATATAAAAGACTGTGGTAGATCTATATATAGTGATGTTAAAAATGAAAATGTGTATTAAATTAGGCACAGTTGTAGAGAATTATTCAGTGTATAGCCTTGCTTATCTAAAATACATTTGCAATTCTGTATGTATGGGTCTGCATCTATATATAATTTGTACATGCATATGGAAATGTATGTAAAATGTTGCAGCTATATATCTGAGCAGTTGGACTTCTTGGGAATGGTAGAGAAAGAATATTTTTCTCCTTTATTCCCTTTGAACCTTTGTGTAATTTTGGTTTGCTTTGAGTTTGTGTGTGTGTGTGTGTGTGTGTGTGTTTCAAAGAGCATCTTTACTTTCATAGAAAATTAGAAATGTGTTCACTTTTATAAGATTACCAATGTGTGCACACATACACACAGGGAAACAGTGTTCACAACATTTGCAGTCAGGATTAGTATAATTTTAGAATTACAGTGAATTGGTTTATCCATTTTGGATAGAATGCTACACCAAGCATATGTTACTATTTCCTAGAGCATTATGAAATTAGGACTGTACTTTGCCAAAATATGCCAGATGGCCATGATATATGCCAGTTGCTCATAGTGACTATTGTGCCACATTTCAAGCTTGGAATAAGGCTGAAATATGGTACAAAATATCACCAATGCCTGAGAGCAGATTGTTAGAAGACACTGACCAATGTGATCCAGGCATCTCCACCATCCATATGTCCCTGGTATCTTAAAATAATAATAAAATAATAAAGCAATTCTATTCCCTACAAAGAATAAGAATCATTTAACATTTATTGTATAGCTTCAATGGAGGGTATAAAAAATGTCTCTTAGATGACATTTGTATTTTCATAACACTTTGTGGGTGCTTATGAAATTTGCAGTGACCTTCCATAAGAAAGCTTATTAATGTGATCTATTTGGATTTTAGTTCTCATCCTAACTGAAAAAGAATCATCCCAACTGAAATTTAAAAATTAATGAAAAATCATTTTTAAATGCTCAGCTTCCATATGAAATAAACAAATCATTTATTTATAAAAATTTAAAAGCTATTTAATGATTAAAATGCACAAAAATGTAGGATAAATAATTTTTCTTAACACCCCTCTGCTTCTTCCTAGATACCTAGTCCAAGAGATACTTGTAAGAAAGCGACCTTCTCCCCCAAGATGCTTCTGAATCAGGACATCATTCTTGCTGACCTACATTTGCAACTGTATGGTTTCCATGATAAGTCATAGGAATGCAAAAATTGCAAAGCATTGGGGCACTTGGGTGGCTCAGTAGGTGTCCGACTTTAGTTTAGGACACAATCTCACAGTTTGTGAGATCCAGCTCCACATAGGCCTCTCTCCTATAGGCAGTCAGCACAGAGCCTGCTTCAGATCCTCTGTCCCCTTCTCTCTCTGCCCCTCCTCTGCTTGATCTCTCTCTCTCCCAAAAATAAATAAACACTAAACAAATTTAAAAACATTGCAAAGCATCAACTGAAAAAACAATCCACACTGGCACAATACTTCTCCGCATCTTATCAGTCTCGCTTATTTATATCCAGGCTTCTTTTTCTTCTTAGACTCTATCCTCTACATCCCAAACCTCAAGACTACACCAGTGAAGTTCTTGCATGTTCCCTAGGCTTGTGTATTGGTACAAAGTCTTATCTCTTTTAGATTTTTGATCTTGGAAATTTTGAGTTTACTTAATATTGCTTGGCTATATTTGCTGGCTTTATATATATTCAGATAGTATATTTTTTATAGCCACGTCTCTTGCAAAATGTCAAATGATATTTTTAAGAAATAAAATATCATTTTAAAATAATTAAATAGTTATTATTTTACTTTCCACTTTCCTAAGTGAAGTACTAATAACTTTTTAAGGAAATTTTCCACAAGGTGAAATATATGTTTTAAATTATTTCATATTAGGTAAAATATTAATATCGGACTTGGATGTGTCATTAAGTTCATGAGACATTTATCATCAAGGATTTAGGAAATCTTTGATTTTCCTTTGTCTTCTCTCTCTCTCTCTCTCTCTTTCTCTCTTTCTCCCATTTTTGGCCATGGGCTGGGTGGTAGCTTATGGTCCATCTGCCTTCATTTTATATTTAAAAGTTGTATCTTTAAATTAATTCTATTAATACTTGATAAACTATATGTCAGTGTCTCTTTAGTTTCCTTTTTCTTTTCTTTTTTTTTTTTTACCAGTTTCATTGGGAAATAATTTACATCACTCTATAAGTTAAAGTTTTATACAGGATATACACACACACACAAATACACACACACATTGTATATATATATTTCACTATATACATATATAGTGAAATGATTACTTAGGTTTATTTTTCTTAAATCATAGTTAGCTAATCTTAAGGACACTTTATTCATGTTTTTGTATTCAAAAATCTCATGTAAAATTGGTAACTTTAATATTTACACATCATTAATTTATCCCAATTTTAGTATGCCCATATATTGCTAAAAATACATAACCAACTTTAAAGTATTGTTTAATAACTTCTAAATTTTGTTCATTTGTTTTGATGGTAATGACCATTACTAGCTAAATTTTTATAAATATAGAAATAGAAAAAAGAACAAAGTCTTCTCTAACCTCACCATACAGACAAACAGATCCTTTTCTTCATATTCTCTCCCTATACTAGATGGTTAAATTTTTATTTTGGCTTTTGACAAGATAACACACTATCATCAAAGAACCATGTTTTAAAAATAATTTTTGAAAACATTATTTGTGAATACTTTTTAAAGCATATCAATTGGTTTCAATGTTTAGTATTTTTTTTTTTACTATCAATGTAACTTTAGGTGTGTTTTTTTTTAAGAGTTTTATTTCATAATTATAATATCCTGAAGTTAGATTAATTGGTAAATGTAGATATATGCCTTTAAAATATTGCCAAATTATTATACAAAGAAATAAAAATTATCTTCGTTAAATTACTTTAAAAATAATTCATAAATATTATAAATATTAAAAATATAAAATTAACAGGAAAATATAGAACTCATTAGAATAAAATATAAAATGCTGTGTATGGAATTAAAAGTAATACTTAAAAGTACCAGTTCAATATCAAATATCCATACTTCAAACCTCACTTCTCCATTTACCAGGTTGTGCGCAGGTTGCTTATTATTTCTTATGCCTTTTTTCTTCTTAAATGAAATATGAAAAGTAACTTCATATTAATCAAAGTATTAACTTAAGAAGTAATAAATTAATAAAAATTCTAACTGTATCACTGGCAAGTATTTTTTTCTGAAATATTGTTTTATTTTCAATGAAAATTTGCTAAATGCCATTTAAGTATAAGGTATTACTTTTCAAGTTATAATTTGAAAAAAATATGATTTGTAAGATTTAGTCTTGAGACTTTGTTTGAAAATACAAATTTCAGAAAGATTCACTCAGAGAATGTATAACTCTTCGGAATCCATAACACTGAAAATGGAATTTGTAATACTAATTTATTTTATTGGTTGGGTTAATTGAGTTATGGATGGATTTTGGCAAATGGCATGTGGATTTCAGCAAAAATTCAACTCTGTCCATGGAAGCTGAGTAACCAACAGACTCTACCTAGTGCCCTCTGTAAACCTCAAGGTCTGTCCTTAAGGCACCACTGAAAGGAAGCTGAATCAGAGCTATGCGCAAATGTATAGACACAAAAGTAAGACACTCCACAAAGCTTGTGAAAGTGTGTGAAGGCTTCGTGGAGGAAGTGAAGTCTGGGTTCATCGTGGAAAGAACTACCTGGAAAGAACTACCATCTACATTCTAGTAGAATCCTGGTACTTGAGGATATATATATATACAAGACAGAGAAAGAGAAAGGACTTTGAGTATAGATTTGTTGTGTTTTCTTCCATGTATATAACTTATTTGTGTGTGTTGTGCATTTTAGATATCCTATCTAAATAATTAGTAATGAAGCCTGTGCTCTCATTCTATACTCAAAACTAAAAACCATCACCTCCAGTAAGAGATTTGTTAATATTACTATTAACCATCTATTTAAAAATCATATTTTTTATAACTCTTGTTACAAAAGGGAAAAAGAGAAGTTTATATATAAGGAGCCATAAATTCTGAGAGTCTCTGTTCTCTCTTAATTTATTGTAATAAATAGATTTAAAACAATGAATCAAAATAATTCAGCTCTATCAAAAGATTTTGTAATCTCATAAGTTACACACACAAAGGCATGTACACACACACACTTGAAAAAATGTCCTCCCTCCCTATAAACTTACAGACAGTAAAATGTACACTTTTCCTTTATAGACCTTTTCATGGATGAAAAATTAAAAATGTATGTTATGTACTTTATAATCTACCCTCTTCCCCCAACTTAGTATTTTGAGAGTCATCTATGTTATTATGAATTACAGTAATCTATGCAATTCTTATTCTGTGTATTATTCAATTGCAAGAGGACCACTCTGATTATATCTGCTATAAGCACTCATTTACAAGTATTTTGTAGGACTATGTTTTTATTTCTCTTGGGTAAATATCTAAATGTGTACTTGTGACACATTAACCGAATGTGTAATTTATAAAAAACAGAATTGTAGTTAGTCCACATTCTCAGAAATATTTGTTATCTTTAGTCTTTTTCAATTTTATCCACTCAAGTGGGTAAATTTTTATGTAATTCTGCTTTTAATTGCATTTCCCTAATTATTTTGAACATATTTTCATGGGTTTATTGGTCATTGTGTGTGTGTGTGTGTGTGTGTGTGTGTGTGTGTCAGGTAGCAAAAGGACTATTGCTGACACTTGATCTCCAGGGATGTTCTTTTGTGTGTGGCATTCTTTGGTCTCAGGTTGTTACCTCACACCCATGCATCGATCAATACTCAGCTCAACATCCATGTGCACCTCTGTAGACCTCCCTCATTCTCTTTGTGTGCAGGCCTTTCCTCTCAGCACTCCATTCTGCACAATCTCACTGCCTTCATCTCCTTAGTTTCCCAGCTTTGCTTCAGATTACAGAGTCCATAGTTTCTGCCTGGGTTCACCATCCCCAGGTCAGGATCTGGAGACTCTCTCCAGGCAGGAATTTCGGGCAACTGAGCGGTTAACGTGTGTTGTTTGTTTCTCGTCTCTCAGGATGTCCAATGTACTGTTCTGTGTCCTAAAAATTATTGTTCCATTTATTTCATGTTTTGTGAGTTGTTACATGTGGGTGAGTAAATCTGGTCATTATACTTCATCTTGGCCAAGAATGGAAGTGTCTGAATTTTAATTTTATTTAATTTTAATTTATACTTAAATTCATATAGCTCTGTGACTAATGTCAACAAAACTTCACATACAGCAAAGCTCTAGATGCTTTGAGAATACTGTATAGTCCACTCAGTTTGACCACACAGCACATTTTATCTTCCTCCTGGAAAGTCCTAGGGAGGAAGCCCTGCAGTAAAGGAGATGGCTCAAATCAGCATTCACCATACTTTCTTTCACTCTAGAAACATTTCATTGTGTGATAGCTATTAACATCCTGTGGATGCTGCGTTCTGCTAAGCGGTTCTGGGAGATGCTGCTTAGAGAAATTACTTTATATTTAACACACTTGCCTTCACTGTGAAGAAAGGATTTTGCGCTGGTTTATTAAGACCAGAGTTCCTCATTTTACTTATTTTGTGTAATTGGGATTTCTTTGGAATCCTTCTCACTGCAGGAGCAGCTTTCCTGAAAGAAATAAAATTGATTAAGACTCCATCTTTGGGGAGCCTTGAGATCCAAGCTGCACATCTTCTGTACTTTATACGTTATCTGACGAAAAAGTGAATAAAGATGATATTTTCTCATTAAAAATAGTTCCTAAATATGTCCACTGAAGTATTCAAAATGTTTCCTAACCTAGAATCAATGCGCTACCCTGGTATTCATACTGTGGTATCCAAACTATAATTTTTTACTAAAAGGAACCAGGATAAACTGAAGATATAAATAATTACAGATCAGAGAAAGCAATTTAGAACATAAGCATGAAATATCTTGTGCAATACTGTTATTTCCTCACTCACATCTATGTACAACTCATACTTCTTTGTAAATTGTGATTTCAAAGTAGTGAAGAAAAATAATTACTGAAGAAAAGAATAACTGGCCATCCCATTAGCAGTGCTGAGTTGTGACCAACAGCCTTCAAACGTGTGTCTTTTGTTATTTCATATTAGCTATTTTAGCCTTTAGAGCATTAGCAGGCTGCACTCTGCTCTTTAGTTACCTTAATTTTATCTGCAACTATGCCTTCATTCTTCTTCCCCAAATCCTAAATTTCTACCTGGATGTTGGTTTGAGAAACAAAGAAAAATCCACAAGCATATGTATAAAAGTAGAATATTTTTATGCTAACATAATTCCCTCAAAAGAGAAGAACATGCAATATCAACACATAAGGATCAAAAAAATAATTTTTCCTCATAAGAAAGTTTATTGAAACAGAAGTAAAAGGAGACACCTGGGTGGCTCAGTCGGTTAAGCGCCTGACTGCAGCTCAGGTCACAATCATGCAGTTTGTGAGTTTGAGCCCCGCATCAGGCTCTGTGCTGAGAGTTTAGAGCCTGGAATCTGCTTTGGATTCTGTGCCTCCCTCTCTTTCTGCCCCACCCCCTTGCACACTCTCTCTGTCTCTCAAAAATAAATTAAAAAAATTAAAAAAAAATAAATAAAAAGGGTTATGCAAACCTATTTATATATCTAATCACTATAAATAACATTTTCCAAGTAGTATAGTAATCAGAGTAAAAACTAGGAAAAAAACTCACTAAATCTGTTGTCTTGATAAGATCATTTAATAAATATTTAAATTATTTAGAAGTACTTTTTAAAATTTTTTTAAATATTTATTTATTTTTGAGAGAGAGAGAGAGAGAGAGAGAGAGAGAGAGAGACAGAGCGTGAGTGGGGGAGGAGGTGCAGAGAGAGAGGGAGACACAGAATTTGAAGCAGGCTCCAGGCTCTGAGCTGTCAGCACAGAGCTGGGTATGGGGCTCAAACCCACAAACCGCAAGATCACCACCTGAGCCGAAGTCGGATGCTTAACCCACTGAGCCATCCAGGCACCCCAGGAAGACTAATGTTTTTAAACATCTGTAAAAGCTTTAGTCTAAGATACAGTGGTTACTAATAAAGATAAATTCTAATACTAGTAATATGCACCATAGCAACAATAATAAACTTCCACCTGAGAGGTGTCAGGCAGTAAATTAAGTACTTAATATGAACTGCCTAATGTCTCAAGTAAGTATATCCACATAATTATGTCAATTTTAGAGTAAAAAGTTTGAACCAAACACAGCTAAGAAATTAGATTCAAATAGCTCAACTCATAAAGGGCAGAATGACTATTCCTTGTTTACTGGAATATCATCTTTGGCTTTCCTATCATATGCTTTTTTTTCATCATACAAAAATAGAGATAAAAATTTTTAAATAACCATGGATTATAAAGCAATTTAAATTAAATTTTCTCATGCCTTCCTCCACTTCATTGTCTGAAACACCTGCATTAACTGATACTATTTCACTGCTCTCATCATTTTGGTAATTAAAAAATTAACAAGTCAAGATAATATTCTCCATCGTGCACAGAAACTTTCAGTACAGGTATCCCTCACTTCCCAAAATTTCATCCTATACCACTTCTCTCTTTTATGGAAGACTTACATTAGTACTTGCTTTCACTAAAGGAAATAAATCTGAATAGGAGCTTTGCTTTTACAAAAAAAAAAAAAAAAAAAAAAAAAAAAAAAAAAAAAGTGGTTGCCATACGAATGAGGATCTTTCCTAAAAACAAACTTTCAGAAAAAACAGGGATATTCTTTGCCTTAGGTCACTTAGCCTTGGCCACCTTTAGCTTACTAAAGGTTTCAAAGAAAAACACTACTATCAGTTAAAAGAGGAGACCTGTTCTTGTTTGTTTTGTTTTTTGTTTTTGTTTTTTTATTTTGGAGCTATATATATCCACATGCTGTACAAAACTTAAAAAAGCAAAAAATAAAACCAGACAGACATGGAAATAAATTACACATATTATCAGTAATCATTATCCCATTTTAATATAATAGTTTTAGTAAACTTACTCATGCATAAATTACGTTCATTTATTTTTTAACAACTTACCATTTACAAACTTCTTTTGTCTCATCCATTCTTTTTTGTTTTCCATGAATTTTAATTACTTATTACATATATTGTCTAGAATTATCGTTATATTATCTTATTGTTAGGATCAGGAGATAAAGTCAAGCTAAATAAAATAAAATGAAAAATTTCAATAAATAAACTATGCAAGGAGAAAATGAATTTTAGAAGGTAAAAATCATGTGTAAATATGGGGTGCCTGAGTGGCTCAGTCTGTTAAGCATCCGACTTCAGCTCAGGGCATGATCTCACGGTTCATGGGTTCGAGCCCCACGTCGGGCTCTGTGCTGACAGCTAGCTCAGAGCCTGGAGCCTGTCTTCGGATTCTGTGTCTCCCTCTCCCTCCGACTCTCCCCTGCTCACACTGTCTCTCTCTCTCTCTCTCTCTCTCTCTCTCTCTCTCTCAAAAATGAATAATAAAAAAACATTAAAAAATCATGTGTAAATAGTAAAATAATTATATCAGAAGCAGTCATTACATGCCTTTGCAGATCATAGATTTGATTTCTATAATAATTATTTAAATCTTCAATTATATACAATCCTAACATTTCAAGTAAGATTTATAAGGGTAATAACATGAATAGATTTTTCTCTAAATATTACAGGAGAAGATTTAAAAAGAACAAAAAAAAGGAAGGGAGGAAGAAAGGAAGGAAGGAAGGAAGGAAGGAAGGAAGGAAGGAAGGAAGGAAGGAAGGAAAGAAGAGAAAAAGGGGAAAAGAAGGAGCAAAAGGAGGAAGACAAGAGAAAGAGAAGGAACAGAAACAGAGAAGTCAAGGAAAGAAAAGATTGGGGAAAAAAGAGGGATAGGGAAAAAGGAAAGAGGATCTTAAAAATGTGAGTGAATCAGTTTTAAACATAAGAAATATGTGGAAAGAAAAATGGCAAAATAAATATAAACTACATTAAAGGTTTTAGATGAGAATGGGAACAGTATGTCATTTGTTTTATGTTTCATTTTTTAATTTATTTTGTCATGTTGCATTAAAAAATTTCTGCTGAGGTTTTGTTGATTACTCTTTAATTGGATTTTGTTTCCTTTGGGTTATCTTGTATTACGCATATATTTGATAGTCTAGAAATGTACATATAAGATTTATAGAAAACTATGTAATATTTTAAAACCATATGTATAAATATATTTTACTTAATCTTTTTGATATTTAATAATATTCTATTGCATTTGTCCCATTTACTTGTGATAGACAAATAATGTTGATGTTTTACGCAACTGCATTTCTCTGAGTTTCTTTTATTTTTGTAATAATTTATAGTTCTACCTTTTGGTGTTAGTTTATCTGGTACATACATAATCTTGACTTGTATATTTCTGCAATTTTATTCTACTTTAATTTACATAAAATTCCTCATATAATATTTAATAAATAATTCTTAAATTTTATTTGATATAATGTTAATATTTATTGAGCTCTTTCTCTTGCTTCATGTTTTCCTCATTCACTCTTGCTTCCCTTTCCTTATCCTGCACTTTCAGATTTAAAGTCTTGTAGCACAACTGTGATAATTATTAAAGAAATCATGCTTTGCACTGCCTCTTCAGGGAAAAGCTTTAAGTTTTTCCTCATTGATTATGATGTTAACTTTTCATATGTAAACTTATTGTGCTAAGGTACATTCTTCTATATCTAATTTGTTGAGACTTTTTTTTTTTAGTCATGAATGAATGTTGAATTTTGTCAGTGCATTTTCTGTATCTATTCAGATGATCATGTGTTTTTTCTTTACTTTCAGTTTGTTAAATGCGGTATATGCGACTCTGTTCCAGTGTTGTTCCAAACATTTTCTTCCCATCTTGACAAACTTTGCCCAAGTGTTAAGGCTGGTGGCAATGTTATGAAACAAAAATTAAACAAGAATTTATTAGGGGCACCTGGGTGGCTCAGTCCGTTAAGCACCCAACATTGGCTCAGGTCATGATCTTGTGGTTTGTGAGTTCGATCCCCTCATCAGGCTCCATGCTGATAGCTCAGAGCCTGAAGCCTGCTTCAGATTCTGTGTCTTCCTCTCTCTCTCTGCCCCTCCCTTGCTTGCGCTCTTTTTCTCAAATGTAAACAGACATTAAAAAAAAATTTAAAGAATTTATTTAAGTGTAAGTGGAATCATTGATGCACATAATTCAATTGAGGTGAGGAAACAGGAATAGCTATAAACTATATCATACATATTTAGATAATCTCAATCCAGCCATCAGTGATCATTAAATTTGGCCTAGATTGAGAAATGTTACAATATGAAGAAAAATAAATGTCTTAAAATTGATAAAATATAGAATGTGAAGCACATCATTAAATGACTCACTCCATGGACCCCAAGAGTACACATAAGGTTAATGTTTTTTGTGTATGTTAGCATATGCACTGACTGGATCCATGTGGCATTTTGTGTCATTTTTAAACCGACTTCTTTCAAATTGTAAACAAGGTAATTTTAAGTCCATGATGTGAGTTTCTCGTTCTCTCTCTCTCAAAAAAAAATGTTGCAATTCATGCTATGGTGTGCTTCCCAGATCCCCAAAGAGACTTGGGGCCCCATTCCTCCAGCTTCTGGAAATGTTGATGGTTGACAATTTTGCTCCAAATCCTTCTTTAGGAACTGTTCTCAGGTCCCTCATCAGGGCAGCCTGCAGCCCATAACTGTTTGTGCACAATGTTTGCTTTATCACAAAATATAAAGCAAGATTTATCTTCTCCCATCCACACTGAATGAATTTTAAAACTGATAATAGCCATGAACAAAATAACTCTTGAAACAGTAGAGCCAGAAATCCATATAAGATACACAAGCCAAACCTGGATTCAATTATACCACGGGGGAGACATAAAAATACCCATTTTAGAAATGGCATCTACAGAAGAACAGATGTTTTGATAATAGTTATCAAACAGACCTCATGTTTATAGGACACAAAAGTGCTAGCTGCTACTGCATTAAAAAAAGACAAAATATGTCATAGCACTTGAATAAAATAAATACAGACACATTTATTGTCTTTTAACCTCAGAATCTGAATGTAAACATGCAGCCTGTTCTAATGGATTACCAATAACTCAAATCTAGAATCTGTTGACAGAGCTATTCAGTACTTTCACCCCACATCAAACAACTATGAGAATTTGTAAAACTTAATTACAGGACATTTTTTATTCGATGTCTGAGGTAATACACAATTATATAGAAAGTTATCATAGTTACCAAAGCTTATTTTATTTATAATGAAAATGTAAAGAAATTTTAGTGACATTAATCATATCACTTACTTCTTCACTTTAATCATTATTTGTCAACAGCATTATTTTCCAGGGAGGATGGAGAAGTACATGTGTATTTCAAAGATCAAATTGAAATATTACCTATAATTCTGTACAGGGAAACACAGTATTCTACATCACTTTAAATAATTTTAACCTCGTTATCTTTTATTCTTTATAGCATAAAGCCACTGTTTGTTTTGTTCCCTATAAAGCTCATGTATTTAACAGCATTTAATAGTTTTATTTCCCTGATTTTCCCAATACAGGTTTACCTATCAGCTTTTGGGAAATTAATATGAAAGTAAATAAAAACTATGTTTATTAATGAGTAGGTGATGAGCCTCAGGCGTTGATTAACAATGAATGCTGCAATAATGGTTCAGATTTGCCTGTACTTTAAATGAAGTATAATAAAACTGCATCAGTTAACTATTGTTACATAAAACCACCAAACACCCTGTGCCTTTTAACAATATTTATTATTACTAATGCATCTGCTTGTAACTGGAGTCTGCTCTTCCAGGAGAATATTGGCTAGAGTAGCTCAGGTGTGGAAGTTCTGCTGCCCCTGACTCTTCTACTCCTGGGTCCATGATCCTCTCGTGGTGATGTCAAAAGTTCAAGCAAGTCACTGAAAACACATTATAATTTTCCAGGCCTCAGCTTGGATTTAGTGGACTGGGGATTGTCCTTAGCGAGTCGTAAGACCAAGTTCAAAGTCAAGGGACTCTGCCCACAATGAGGTATGACAAGGCTACAGATACAGAGAGGGATAAAGAATCAGAGTCGCAAATTCAATACACCTTACATACATACTGGCACCATCTACATAACAAACTATCTTTATCCCACTGTTATGGTTTTGTGCTTGCTTTTTTTTAAGCTATGAAGAATAAAGAGGGTTTTTACTGGGCTGGTGCTAGTTATACATTTTATCATCTTAGGAGTATAAATCTCTTAATAAACTAGTCCTTTCTTTCCCCTAAGAATCAAAGCACTTGAAAACTAGATAATAGACATTTATTTTATTTTGGATGACCAAAGGAGATATTGCCAGCTTTTTATTGTATAAAATGTACTAGAGGTCATTATTACTTCAATAAAGATTATTGGAATCTCTTACGTGACCATTGACTAGAACATGGGAATGCAAAGGAATGTAGAGTAGATATTCTGGCTGCCACCCACAGGACAGTCCAGGAAAGTTCATATAGCATAAGACATGGGGAGTGCAAATGTGGAGAGTAAGGACAACTATGTCATACTGTAAGCATGAAGGAGCAAAGATATGCAAACATTTATCATATTCTGGTTTAAGAAATAGAATATTCTAAAATTTCTATATAAATATAAAGGAAGATAGACAATATGGGTACCTACAATAAGCAAGGTGAGAGTTAGTGATGGTGTGTTTTACAGCAGTAGTATTGGGAGAAGAGAGAAATGGACAATTTGAGGATCATATAAGAGGCAGAACCAACATGAGTTTGTAACTGATTAGGAAAGAATGGTAGGGGTAGAGAAATAAAATTCAAGTATGGTCTATGGTATGAGAGATATATATATATCATATCTCATAGATATATCATATCTAACTAGTGTGTGTGTATAATTTTTAATTTTTATCCCCCCTCCTCCTATATCATTTTTTGTTCATTAATCTGTTGACAGATCCTTAGGTTGGTGCCCCTATCTTAGCTAATGTGAATAATACTGCAATAAACATGGGACTACAGGTCTCTCTGGAAGGTATTGATTTAATTTTCTTCAGATGTATTTCCAGAAGTGTGATTGCCAGATAATATGGTAGGTCTATTTTTAATTTCTCAGGAATATCCACACTATTCTCCAGTGACTATACCAAATACATTCCCACCAACAATATACAAGAATTCCCTTTTTTCTACATCCCTGCCAGCACTTGTTATTACTTACGTTTTTGATAATGGCCCTCCTAATAAGTGATATCTTACAGTTTAGATTTGTATTTCTCTAAGGATTAGTAATGTTGAGCACCTTTTCTTGTACCTATTGGCCATTTATATGTCTTCTTTCAAGAAATATCTATTCAAGTACTTGCCTGATTTTTAATTGACTTATTGCTTTTGCTTTTGAATTATAGGAGTTTCTTACATATTTTGGATATTAACTCTTCATCAGATATATGGTTTGCAAATACTTACTCTCATTCCATAAGTTGCCTGCCACTCTATCAATTATTTCCTTTGCTATGCAAAAGCTTTTTAGTTTAATGTTGTCCACTTGTTTAGTTTTTGCTTTTGTTGCTTGTGCTTTGATGCCATATTCAAAAGAATCATTGAAGGTCAATGTCAAGGAGGTGTTTCATGTGTTTCTTTTTTTTTTTCAAAGAATGTTATGGTTTCAGGTCCTATATTTAAGTCTTCATTTTGAGTGAATTTTTGTGAGCGATGTAGATAGGGGTCTATTTAAACTTTTTTTTTTTTTTGCATGTGGATATCCAGTTTTCCCAACACTATTTATTGAAAAAACTGTCCTTTCTTGTGTGTTTGTGACTCTCTTATCACAGATTAGTTGTCCATATTTGTGTGAACTAACTTCTGGGTTTTCTCTTTTATTTTTGGATTGGAAGAATTAATATTGCTAAAATGTCCATAAAACCCAAAGTGATCTACAAATTCCATGTACAAATTCCTCTCAAAACCACAATAACATTTTTTCCACAGAAATAGAAAAAAAAATCCTAAAATTTGTACCCAAATTTGTACACCAAAGTCTCTGAAAGAGCCAAAGCAATCTTGAGAAAGAACAAAGCTGGATGCATTTCTGAATTCAATGCTCAGGGTAAATTATAAGTTCTGAAAGACAACAGACTGTCATAGAATGTTTGGGAGACTACAGAGTAAAAAAATAATAATTACAGTAGAAGTCACATATCTTTATGCTCTTCCCATTTGGGATTTCTATCAGCCATGTAGTTACATTTAGGGTACACTCTATTGATCCTAGCTAAATTCCAAATTTATTTCACTCATGTAAATAATAAGCTTGTTTGGGGCATTCACATTCACCTCATTCTGAACATATCCTGTAGTGATAGCATTAGAGCCAAGAGTCCAAGCAGCTACCTGCCAAATCCTAACACTGAGATTGTTAATGCATCTACTGACAAGTCCTTCAGTATAGGGGAAATAATTACCTAAAATATATCCAAGATAAGTTTAAACACTTAGCAACAAACTAGCTTTGGTTTTATAAAAAAGATAATATAGTAAAAATATTTCTTTCAAATAATGTGAATTTTTTCATGGTCTAATATAATGGGTTTCCTAAATGATTTTGATTGTTGATGGCTACTCCTGATTTCTCTTTCCTATACTGGTACAGTTAATCCCTGTATTTTACTGACTACTGGGTGGAATCTCATTGTCAAGTCTAGAAAAAAAGAATGTGCAAAATATCAGCAACTTCTAGTTTCAAATTCAAGTTACCATATATATATATATATGGTACTATCCATCCAGGGACCTCTGTCCAGGTCTGATTTCATGCCTACTTTTCCATATACTAAACAACCCAACTAAACAGAATGGAAACCCACTTATAAAACATTTTTAAATTCCATTTTTCCTTGCCATGTTTTTTTTTTTTACCTACATGGTTGAGCTTTTCTTTTTAAATTTCATACTATATAAATTTTTCCTTCCTTAACAAGTACGCCTGATGCATCAATTTGGTATTAGAGGATTTTTTTCAAAGTTCCTTCCAACCATCTTCCCAAGGGAGGTAGCTGTATCTTGCTTCTTATTCACAGAACTAATAGAAAGAAATATTTGGTCTGCTGCATATTTCAACCATTACCTGAATTTCCTAATATTAAGTAATATTTAGTGAGAGCTTTCTAGTTTTCAGGCACCATTCTTATTATTTTACGTGAACTGTATAATTAAATTCACACAATAGCTCTATATATTTGGCACTGTCTTTTCCCCAATTTTATAGAAGTACCTGAGGCACATAAAGTTAAATCACTTGCTAAATGTAATGAAGTTAATAGTCGGTGGATACAGAATTTGAAATAGATTTCACTATCATAAATAATGTGTAATGGTGCCTCTTCCTATATTTAAACAAAAATATTTTTGGCATCAATTACCACAAGATCTTTAAAAAAATTACACTTCTCAGACTGTGGACCGCTTTCTCTTCTTTATCTCTTTAAACTGGGTCACTACTCAGTTTTATTTCATGTATTCTGTATCCTTTTTATGTTTTTGAATTTTTATCAAATAATTGAGACATATTTTTGACATCTTTTCTAGTTTATCAAGCTAATTTCTCTTAGCAAATTTTTCACATGATGGTCATCAAGTCCTTTGATCAACACAGGATAGTGCCACATGCACAGAGCACAGTCAATTATACAAATAGTAAACGAATGCTAGATAAATATCACTCTTTGGATTTCTAATTTAATTAATGCAAAGCTACTGTTTTATCTTTGTCAGTGCTATGGATAATATTTTTAAAAAATCATATGAAAAAGAAACATGAGAAACTATTATTGAAGCTCTTAAGGATGGAGATGGAGAGGTGGATAATAGAAATGTCAGAAAAGTTATTTTTACATTGCTAGACAATGATTTGACTCAATTTACCAAATATGCACCACATGCTTACTCTATTTACCTGACATTGTGTTTCAGTGGGCAACCAGGGACTAATGACATCATCATATGGTGATAATCAAGGTGCCATTATACTAGGTTCCTAGGGGAGGAGCCAATTCATCACAAATTATGTTTGCTAAAAGCTTTTGATAATACTGCTTTGAACTGGTTTTCTCCTTAACTTATAAGAAAGTCAAAAGAAATAGAAATATAACGTTTTAGAGGTAAAAACGCATTTTTCAGTTCAAATATTGTTCCTTTTAAAGTGCACTGCATTTTCTACTTACATGTTTTATTTTCAAGGGTTTGTAATGCCATTATACAATTATTTCTCTAGTTATATATTCCCATTGTTATGTTCCAATATTTTGAATGTAACACGACATATGTTGTAAAATAAACAGGACAAAGATGAACAATTAGGTAATTATATGATTATGAAGAGGTATTTAAATCAGTTATTTAACATGGGTACAGAGGATAGGAGGAAGAGAATGAAGGTAAGAATGTGAGAATTGAGAATAAGGAGGAAACAAGCAGAAAATGTTCAAGTTGTACTAAAATAAAATAGACGTTTATTATGATCCCATCATTTAATAGATTATTAATTATATATATATAAGTTTTCTCTATGTATAAACATTAGGAAGATTGAAATATATGCAAAATTACAAGTCCCCACCTTATAGCTATATTTTTATAGAGCATTCCAGAGAAATGTAAAGATTACATTTTAAAAAGAATAACAAAAACAGGATATTTTAAAGAACACGGAAGAATAAAATATATAAATGTTGGCTCTGTCATCTCCATTGTCTTGTAAGGTACTGATTTTTATAATCAGCAGATCCTCTATAATCATTTTTCAGAATATGAAATTTATATTTTTAAATCTTTACTAAATGTCTGTCTCCTCAGGTAAGTCAGCTCATAGAAAATTAGCGTAAGTGCATTTCACAGCTTTGAATAAATAAGGGAGTGACTGATCTTGGATAATTTTGGTTGGTATGTAACAATGTATTCATGTCTTTTTGACAAAAAGAAGACGGTTCTCATAGAAATAGCTGCCTTTAGCCAAAACAACAGTAACAACAATAAGCAAGCAAAACACCTCCAAATGAACTCAAAGACAATAAACGAAAGCCCTTTTTGAGAAATGTACTGATAAATGCAGTATACTGTCTGCAGGTGCTTTTGGGGAAAATGCACTCTCCTGAACTCTCAGCACTGTATGGATCTATAGAATAACATATCAGAAATAGACATTGCATAAAACTAAGTAATAACAGATTTTTAGACTGTGCATTCATGTTCCTGATATAAGGAAGTGATCACCTTTGTACTGATGAGGAGGGGGGAAAAAGAGAATCAAGAATCAAAGCAAACAATCAAACATAAAAAAGAAACCAGGTAGGGGAAGAAAAAAATATTTTATAAACATGGTCAATGGAGTTCATCAAATATTAAAGAGGATAAAATTTGAAGATTAAATATCAGATGCCTATAGTTCATTTTATAGCATACTTGTTTTAATTATTTTGGTTCAAGAAAATCCTTGACTCAGGCATAAAATATGAAAATTGTTATTTAGATAATGGGTTAATATATCCTATTTACTATGGTCCACATTAAACAAAATAACATTTTTTAATGTTTTTTTCTGGAGTTGGGGCATATACCAGTTTCATTTATAACTTTTTCCTAAAAAAACTATGATGAGTAAACATTGATTAGTGCAATTCAAGTAATTAACATAGAAATGATTAGATAGACTTTTTTATTGTAGTGTAGTTGACATACAATATTATGTTAGTTTCTGGCAAGTGACACTAGGACAAATCTAGATACCATCTGTAACATTCAAAGTTGTTCCATATTATTAACTATATTCCCTACATTGTACATTGTATCCTTATGTGTAATTTGTAATTTTTTACAAATTATTAATTTGTAATTATGTGAGATATTATCAATATAACAATAAAAATCCCATTGTTAATAATTTCAGAATTTGAATATTTGTGCTGTTGCAAAGTTTAACGGACAATTTGGAATTTTATTTATCATTTCACTTATAGGCCCACTGATCGGGATATTCTAAAATTTGATGAGGTAAGGAGTGGTAGAATACTTTAAAATATTGGAATGAGCAAGAAAGAATGTAACAATACATTAAACATTTCAAGTTTATACAAAAAATTACATTTTAAGCATGCTATAAATATTTAAGCACAGTTAACAAATCTATTTGCTTATTTTAGTATCTGTGCTTCCACTGTAAATATTATTAAAAATCAAAATTCAACCAGTAAATTTGAAGATCTAATTGACTTTATTACACAGTTCATGAATAGGACAGCATTTCACTGGCAAGTAAAGGGGAGCTCTTACGAGTTGTAGAAAATGGAAGGTTTTTATAGGAAGGAGGGTGGTACAAGATATTATTACAAAAGAAAAAAAAGAATTGTTTCAGGCAAGTTCACCTTCCCTTAGGGGGAGGGGCAGGACATCTTATCATGCAGATTATCCTTTTCCTTTGGTTTTGTGAAGGGGAGGGAGAAAGATGGGGGATCCGTGTGACAGACAGATTACCAATTCTGATCAGACAATTCTAGATTAATTGGTTTAAAAATCCACTACTGGAGACGTAGAAACTGCAATCTTGGCTTGATATCCTGGAGGCAAGGAACTCCATGTTGGGCCTGTGGCTTTCTTTTTAATAATAGAAACAGAGGTATTTAGGAATTGTGTGTTAATTAGAGCCTCTTGAAAAATCTGGTTTAATTATTTGTGGCTATTTCTTTCCAATGTAATGAGAGGCAGGGAAGGACCCTGTATTGAAAGTTTGATTTTTGTTCTGTTTTTATCTTACTTTTGAGCCAGGATTTTTGATATTTCTAAACTTGAAGTTCAGATCTGTAAACATTAAAACATGTCAATACAACACCTAGCACTTCTCGAGAGCTGTCCTCAAATTAGTATTTGTTGAATGAATATATAAATCATTAATGCATTCATTGTATTATTCAGAATGAGAAAATAACTATGAACTTTGCAGATTTTTTTACTGTTTTATCTTTACATATTAGCACTTAGTTTTCCTTCTATAATTGTTATCCCAGAGAATTAGAAAAGGAAAAATACTGGAGAATATTAAACAAGTAGCCAAATAGTGATTACTGGAAATGCTTTCATTTACATGAATAAGCTCAGTGAGGTTTGGGGATCAACTGGTTATCTGTGAACCTTATTTATTTTAGGCACACCATTAGCATAAGTAATAAAGTCTTGCTTGAGCTAAATTACATATGCTTAAATGTGATTGAACATTTGAAATCATTTAGTACAAATCTTCACTTTGACAGTTGAGGAAAAGGTAATGTAGAAAAGTTTCAGTTGGGTTAATTTAGAACCACAGATTGGTAGTCCTTCATTAGGATTCCTACTTTCCCTCCTATTTAGTACGGCACAATTGGAAATATTATAGAAATGGGGGTAAATTTTCTATTTTTCATTTTATATTCCTCATAGTCCTTTTTACCTCACAACATGTTTATCTGTTTAGAGGTTGTAGCTTTCTTTGGGTGAAAGTGTCCTTGCCATAGAATGCTGCAGTGACTCATTTTCCCCTTTCAGTGCAGGTACGGTTTAACTCATGAAAGTCAACTAGCTAGATTGAACATTTAATCAAATGTAAAATAAAAGTTTCCTAATTAATCTGTTCATATTTTTGATTATTGAACATTTGGATTTATTTTTATTATCTAATTTAGTGGTGCTTATTTGTTGTTTCTTTCCCTCATCTGTTAGATCGATTGCTTTTTCTTGAATCTATATTCTTTTGTTGTGCTAGTTGGAATTCCACATTCCATTTCTCCACAATACACTTTCATTCATCTCCATTTCTTGCCAACTTATGAGTTATATTGATATGAATGTTTTATATATTTTTTTATTTTTTTGTATTAGGAAATTAATTTTTACATTACCCATACCTATGCAAATTTACTCTTCACTATAGCTTCTTACTTTTCACTTTAAAAAAATTAATGTTTATTTATTTTTGAGAGAGAGGGAGAAACTGAGTGTGAGCAGGGGAAGGGCAGAGAGAGAGGGAGACACAGAATTTGAAGCAGGCCCCAGGCTCTGAGCTGTCAGCACAGAGCCTGACTGGGGCTTCAACTCACAAACCACAAGATCATGACCTGAGGCAAATTTGGATGCCCAACAGACTGAGCCACCCAGGTGCTCCCCCTGCCTTTTTCTTTTTTAATGAATTTTAGTTCTACCTTCATGAAGAACATCTTAAAAATATTTTTTTCAGGACAAAATTGCAAACAGCAAATTCATCTCATGCGTTTTGTACTTTTATTTTTCTTGCTGTTTTAAAAATACTAACTATTTTCTTCTGCAGCTCTTTTGTGATTTCTATGAGCCATACAGGTAGGGCTTTATATCCCTGGTCACTGGTTTCTTACAGGTCTTCCATATTCCTGGCTTTTCCTCTCTCTGTACTACATTCTGTGCAATTCTAGTCATGGTGGGTTGTGTTCTCCTAAGGTCTTAATAACACATTTAATTTTTGTTCTCATTTGGTGGGCTTTCCTGTGAAAACCTCTTCTAACATGAGACTCTGGAGAATCACTAATCAAAAATAAATTTTATATTTAAAAAATTATTTATTGGTGGGGAAAGGAGAGGTTTTCACACAATGTGAACAATATAAATTCAAACCTCAAACACCATGAGGTCCAGTGTTTTTAAATGATTTGGAAACCAGAGCCTAGGGAGAGAAAGATGAGAGATGATTGTCCTAACTTATTCCTGTAATAGTAAAACTAGTTTTTTTGTTTCTGTTTTGTTTTTTATTTTGGTTTTGGTTTTGGTTTAGCATGTCAAGAGGGGATGTTTAAAGATTATTTTGAAAAATTTTGCATATTATTGCTAAATCAATTATTAGTATACTCTTAGATAAAGATAATAAAAATATTAGAATTTTACCCTGTATACATTCATACCAGTATAATACTATAGTTTGAAATAAAGTAATTTTTTGAAAATTGAAAAGAGTATAAAATTACTCTGTATAATTAATTTACAAAACAAGTTTTATTATTATCCGAGAGATTAAGCTATGGACTGTTTTTTATTATAAGAATTTACTGACCATTTACACTTTGTAGAGCTATATCCTTATTAAGTTTATAGTAATAACTTTTCTGAAATGCTTTTTTATTTTATTTTATGGAGAAATAAAATTTCTTGAATAAACCAGGTTATAATGATTTCTGTGAGCGTTACCACACTGTTTGAGCATGCTAAAGAATTACTGAACACTGAGAGTGGTTGTGGGTTCAGTCCAAATACGAATAATTTTCATAAAACTTATATATTGAAAAATTACTGTTTTGGGAACCATGAAGTGCACTGAAGACACAGATGTGAGAAACCCAAAGCCAGCCCTTGAACTCATAAAACATTTTAAGTATAGGATTTTAGTTTGTGTTTGCTTTTAATGTAGTATGAACACCATATCTCCAAAATCACAATGAGGAAACTACTGTGTCTCAAATAATATGGGCAACCCCATCAGAAGGAATGTATTCTGCTAAAGTTCTGATCTACAAGTTACAGAGAAACTGCTCGAGATTGCTAAGTTTCCTCTGTCTAATACAATAAGACTGCTATTTGAGATAATGTGTCTCTCTTGAAATGTAAAGAAAATTGAAATTTTACAAATTTGCCTCTCTGACCCTTCTTTACAGGGCTTGAAGAAGGGTACTGACTTTGTGTTCATATACTGTCTATATGTATTTTTGGTGCTGTGAAATAGAGAAAGAAAGAATGGAAGGAAGGAAGGAAGGAAGGAAGGAAGGAAGGAAGGAAGGAAGGAAGGAAGGAAACAAGGAAGAAAGGGAGAGAGGGAGGGAGGGAGGGGAGAAGGGGCCCAGTAAGTAATTAATTAGCCAATATACTCAAAATAAAGTAACTTAATCAGTTAGTTAAATATGGCAAATAAAAAAGACCATAGTTGTCTGCAAAAATAATATTTAATATAGGAATAAACTACCAAGGAATATGAGAAGAGGTTCTGGATCTTGATTTTTTTTCTCCTTATGTATATACAAAGCCTGTTTCACAACTAGTAGTCCCAGAGAGAAAAATATAGTAAGTTACTATAGCATATTAATTTTCAAAACTATCATGGCCTTGGCAACTTCAATGATATATTTCCAAAGCATGAAGGGAGTTGCTAGAAGCATGTTAACTCACTGCACTGTTTCCAGTGCATTTGAAGCAGCCATATTCTAGTGTTATATTTGCAGCACACAGTAGAGGGCTCTAGTAGCATTGGTCATAGAATTGGGCTCTGTATTAGTAATGTGAACAGATTATAGAAACAGACATTTATTAAACACAATATTGGAAAATCAAAATAAAATGAGAAAGGACAATGGTAGTTATCATTTGAATTGCTGAGTTTGTTCAAATGCAGTTCAGTGTTCTGTTTTGGTTTTTTTCTTTTTCTTTTTTTCTTTTTTTTTTTAGAACAGCATTAAACTTGCTCAGGTTTGCTTCTTTGCCAGTATTATTATATGAATAGTATATAGATCTTCAGAGCAACCATGAGAGGCTGTTGCTTCCTTCATAAATCATTTTAGCAATAAGACTATTAGAGCATCATAATTATTGTAAAAATAATAAACAATCTTGCTCTTAAAGCAGATGGGATTATAGTTCATAAATAAAACATAATTATTAAACAATTGATATGTATCAGGCATTAAGCTAACCACTGAACTGAGACAGTTGTGAATAAAATACAATGTCTTCTCTCATTGAGTATAAATAATATAAAAAGATAAATAATTATGTAAGACAAGATAGAATAAGAATCATGAGAGGTAAAATTAAAGCAAGGTGCTGGAGTAGGTCCAATGAGAAGAGTCATGTAAATTGTTTCCTTAGGTAGATGACTGGTGAGAAGGAGGCCAGGGAGCTTTGTAGGCAGAGAATAAAGGTCTACCAGGCATAGCATTAGGAAAAACAGGGAGTTACTGATCAGTTTGACAGAACAGTAAGGTTCACAAAGGTGGTAAGAAAGAGATAGGCATTGTGAGTTACATGAATTGATTCCATCAAGCATCTGTAAATGCCTTAATGACTAGTTTTACTTAAAATCGTGTAGGCTTCAATCTGGCCCCTATTAAAACCAGAAGAAGACAGGGCGCCTGGGCGGCTCAGTTGGTTGAGCGTCCGGCTTTGGCTCAGGTCATGATCTCACAGTTCATGGGTTCGAGCCCCATGTCAGGCTCTGTGCTTATAGCTAGCTCAGAGCCTGGAGCCTGTCTTCAGATTCTGTATCTTCCTCTCTCTCTTTGACCCTCCCCTTCTCATGCTGTCTCTTTCTCTCTCTCTCTCAAAAATCAATAAAACATTTAAAACAAGACAGAAGAAGACTAACATCCTACACAAGCCAATTATCTTAAAGACTACAGGTGGGTTCATGGATTCAGATATCCACATATCAGGGGTACCTAAGTGGTTCAGTCAGTTAAGCGTCCAACTCTTGGTTTTGACTCAGGTTATGATCTCATGGTTTGTATGTTTGAGCCCCACATCAGGCTCTGCTTGGGATTCTCCCTCTCTCTCTGCCCCTCCCCTTCTTGTGCTGTCTCTGTCTCTCTCAAAATAAATAAATTAACTAAGTGTATACATATGTACATATCTAATTAAGTTCAATAATTATTGATAGCATTCTAAGTGTAAGATCCCTACTGGAATATACAGAAATAATTTTAATTGGATTTTATAAAATTGGACACTTTAAAAATATTTTTGCTTTGCTATGGCATCATTGTTTTATATAATAAAACTCCTGTACACTCAAGAAGTTTCCATTATGTTTTCTCCTAAAACACATGATGTATTTCTGGTAGAGAAAACAAATAGCCTTCTATATAAAGTATTGGCTACGTTTTGACATGAAAATTCCATGGAGTCTTTAGTCTGTTTAAATGTATTATGATTACAAGTATCTTTTATAAAAGTGATTGCACTGTAAACACAGACACACACACACACACACACACACACACACACACACATACACACAAAGATTAACTGTGCTTTCAGCCAACCAAGTTTGTTATCTATCACTTGAGATGGGTTTTTCAAATTAGTCTATGAAAATATCCATGGGTCAAATATCTTATATATTTAAAGCCACCCTTCCCAACAAGATGTTTTTTGTTTGTTTGTTTGTTTGTTTTTTGTCCATTTTATGACGTAGACCAACTGTAGGGTTCTTATCAATAAACTGCTTCCCCCTACCCCAAACTGGGCCTCTAGAAGTCCTTCCCAGTTTCTAAGATTCCATAGTGATATAAATCCTTAATACTCCTTCTTGAGTGAGAATAAAGGCCTCCACCAGTGTTGTTGTTAAGTCCTGTCCACTCAAGAATCATGGAATAATCTTTTACAAACTCTTTGAAAAGTGCCCCCTCTATCGACAGTATTTGGTCTTTTTTTTTTTTTTTTTTTTTTTTTAAATCTAGAAACAGCATTTTGGATTGATTCAGTAAGCCAAATACAGCTCCTAACTTTGGGAACTAATTTTGGGGCCAGTGTTGATGAAACCTCAAAATGTCCTGGATTGTTAAGTACAGCGTATTTACACAGTTCTCTATGAACACCAATATTGGGCGCTCCCTGAAACATTTAACAGAGCACGTTCTCTGATAAAGGCAGCTCAGTGTGGGCATTCTGTAGGACTCCCTATTAGTGGCCCATATGAAACATCAGAGGATAATTGCCAATGGTATTTGGCCACTTTATCATCCATATGCTCATTCTCCTCAAGGTGATATAGGTCTCATTATCTCTTTTCTTTCTTTCTTTTAATGTTTGTTTATTTATTTTTGAGAGTGAAAGAGAGACAGAGCATGAGTGGGGGAGGGGCAGAGAGAGAGGGAGACACAGGACCCCAAGCAGGCTTCAGGCTGAGCTGTCAGCACAGAAACTGACGTGGAGCTCGAACCCAGCTGTGCTGATAGCTCGGAGCCTGAAGCCTGCTTCAGAGTCTGTGTCTCCCACTCTCTCTGCCTCTCCCTGGCTTGTCCTCTATCTCTCTCTTTCTCTCAAAAACAAATAAAACATTAAAAATTGTTTTTTAACAACCCATGTTTTAATTGCTTATGGGAACTTCATGAGACCACTGCACTGAGGGTGACAAGGAATGTACTATGTCCATGTCATATGTTTCTTAGTCCATCTCTGTGTTTTGGTAGTAGTAGCATTTGTAGCCTGATAGGAAGTATTATATCCAAGTGGGCCAAACCAATAGATGATTCTTTGTGTTGGCAGTTTGTTCTCCTATAGGATAAGCAAAGCCTAGAAGAGAATAATTGTTATTTCCAACATACTCATGAGTACTGCCCTAGAACTACTGGCACTTCTCTAGAACTATAGGATAAGCAAAGCCTAGAAAAATCATCAATTTCAACGTACTCATGGCTCCTCCCCTTTTACTCCTTTTGAACTATATTCTACTTGCAAGCCATTCTCAGATTCACAGTACTACTGAAATCTTGTAAGTTTAATAAAAATACTAGATATATTGATTATACTCTGCTAGTTTATTTTTTATGTTTCCTGAGATATAAATAACATATAGCATTGTATTAGTTTTAGGAATAAAACATAATTATTTAATATTTGTGTATATTGTGAAATGATCATCATGGTAAGTCTAGTTATATTCTACTTCTTTTAAAATATCATTCACTGCAATAAGTTTTTCTGGAACAATAGATGGCCTGCCATTCTGATGATCCAAAATCGGCAAAATGACAACATTATGAGATGATATCCCATAACGTTAATCATTCACATAGCTATGCAATCCAGGTATATTATTTTATATCAAATTTTTAACTAATTTTTTAAAACTAAAAACAGCTATAAGATTTCTTGTAGCATGTTTTACATGCTAGTTGACCTTCTCAGCCATCTCTGTGGTGGTTCATATTACTCTCCCCATTTTGAAAATGAGAAAACTAAGGCACAGAGAGGCATCTCACTCATAGTCACTAAATTGGAAATTCGTACAGCTGACATCTAAATGTAGGCAGTCTAACTCAATTACCTGTGGGAATTGTATAGTATGTCATTTTAGTCTTAATTATGTAGAACAAGCAAAGAGTAGTGTTCAGCCATATGTGAGATAATTGTCCTAATACTTCATTTTCATTCTTCTCACATCACCTATAATGTTTTTAACACAACTATTTTGATTAATGTTCTTCAAATTATTATTTATACCTCTTAACTGTGCTATTGACAGAAAATGATCGCAGTGGAACATACTAGTTAACAGCATAGGATCTTTGATAATGTCCTCTATTTTTATGTTTATTTTTGAGAGAGGAAGAGAGCAAGTGGGGGAGGGGCAGAGAAAGAGGAAGACAGGATCAGAAGTAGCCTCTGTGTTGACAGCAGAGAGCCTGATGTGGGGCTATCAAACCCATGAACAGTGAGATCATGACCTGAGCCAAAGTCAGATGCCTAACTGATGGAGCCACCCAGGCGCCCCTGACACTATCCTCTTAAGAAAAGTAATGTAAGAAAAGAATAATCCAACCCACTTCTAACCTGATATCTGATGTACTAAATATGAAGTCTTCCTGATGACTAGCTACGTTTCAAGGTTAGGGTCATAGTGATGAACACAGCAATATTTTAATCATTTGATTAAATTTTCTAATCTGAAATATTTGAGATGTGCAGAGAAAAGAAAGGGAGACAAACAAACAGCTAGTCTTGGAGTTTTCCACGCTTATTCCTTTGTTCCACTTTTAAAATGATTTAGAAACAACTGTGCAAGGATTTGTGGTGTGTGAATATACTTTATGACAGATGAATAAGCATAGATTTTGTAGTTGGCATGACTGCTACTTTAATAAGCTTTCTCAGTGACAAGATTTTATAACCTTGGGTGAAGTAAAACATTGTGAGGTACTGTCTTATGCAGTGCATTAAAACCTATAATAAGGCTCTATCATTAGGAAAGGTGATACTGATTGATAAAATACAGTAAGATCAATTTGTAGTGGCCATGAAAATTCGCCACTTATGTCTTCACATAACTAATTGATAGCCATCGGCGTTGGCTCTGTGGATCACAGAAATGCTCCCACTTGCTTCACACACTCCCCCAAATATGCTCTCTACCCAGGGGGTAAATTCTTATTGGGACTTTTGAAATCAAGGGATACAAACAATAGAGCAGACTTACACAATAGCAATGAAATTAGTAAAGTATTAAGAAAAGGAAGTAGACTCTAAAAGGTGAGCATATTCCCTATAAGTATATACCTCTCCTGGATTCAAACATTTTTAAAAAAAGATGAGAAACTACACATTTGTTTTTATAAAATTCAGTTATTTCTTCATTAAAGATGAAATAATAAAACATCTCTATTTGCACTGTTAAGAGTTCTAAATAAAATGAAAAAAAGTTATTCCTTATCTAAAAGGTTTTAAAGATTACTAATGAATGGAGGTAAGCAGAATTGTTACAAATTAACGCTTTTATCTGCCACAAAATAAATAATACCCAGAAACTTATTTTTATAAATCAAATATTTACCATATAATGTCAAGATGACTAAAACTGGATATGTTTCCTAGACTGATCACACACATGGGAGTTGTGTCTCATAAGCACAGAAGGCTGGAGCAGGGAGTCCCAGAACAATTGTCAGTGAACATCACCTACTTTGTTGCCAGCACATATGTGTCACCTGAGCAAGCTTCAGGGAGCCCTGAGCAGGACCTGTAGATCACTACCTCCCCAAAGTCTAGAGAATCAGGTTAGTGTTCTCTGACTGCTTTCCATGAGGTTGCTGTGAGCCCTGAGAAATCGTGTGTCCATTCTGACAGAATTGGGAGGAAGTCTAAAATAGGAAAACATCGTAAAAGTCTCTCTGTTCATACATTGTTGCACTGAAATTCTCCCACCTTTGGCCTCCTTTTTGTCCTGGAATCATAAAAATCTTTGTCTGGTGATCAAATGAGGAGAGAGGGCTCAATCTCCCAAAATATCAGAGTGTGCAAAGGAGGAAATGTGATCTATAATAATTATAGATAAATTTAGTAGACCAATCTTAGTCTTATTCTTTGGAACAAAAATAAAACAAAACGAGTTCACCTTTAGAATTTCAACATCTGAATGTCATTAATAAGCGTGTTCAATTTTATTTGGTTTATTTCAAATAAGTAACTTTTTATATATTTTAAACATCAAATCAATTACATTGTATAGATTGAAAATTCTTCATCTACTTCTGTTCCCACTCACTCCATTGTCCAATATTGTTTTACAGACAACAACCACCTTTATTTAGTCTTCAAAGTTTTTTTATTATAAAATTTGAATACAACCAAGCACACATATGTAAAATTCTACGTATACATAATGTTCTATATTTTGATTATAAAATCAAAGATAACAAAAGATATAAAAGATAACAAAAATATTACAGAATATATGGTGTCCTAGCTGGCATCAATTAGAGAGAATGCTGCCACAGTGTGAATTGAATGGAGGGAGTGTTTTGGAGGAGGATTAGTCAGTTTCTCCAGAGAAACAGAACCCATAGATATATAGAGATTATATATAAGAGGAGATTTATTGTAGGAATTGGCTTACATGGAGGCCAAGAAGTCCTGTGGTCCTGTGGTCCATGGTCTGCAAGATGGAGAACTGAACCAAGAAAGCATACTTTTTAATTCACTTCAACTTGGAAGGCCTGAGAAGGGGGATGGGGGTGTCAATGGTGTTAGTCCTGATCTCAGTTCAAGAACCAGGAGCACCAATTTATCTGAGAGCAAGAGAAGAGGGATGTCTCAGCTCAACAGAAGTGGGGAGAGAGAGGGAGAGAGGGAGAGAGAGAGAGAGAGAGAGAGGGAGAAAGAGAGAGAGAGAGAGAGAGAGAGAGAGAGAGTGTGTGTGTGTGTGCTTGCCCTCCCTCTGCCTTTTTGTTCTATTTAGGCCCTTAATTCATTGGATGATGTCTCTCTGTATTAATGAGGATAGTTCTTCACTCAATCTACTGTTTCAAGTGCTATTTCTTTCCAAAACACCCTCAGAAATAATATTCCACCAGCTGTCTGGGCATCCATTATCCCAGTCAGATTGACACATAAAATTAACCATCACAAAGGTTATTGACAGGGTTAAGGGGAACCATAGGGATGGAAAAGTGCCTAAAACAAAAACAAAAAAAAAAAAAACTGGTAAGTTGTTAGCACTGTTAAATATGAGGGACTAAGGGGAAAGAGCAGTTTCTAGAACCCAGGTGTAGGAGCCACAGTGTTTGGTAGGAACCCAGGCACTGAGAAACCATGGGCCCAGAAGAGAAGGAATCAGGACTGCCCAATATTCTTCATGTACTTCCAATTAGACAAACTCAGAGAGAAGCCAGAAGACAAAAGAGCAGAGAAGACTCCCTTCTCCTAAAAACAAACTTGAAAGATTATACCATGAGTCCGACTTTCACAGCATGAATTTCAGTAGCTGTAGACTGGCAGAGGTTATCAGTTTTGGAGACGGCAAAAAACTTGGTTCAAATCTCAGCTCTCCCACTTATAAATGAGGTGATTTGACACAGGTTACTTAATCTCTATAATATTTGATATTCTCTACTGAAAATGAAATATATCTACTAAATTTATGGTTGTTTTAATGAAAACGTTAGAAGAAGCTCAAATATTGGTCTGGTATAAATAAGTTGCAAGAAACATTTAGATGACTATAAAAATCACTATCTATCATCTCTCTCTCTCTCTCTCCATATGCATATCTTCACATAACACAAGATGTTAGAAGGCACCATTTGCTAATTCGGTGATAAGGGTTTAGCAGTAAACCCATAGGCTGATATGGGGCCTATTTATCTGTGATTCTCTTGGCCTTTCCCCATGGTCTCAAGGTGGCTGACACAATTCTAGCTGTCATAGCTACAATCAATTCAGGAAAATCATGAAGGGGAAAGTGGTGACTCTAGGGGCACCCAGGTGGCTTAGTCAGTTAAGCATCTGCTCTTGGTTTCGGTTCAGGTCATAATCTCATGGTTTTGCAGGTTCAAGCTCTGTGTTGGGCTCTGCACTGGTGGCATGGAGTCTGTTTGGGATTCTATGTGTCCCTCTCTCTCTGCCCCTCCCCCACTCACTCTGTCTCTCTCAAAATAAATAAATAAACTTTTAACAAAAGAAAAAAATGAAAAGGGGTGACTCTAGCAGATTCTACTTTTATCTCATTGTGTGGAACTGCATGATAATGACTGTTCTGCCATCTTAGATAAAGCATATTCCAGATGCGTTGGGGTCTATAGTAGAGGCAGAGGAAGTAATAAAAAGTCACAAATGGACATCAGGTGGGCAAAACTGGAGTGTATATTTAAACATAAAATCCATTAACTCAGTGTGAAATGTATAGCTGGGCAGCGATATTTGCCAGCTAATACTATTATCATTCTTATCTTGCATGAATATTTCATAATTAATTTATTTTAGTAACACTTTATTTTTGACCTTTGGTTTTTTATTATAAAAATACCTCATAGATAAAAAATTGTACATTGCATATGTTTATGTTTATTTCACTAGAACAAATTTCTACAAGTAAAAAGAAAAACAATCTGGAATATAGATAGATGTGTTTATGTATCTGTTTGTGTGTGTGTGTATATGTATATATATATGATGTTTTTATATATATCATATATAAACTAGGAATAGGAGCCTTAGCATTTGTAGGAATCCAAGCAGTGGGAAATATGAGCCCAGAAAAGCAGGAATCAAGAATATATATTTCAACTTTATACTTCCTGCTGAATTTACACACAAAAATATTTACCTCCTGGAAATATTATCAATTATATTGATTTATTTCCTCAACGTGATTTTGCGTTATTCCAAGTTATTCCAACTTCTTCTATTTATTTCTTCAGTCTGTTTTTGTTTTATTCTAAGTTATTTGAACTTCTGCAAGTCTATGTATTTCATCCAATTGCTATGAATAAGGGCATGTATTTAATGTAAGATGAAAACATCGTAAATAGAGGCTTACAGTAATCCAAATGTATGTAATACTTCCTCACCTCATCCTACTTGCTCTCTAAGGATAAGAAAACTTAAATAGGTTCTATCCAATAAGTATATGCAAAGACATCAACCTGATTGGATTAATGTTCAAAAACCAATGCCAATGTCACTCCAAATGAAAACCAGGAAAATTCTGTTTTTAATTATATTCAAGAGAAGTTCCAGTTTGAAGCAAAATTTTCCATTGGTGAACCTAATTTCCTCCTGAGAATAATTTCATCTTTAGTTAAGAAAAAGTTTATTTTCAATATCTCAGCATTGGCTAAGGAAACTAGTTTTTCACTTCCAATTTTTTATTTAGAGATTGGTGCCTAAATTCTGGGAGACTACTTTTCTACTTTATTTTTTGGCTCTGGAATGTATAGAAAATTGTAATGCATTACAGCATATGTAGGAAAGAATTTGGGGGGCTTGGGAGCATCCATATGCTCTTTGGTAATATTTACTTCTTTGAAAAATACAGTTCATGGATATACTAAATATTGAATATGGATGTAATACATGTAATTTTTGATCATGAATTTAAAAAACGTTTTTTTCAAATTTTAGATATAGACACAACTGTATCATTTTTCCATAAGTAAATTAAAAACATTAAATCTCTTCTTTAACCATCTTTTAAAATTTTACAACAGATGAAATTAAAAGAGTTAATACCTTAACTTTCCTTCTGTGAACCACTGTAGTATTTCAATTTACTTGAACCTCTAAATGAATTGGAATCCATTAACTGCATTCATTAAATTTATTTGAATATATTAATATCAAAACTTTCAAAATAACTAGAAGCCCCAATTTTCAGCGCACCTGTCTTGGCAGAGCAGTAATCCTGGAAGTTCATTTGAATGAAATTAAAAAGGACTCAAGCTACAAAAAGACAAGACTGCAGCCGGAAACTGAACGAGCTAGGAGACCCCACTAGTGGCCACATTTCTTGGACAATGTGTCATTCTCCCGGGCTCCCGGAACATAAACCCATCTGTTAACTCCAGGGGTCATTTGGCTAAGATATCCTTGAAATAAATGTTCTGGGGGTGGAAGTTTCTTCGACTATAGTCAGTATATAAGGACAAAACCCTGAGTGCCAAATCTAGCTCATGTGCTCTTTAATTTCTGGGCTCATGGGACACAGTGTCAGACCATATTCTGATGGCACCAAGACTGAGGATCCTCTTACATCATTGCTAGTACCCGGAAGCAACATACCTAGAGAATACTTGTTACCTCAGAGCCTGCCAGGCTTTCTGAAATAGCTTGGATTCGCAGTCTATGTAACATATTGTCAGATCAGTAAAAATGATGGGTAATTTCTTATTGAATAATTGTTGATATTTTGAAGAGACAAATAGCACTTTTAGAAAGTATGTAGACCTCTTGCCTGGAATGATTATGTTATGTTTTAAGAGAAGCTTATTCAATATCCTCACAAATTACTACAACTTATGTATTTTTATTAGCTGTTTTACAAGGTGGGGAACTGAGGCACAGGGAACTTAAAGAACTTGCCCAAGACAACTAAGTTAGGAATTATCTCAGGCACTATGCTCATGGGGTCTTTATTCTAACCAAAAAGAAAAGGGAGAAAATCTGCTTAAGGAGAGCTGAATGAATCCATATATTCCACAAAGACAGTTAGAGGGGGAAATATATACCATACATTTCTGGCTCTAATCACAGCCCAATCCCACCCTGAGTTTTATAAGCAGCATACATAGCAGAAATATTCACAATTTGCCTCATTTTCCTTAATAATATTTATCAGCATTGTCTCATCTTGTTGGCCCTTATGCTGCCTTTCCAAATCTTTGTCATCCCAGTACCAAACCAGGTTGCTCCGTTCCCAAAGTCAATGGGTGTCCAATTATGGCACTTTTTATCTAATTACGTCCATAAGCCTTGATCAACCTCTTTGAGTTCCTAAATTGTGTATCAACCATGAAGAGTTATACTGAATAGAAACTGAGTGAATCATTAGCAAGGAGTTCTTCTCCCACGCACTGCATAACAAAGAAGCGCACACCTAAAGCTGATTATCCGTGGCCAGATGTTAATAACTTGCTGCATGATCCATCTGTAGTTTCTTTTTCATTCTTCATTGTTACTGGAAGTTTAGTGATTTAGTTCAAAAAGTTTTAACGTTGACAAGTTAAGTAAATGATATATTAAATGAAACTTTCTTATAGCTCAAATGATCTGCTAAATGTGCAAACACACAGTGTTTCCTAGAGTAGGTATTAATCCTACTTAATCTATCAAAATTACATATTTAGCATTCTGTTCTGATTTACTGTCTCTTTTCTAACAAGGAGATTAAAGATTCTTCTTAGGCTATCTATTGAATAATGTCATAATTATAAATGGGAAGAACATCCCTGCCTTCTGGATTCTTATTTCAACTGCAAGATAACATCAGAAAGATAAAAATGTATTGATTATCTAAGAAATTTCCCTTGAAAATCTAAACAGATTACATGAGTGGATGTAATTATTCCTTAATTTTAAATTTCAAAAATAAAAGGAAAAAGACTCTGTACTAACAAAAATTTTACAAAACAATGTCAGAAAGGATAAAAATTAAATTAAATTTCAGAGATATAGTGTAAAGGTAATGTAATTATGAGTTATTACCAAATATCTCATCAAATGATTTAATAAATATGGAAGGCTTAAATATCAATTTCTGAATACACTATAGAAAACATTTAAAACATCAAAATATTGATGAAAAATGGGTATTCTCATCTTCATTAACATGAAATAATAATCACTATGAACAGAAACCAAATTTATCATTCTAATGAGGAATCAACAATCTAGAAAATATAGAGTGAGCAGATACATTATGTGAGAGTCAAGTGAGATTTTTTTAAATTGTGGTAAAAACACATAACATGCAATCTGTCTTCTAACAATTTTTCAGTGACAATACAGAATTGTTAACTACAGGCAAAATGTTGTACATCAGCTCTCTAGAACTTATTCATCTTGCACAACTGAAACTTTATACCCACTGAATGGCAATTCCCCATTTCCCCTCACCTTGGCCCCTAGAGACCAGAATTCTAGTCTCTGCTTCTAGGAGTTTGTCTCTCTTAAATGCCTTCAAAAAGTGGAATCATGTATTATTTGTCCTGTGCCTAGCTTTTCTTACTTAGCCTAATCACCTCCAGGTTGATCTAAGTTGTCATATATGGTAGGATTTCCTTTTTGTTTTTTTAAGTCTGAATATATATTCCATTGTAAATTTTAGTTTTAGTTTTTTAATTTTTATTTATTTATTTTGTGTGTGAGAAAGAGGGAGAGAGAGAGAGAGAGAGAGAGAGAGAGAGAGAGAACATGAGCAGGGGAAGAGCAGAGAAAGGGAGAGCGAGAATCCCAAGCAGACTCCATGCTGGTGGCACAGAGTCCAATGCGGGGCTGTCTCATAAACCATGAAATCATGGTCTAGCCCAAAACAAGAGTCAGATGCTTAACTGACTGAGCCACCCAGGTGCTCCTCCACTGTATATTTTAAAGAGGGCTTACAAAATTGATATAATGGAATGTACAAGCACTCATACAGAAATATTTCCTATTTTGTTATCATTACTACTTTGTTTGTATGCAGTTGGATACATATCACATATCTTCAAATAAATGGACAAGAACATTTGTGTACTCACTAAGCAGAATTAAGAGACCTCTTGTGGTCATGGTCATGTATTCAATTAGATCAGTCAGCACTGGTTTGTTTGTTTTCTCCAGCCACTTTCAGCTGAATGGGTGCTAGCATAAGAGTTGGATTTAATCAGGGTTAAGGATTTTCCAAGAAAAAAGTAATTACAAGTAAGGGGCACAAGAGTTGACAAAATATTAAAGGAAGAGAGCCTATGGTTTCCATGATATTTGATCTCAAAAGAAGTCAATACATAAGGGACAGATGTATAAAAAGGGGTTGAAAGCCAGAGAAGGGAAAGATTGTAACCTGCTCACAAATCAAATATGAATCCCATCCTGGACAATACATATAAACTTAAATTCATTCCCAGAGATCTATATTGTGCCTTCTGATTTATTTTTCTCTATTGCACTGACCAGATAAATATAGTAAATAATATTTTTCATAAACTCTATATCCATCCCCTCATTCTCGAGAAATATAAGTGAGATTTGCATCAATGCAAATCACTATATCTATATATCTATAATCATTATATCTATCATAATATTAGCCAGGAGACACAAAGGTTACATCATGTTCTAAAACCTAAGGATAAGCAACATGCAGAGAGGCTATGATAGTAACTGTTTAGTTTATTAAACTGAGAATAGAGTGTGAATTCATTCTCCTCCCTAGCCCTTGAGAGGCAGGCATTTCTTGAGAGTTATGGCAAGGGTGAGGCTAAAAGAACAAAAGGGACAATTGAGACTGGCCATAAAGACCTTGGAGACTGTGACATTCCTTTGGAAATCAGGAAATGAATATTTATGTTACTGGAGATATTTCCTAATTGTATTTACAAATAATGCATGCACCCTCTTTGTTCTCACCAAATCGTGTTTCTTTCGAAGCTCCTTCGATAGGAAAGAAACCTCTGAGTAAGAACAGTAAAATAATAGATATAATTATTTTTCTGCACATCTATTCTTAGTTTTATTTTCTTGCCTTTATTTTCATTTAGTTGGAATCAAATTATTACCTCATAAAACAGGACAATGATACTATTACTGCTCTTATTTTATAGAGTTTGCAGACATATTCTATGTTATCAGACCCTGAATTTCAGTCTTTGTAAAGTCAGGAACACATATTTTTAAACGGAGGAGTGGAGTGGAAGAACAACTTTTTCACATCACCTTGGCTTTATTATATTTGAATGGAAAAATAAACATCTCAAACTTGGATTACTATGATTAGTTTTGGATGTTCAAAAGGGTGTGAATATAATTCAATAATCTGATTCACATTACACCATCAAATGGTTACAGGAATCTCTTGGCATTCAGGATTCCATTACCTTAAAGCTAAGATAGTGAATATCATTAGTCACAAAACTAATTTTTTCTTGCACTGCCCTATTCGTGGGCATTAGAAGCTGAATCATTGACATCTGGATATTATGTGATTATTTCAAAAGAAATATGGATTAAAATTCATTAAATTCATGACACACATGGAGTTTCCTGAAATATTATTTCATATTTCTGGAATTTCAAAATGACTATATATTCGATAACGTAGATATGTAAGCATGTAAGTTCCTGGGATTTTTGCATTATATTGCACATATATTGGCAGAAGAATTTATGAACTATGCATAGCCACGCTCTAATTATCTCAAGTACAAGCAAACGTTATCTTCAAATCTTTCTCATAAATGTTTTATGTACATATGCAAATAGTGTAGAAAACTATTTTAATATGTGAATTATTTACTAGAATAGCAATCATTTGGGTATTTAAGGAGTATATATTAACAGTTCCTATGGATTTATTGTGATTTACAGTGGGAGCTTGCAGACAGCACAATAAAGATGACTTTATGTGTTTTTTTCCTCCACATTTCAAGAACTTCAATAATGTTTGCATAATTTTGTACTGTTTCTTCATGTATTTGATCATTAAAGAGACCCATGCCGTTATCCCCAACGAGCCTAGATGATATACTTAAGACAGAGAATAATATGAATGCCTGCCTCAGTCATCTTGGGCTGCCCTAACAAAACACCACAGTCTGGGTGGCTTAAACAACAGAAATGTATTTTCTCACAATTCTGGAACCTAGAAATCTGAGATCAAGGGGCCAGGATGGTCAACTCTGGTGAGACTTCTCTTCCCGGTGTGCAAATGGCTGTGTTCTTGTGTGTCCACACATGGCCTTTCCTTGGAGAGATAGAGTAGCTCTCTGGTATCTTTTCTCATAAGGACACCAATCCTATCAGATCAGGGCCCTTCTTACAACCTAATTAAATCTTAATTACTTCCTTAGAAATCCCACCACAAATACAGACACATTGGAAAGTAAGCCTTCAAGATAGAAATTTGTGGGGAGTAGGGGAACATAAACATTCATTCCACAACAGTCCCAGAGTATATCATTTTTTAAATGTTTATTTACTTTTGAGAGAGAGAGACAGAGTGTGAGAGGGGGAGGGGCAAAGAGAAAGTGAGACACAGAATCCAAAGCAGGCTCCAGGCTCTGAGCTGTCGGCACAGAGCCCAATGTGGGGCTCAAATTCATGAGCCCTGAGATCATGACCTGAGCCAAAGGAAGTCAGACACTTAATTGACTGAGACACCCAGGCGCCCTTGGGTGACCTCTTCCCATGAATCACAAATGTTCTCAATGGCATCTAGATGGTGAATCCTTTCCAGTAGGTTTTCGATTTACTTTTTGCCCAGATCCAACAGAGGAATCACTATCTATGGCAGATATAGCCTTACAAAATGTATTTGTTAAATAATAAGACAAGTCAAAAATATTCCTTGATCCATGAGCTGCAGAATGGATGCTGTGTTATAAACGCATGAAAACAATATTCATCACATTGTACATCTCCATCACAGCTCTTGGTGACTAAGTGCATTGCCAATGAGCAGTAATTTTTTATTTTTTAATGTTTATTTTTGAGAGAGAGAGAATGCAAGTGCACACAAGCAGGTGAGGGGCAGAGAGAGAGGGAGACAGAGAATCTGAAGCAGGCTCCGCACTGTCAGTGCAAAGCCCAACAGGGAACTCTAACTCATGAACCCGGATATCATGACCTGGGCCAAAGTCGTATGCTCAACCAACTGAGCCACCCAGGCACCCCAGTAATATTTTTATAAAGTATATCAATTTAATTATGATAGTAAGTGACAGGAGTCATACTGGAAAAACTTAGGTCATCTTGAATGCATAGACTGGATATTAAGCTGAGGATTTCTTGGCAAGTCTAGGGAAATTTTAACTATTATGATGGATCATCATTGAAATTATATGTTAATATTTAATATGACTGGCTCCATTTTCTATTTGGATAATAGCCATAGTCACCTAAAATCTATTTACTACATTTAAATATTATTGCTATATAATCTTCTTGCTAAAAATAATCAAAATCATATTTATTTTGTATAATTTTATTTAACTCAAAAATTAAAGCATTTTTTTACATATAAATTTAAAATGATTTCAAAGTTTTCTGATTTGTAAATGCATTTTTATAAAAGTTCTATTTCCATAACAATTTATATTTGCTTGCCATTGTTTTAGACATGGCTTTGTTTTATTACTGAACAGTATTAGTAAGGTTATTACTAATCCTCTGTGTTTCTGTGCAGTTACCTTCAGGTCACAATGGTTTCCAAACTACTAGTTCTCGTTCTGCTCCTGACTTCTGTCTGGAGTGAGTTAATGTCTGTCTGTCTTTTTTTTCTTCCCCCTAGGAGTCTCAATACTGTTGTCCAGGAATTACATGACTACTTATGAATTTTCTAGTAGATGTTTTTGGTGCTCTTACTTTGATACATTTGCTAAAAATGTGCATATTAAACATACTGCATAGTTGGGACACCTGGGTGGCTCAGTTGATTAAGCATCCGGCTCTTGATCTCAGCTCAGGTCATGATCTCACTGTCATAAGATGGATCCCTGTGTTGGGCTCTGCAGTGAACATGGGCCCTGCTTGGGATTCTCTCTATCCCTCTCTCTGCCTCTCTCTCTCAAAATCAATAAACTTACAAAAAAACACATTGGATAGTTAAGATATAGATATTCCACATTCATAAGGAAGAAGTGTTTTAAGAAGAAATTGCTGTGTAGGAAAGGACTCCTTGTCTGAGGGGTTATCATTAACTGATAGCTCAGGAAGTAGGTGAAGATGATTAACATCGATCTGCAGAAATAAGTCAGCCATTCGTTTCATTCGTTTCTTTCAGTGTCCACCATTTTCCCAATGGACAACAGGAAAAAATTGACCAAAACACTAACAAACAAACAAAAAAACAAACAAAAAACACTAACAGTAACAGTGGATTTAAGTAAAAGAGAAAATACTTATAATTTTCATTTTGGGGGGAGGTTAGATATATGGATAACACTTCATAGGAGGCATAGGAAGTAAGATAGTTCTTGTCACCTGAAAGAAGACAAATTGGCTAAAAAAGCTCAACTATTTCTCTAGTTAAAAAAATAAGAGAGATTACCTTAGGAGAAGAATCCTTTATTTATTTTTTTAGCAAAGCCTAGCTGTTTTCTGTGTCTATCGCTATTTTCAAAAGACTTTACTGTAGAAAATAACTGATTTTTAAAGTATCTTGCATTTTATTTCTTGTTGAATGTCCCATTCTCACAGTTTTTCCTTGACTGCTTCCTTTATTAACAAAAATATTTTATGAATATATAGTATATGCCAGAAAGTTTGATAAAAACATTAAAAAATAGAAATGAAATATACCAGATCTACACAGAAATATACAAGAGTTCTGTGTCTTCATCAATGAAATAGTAAACTGGAGAGAATAGAACAATTTGAATGTAGAGATAGAAATAAAGACATTTTAAATAGAGAAATAATTCCAGGGAGCACTCAACATTATATTAATCATCTTATTGCAAACAGCAGATCCACCCAGTTTAATCAGGAAAATAATTAACTGGAAGAATGTATTTAAAAATCCACAGTGTCTAAGAAAATGACAAGAAACAACATTGACAATGGCAGAAACTTAGGAAGGGGGCCTGAAACAGGTACCCTAAAATGCTGAACAGGTGGTAAGACATGCCCCCCCTTCCTCCACACAACCCCCACCCCGAAGCTGCCATCCCTGTCCCAATCCCTCCAGGCACAGTGCATCTTCTGCGCGTTCAGCCTCGCTTCTGCCCTGTGCCTGCATGACGTTGCTTCATTCCCATAGGATGGAAAATAAGAAGTGTCAGTCTTAGGCTACCCTTCTTCTAGTTTCAGGGATGCCGAGGATTTTTCTATTATTGGATAGCAAACATTAAAATAAATATTTTTTTTCTTCATTGTGTAAAGAATATAATCTGATACTGTGCAGAGGTTATCCTGAGTAATTGTTTGTTTGTTTGTTTGTTTTTTAAGAATATAGAATACAAAGAAGGTTATGTTAAAAAGTGATATGGATGCACAAAGAGAGATTCAGAGGGTTAAATCCAAATCAGATATGGAAGATTTCAGAAGTTTAAATTGAAAAAAGAGTAAAATAATAATAATAATTATTATTATTATTATTAATTTATCAATTGTACAAAGACTTGACTCGGTTACATTTAAAAATAATCATTTTTGGGGCACCTGTGTGGTTCAGTCGATTAAGCAGCTGATGCTTGGTTTCAGCTCAGGCCATGATTTCATGTTTCTTGAGATCCAGCCCCATGACCTCGAGCTCACTAGCACTCTGCTTCTCCCCCACTAGTGCTCTCTCTCTCCCAAAATAAATAAATAAGCTTAAAAAAATACTCACTTTTATTTGAAAAAATGTCAATATAAAATAAGGAAAAAATGGTTTTCCTCAAAGGAACAAAAGATAGCTAGACCTTATTCTTTACCACAAATCTCACTGCCTCACCCCAAAATAAATGAAGCACAGTTTTTAGAGGAACCATAAATTATTTAATAATAACAATAACTGTTGCCTAAAAGGAAATATTTTCAGATATAAAAATAAAGAAAATAAAGTTAAATAGGTCCTTTATCTGAAAACTACTTTGAAAATGAATTATAATAATTAATAAAATTTTAAAGAATAAAAAGAGGATGAAAATTAATCTTTAAAGATTTAAATACAAAACACAAATTATAAACGACTTCTGTAAATGTCACAACACTGAATGAAAACAAAGATAATATTTTAGAAGTAATCGTTATATCTTAAAGTAATTGAATCAGGTTATAGATCCATTAATTATAAAATCATTTGATGTAGAGTAATTAAATATAAGGCATCTTTATTTTCTTAGCAAAGGTTTGGGACAAGGAGTTTATCTTTAGCTCTTAAACACACATGCCTGGTGTTTTTGATAAAAAACTACTAATACCTACATTAACTACATGTTTTTTTCTCTACCAAATTAGTCTCGAAGTTTAGAATAAGGGATGATACATATAGAAAAAATCATAAAACAAAAAATAGAAATTAAAATAATATTTAAATATATTAAGAAAAAATAATAGAAATAAAAATTTTGACTAAACCTATGGTAAAATTTTCTTGTGTCAATATGGGAAAGATGAACAGAAATGTTATCATGATATTTTTGGATAGTAGATTTACTTCTATTAATTTTATATGTTCTAAATCTTAAGATTTTCTATTCAGACATTGTATTTATGTTATAATCAGAAAAACAACACATAGAAAAGGTATTAAATTAATACAAATTTTATAAAGGTATAAAATTAAATAATAAAGGTATGTATTTACATTGCAAATTTCCATATCATTATTTTATGAGAAAATAAATCCAGATTTTTTTTATTTCATGTATTTTTACTTAGGGATGAATAGCACACAAAAATTTTAAAGTGCCCAAGTTAGAGATCATATCAACAAAAAAGGTAACTGACATTTTGGGAAGAAATAATTAATGTAATAAATAACCCAAATCATTGTTTTGTGAATCCAGTATGCCAAACAAAGGACATTTTCTTTCTTTGCCACATTGGATTCACAAAAGAGTGTTTGGGTTATTTATTTTTGCCACCTAGACATTTTTTATAAGAATATTCATAAGAATATTTTATGTTTATTAGTGAGATTATTAACCAAATCAGGTGCTTTATATACATATATATATACAGACACATTATATGCATATACAAAATATACACTATATACATATACATTTTTTTTTCTTTTTGAGAGAGAACACATAAGGTGGCAGGGAAAGAGTCAGAGGGAGAGAGAGAGAATCTTGCAGTAGGCTCCATGCTCAGTGCAAAGCCCCATGTGGGACTCAATCCCACAACCCTGGGATCATGACCTGAGCCAAAACCAAGATTTGGACATTCAACTGACTGAGCCACCCAGGCACCTCTGCCTTATTTATATTTGTATTCACCAAACTTGACCAAATGCCTGGACAAGTACTATGCAATAGAACTTTCTACAGTGATGCGAATGGTCCATATCTGTACTGCCCAATGTAGTAACCCACTAGTCCTTGGCAGCTTCGGAGCACTTGAAATGTGGCTGGAGTACATGAGGAACTATATTGCTACTTTTCTTTCATTTTAATTCATTTACATTTAAATTTATAATAGTCACGTGTTTAATACCTACTGTTTTGTGCCATGCAAGTTCAGACAATGGTCTTCATGAATATCATGTGTAAACGTTACATATATGATTTTCATATATAACATTATAATTAAGAGCCAATAATGCCTTTTTTTTAAATAGGAGTTAGATTCTAAAAGTTTTGTTTCATCATCACATTTCCTGGATTGATTCAGATACTGTTGTATATTCGATACAACTGAATGCAACTATTCACTAAGGCAATATCTCTTTTTAAAAACCGATGATTATATGATACATTAGTAAATATATAAGTAATAATAATAAGGGTTTTTAGTTCTGGAATCTACAATTGAGTAAACTGATCTGGACATTATACACAAAATGTTGGCTAAGACTGTTCATTTCATAAACACAGAAAACAATGAGTTGCTCATGGATAGTAGAGGTTGATCTAACACAGCTCCTGGAACATAGTACAAAGTTAGTAATTCTATTATTTTTTATATATGCTAATTTTTCCACTGAAGTTTCTCTTCTTTATTGTCACATACCTACTGAGTTCTTGCAAGTGCAGTTCTCACCTTGATTTATAAACAGTCCTGGGTTTATGACTAATTATGGCCAATGGGCAGTGTGGGGAAATGATATTCATAGATTACAGGTCACTTCCTTAGAAAGAAGATTGCCTTTTACATTCTCTATCCTACAGGCCAGAAGGTAGAAATAGTTAGCTGGTTGGCAATGCAAACTATGGTAACACCTTAGGGAGTGTTTCACAAAATAATCCCAAGAGCTTTTAGACGTCCTTATGGAGCAGAACTTTCTACCAACTCTGGACCATCATATATCCTCTGCACTATTACATAAGAAGGAGGAAATATCCATCTTGTGTTGAACCCTTTGTTAGAGAGGCTTAACTCACACTCCATGAATATGTAACAATGATACTTGGAAGTATAATGCTGTCATAAAAAATGTCTAAAATACATGGCATTGGCTTAGCAGCTGGCACGCAGGCAGTATATATGGTAGAGGATAGAAAGTTTATCTTTGTTTTGGAACACAGGTGGTGCTATGGTTGCCCATGATTGCTTAGAAGACAGAGCATGTGTGTATTGAGCCTGTAATTCTATAAAAGTGATCAGAAAAACTAAAATTACTAGGAAGTGACTGATTCAGGCAAAAATCAGTTAATTCGCAAGTAGAAATGGAAGGGAATACAGCTCTGCTGTAGGAAATTTTCTATGCATATGGCTTACAATTTAAATTGATTGAAATTTTGGTAATGTTGGTCCTCAGAGTTGGAAAAGCCAAAGGCTTCTGAAGGCCAAGCAGCAGGAGATAGGACTGTCATTCAGTGTCTTTTTCAAGAGCCTCTAGTTAAATGCCAGACAGTAGAAGCCAGCTCAGCTGCAAAGAAGAGATTAATGGCACTGCTCTCCCAGCTCACTCCAAGCCTGCTGTTTCAGCTGGCCTCCCAAGAATTGTGACCAGATGTGATCTGTGACTGTTGAAATCATAGGAAGCAAATAAACCAAAAGCCTCTGAGGGGATCTATGTCCTCAAGGATAACATAAACCTGCAATCACTAGGTTTAAAAGGCTGTTCAGTCTATAGATACCAATGACCACTTTAAATGGGGCCAAAGAGAATAATGGACTAGAAAGATCTTTCTACAGGGGAAAGCCAGGATCCACGGAGGATAATGAAAAAGAGGATTCCTAAAGGATGGAACTAAAGTTGCCAGATGGGTAATCATGAAATTTTTCCCATGCGGAACAGAGAATTTTCACAATTTCTGCCAACAGAGCTTCAAAACTTCTATAAATTACTGGCTTAATATGCTTTCCATTCTGCTCCCCACTTTTACCTCTTTTTATCTCCCTCCTCCTTCCCCAATTTATATTGGATAGAGTAGATAATTTGTCTTTTAATGGATCAATCACCAGGAAATGAATAGCCATATCTTGATTGGCTACAAAATATAGTGCCTCCGAACCTGGATGACAAGTTACATTCAGTAACTAGTAAGTTCTTTGGAAAGTCATTGGCATTGACATATATGGAAACTTGAATATACTAAAACAAACACTTTTGATTCCTTTCAACCACCTCTTTTCTTTTAGTAATAGAATCCCCAAGTCACAAGTGAGCACATGGTCACAGCATTGGTCCAATCCTACTCTACTTTGTAACTATTGACTATATATTCTGGTTACTAGGATACAGAAATCAGATATGCAACTTTTGTGGATCATAGCCATCCGAGAAAGTTGCTTTCCCTCTATTCTGTCTCTCCTTCCTTTGCAAGCGGCAACAGTGACACCTTATGAGTGACAGTTTTGACCATGTACATGAATAAAACACCCTTAAGGTGTGACAGAACTACAAGATTGGAAGATGCATAAACTCCAGAACAACCTTATAGAATAGAGCTGGCTATTCACTCTGGTCTGTCCATTTATCTACCAGTTTCCTTCCTAGAATTTTATAAATATGTACCCTTTGTTTTTTATCAATGACTATTAGGAGGGAAAATTCTAATATGATTTTCTTGTTTTGATCATGGCATACCGGGGTACCTCGGTAACTGTCAGTTGAGCATCTGACTCTTGGTTTTGACTCAGGTCATGATTTCAAGGTTGTGGGATCGAGCCCCGTGTCAGGCAGGCACTGGGCTGAACATGGAGCTCAGCTTGAGATTCTCTCTCTCTCTCTCTCTCTCTCTCTCTCTCTCCCCCCCCTCTCCCCCCCTGCTCTATCTCCCCCGCTCACTCTCTCTCTCTAATAAAAAAAAAATAAAAATAAAAAAAGCATGGCATACCATTCAACTACATACATGACAAATTCTTTCCTTAGTTTGAAGTGTAAGAAATTTATAAAGTTACGCTTACGGTTATTCTGTATTAGGTGTTCCTACAATGTGGAAAGAAATTTCAATCTATAGATTCAAGGGTTTTTTTCTTGAATTTCTAAATGTATTATTGTTCTAGTAGATAAACAGTGTTCCCTAGCTGCAGTGCTTTCTGGAGTTCTAGAGAATAATCCGTCCCCTTACCTTTTACAGATTCTAGAAGATCTCTGAATCTTAATTGGCTCATGGCCACTTCCTCCATCTTCAAAGCCAGCAATTCTTAAATCTCTGATCTTTCCTCTTCCTCACATTTCTCTCTCCAGCCACAGCCTGGAAAGACCCTTAGCATTTAAGAATTCTAATTAGATTAGGCCCAGGTGGACAACTGAAGAAATCTCAACACCAGGTCTATCCTTAATCACATCTGCAAAGTCCCTTTTGTCATGTAACATATATATTCACAAGTTCTGAAGATTAGGACATGGATATCTTTGCAAGGCTAGTATTATGTCTCAGACATGGGGTTTATTATTTCCTCTTGTTTCAAACATTTAAGGAGGAAATAAACACAGTTCTATCCAAACTTTCTGAAAATAGCAGAAACATGAACACCTTCTAACTACTCTGTCAGAATTACCTGAATAACCAAACCAGACAAAAATATTCAGAAGCAAATTACAACAATCCAGTATCCGCCCAACACAGATGCAAAAGTCCTTGGGATGATACTTCTATTCCTGTGTATTGTCCAATATTGTCTCCTAAAAGATGGCCTGAACCAGGTTTGGGTTTTTAATGTCTTCATGTGTAGCATGTAAAAACACTACCGGGAACTTTATTCAGGTAGCATGAACAGTCTTTTGGATCTGTACAAAAATTTTTTGTACATTGTTTTTCTATGTTGAGTGTACAAAAATATTTGGTTCTTGTGATCAAAAGCATGATAAAACTTCACTTTCTGTGAATGGGAGTTTAAAATTATCTATGTGTTTCTTTGTCATAGATTTATAGTTATAGGATTCTTTTTATTCTTTTTTTTTCCTATCGGAGCTTTTCCCCCTACTTTTTCTAAGTACCACTACTTTCATCATTAATTTGCTCCTCCTAAACCAACAATGACCTGAAGGCGCACCAAAGTTAAAGCCTAAGCAGCATCTTTTCTCCTTAGCTAGGAGGAGATATTTCATTCCCTTTTCACCTCTTCATATACACATGAAAGCCTTTCTTGCTTAACTTGCTTACTTTTTTTATCCTATCAGAGCCACTATTGTTTTTTTTTTTTCCTGCCTATACTCAGATTTGCATTATTAACTTTAGAAATCAGTCTAATTGAGATAAATACGTTTTGGAGAGTAGGAGGGGATAAATAGATTTTTTTTTTTACCTTACCGTTTTTTTAACTCAATAATATGAGTTCAAATAAAATGTAGTTTAAATTTATACCAGAATTGCTGATTTGCCTATTCCTGGCTACACAAAAATGTTTAAACATCTATAATGGGTATTGCAATGATTGTATGCCAGTATTTCCAAAAAAAAGGAGCCAGTAACCATAGATGATACGGATATGGTTGTGTGTTACTGCTGCTGGGGGTATTATCAACTGTTAAAATACCACTGACAGGTATACTGATAATGAAATTAATAAAATCTCAGAGAACAGCTTTAGTTTTCTAATATATAATCTTCTCTTCAAAAGAAATCACATGCTTCCTTGAGAGTGGTGATAAGACAAAATTTCCAAGTAAGTTGAAAATTAAAAAGAGTTTTAAACATCTGGATGATAATCAATTGCTGAGCAATAAACAGCAAGAGAAAATCATAAATCATAAAATACCAATATAATTGCCTATTTTATATAATTCTAAACTTAGATGTTGATTTTAGTACACTCATTAACTATACTGTCGAATTTTCCCTTTACTCTGAAAATGCATGATCACTTCCATATGGAATAAACACTAGTGTAGCTGTTAAAAATAATTACTATCAATGTTAGGATATAACAATATTACATGTTAGGATACAACTAAATTATCTAATAATGAGGGCAGCAATGAATGTTATGTGAAATGTTAAGAATTTTCCATAGTCCTAGAAAATAATTCTCACTAATGGAGCATAACAGGATTTGGGGCAAAAATACGAATTTATTGATAAATACTTCTTTTCAAGTTCAAAATTTTGATGAAAATAATTGGTCTTGGAACATGTACCCACTCATACTGTGTGTGGAATTTATTGATAGAGAAAATGATGGTGGAAACAAAATTGTCAAACAAAAGTTATAATCATTCTATTATGCTATGAAATATAAAGGATGCTAAAATCTCAAAAGTGAAGAAAGAATCAAAATACATGTAAACCTTAATAAAAAAATAACAGTATCATTAAAGCAAAAAATGGGGAATGTGGAGTCATTTAAAACTGTGCAGCAAATAAAAAAAACTGTGCAACATTTTTTACCACGACCTAATTGAATAACTCTTTTTATGGCTCTCATGACACTTGTTCACCTGGTTTTCTTCCTATTTCTTTGGAAAGTTCATCTGAATAGTTTAATATTTCATTTTCCTCATCAAGAATTTGAAGAGGGGAGGTCTTTATACCTTAATTCCAGGCTCTTTTTCTCAAGCTACAATCCCTAAAATAGCTTAAATCAAATCACTTGTCTTGATGCTTCTAAGTTCATATAACCAACCCAAACTTTTCATAAAAACTATATTCCATATACCTGTCTAATAAAATATCTATTTTAGTAGTTTAAACTTATCACCTATGCAAAGGTTTTGATTGATACTTAGACTATATCTGTGACCCAAGGGATAAAATATTTCTGTCGCCCAGGTCTGGATCTTATTTCAAAAATGATGGATGCTTTTCCCAGAAGAAGAATGAGAGGAAATTATTTTCCCATATGGAAACAATATATATGTTCTATGAAAATACCAAGTGTGGACAAGAATTTTTTTGATCTATACAAAATAAAAAGCCCCTATGACTACTTTTTCACTTGACACTTTTATGTTATTTCCATCCTTCTACTAATTTTTATATAATTATGTACTTTTCCACTACCTACTAGCAATGTTTACGAGTTGTGTGTGTGTGTTATATGATGTCATGTCAGACATTGTGTGTAAAAGAATAATAGAAGCTGAGGTAAACAATATTTACACCCAAAGTAGGTATGCCCCTCCTTCTATCATCCTGTTCATGGTGGGATTGAGTCCATCTGACCCAGTTGTGCTGGATCTGGGCTTTGACTTTTTCATCCCCTATCACATACTGAAGGCTTCAAATTTCTCTGTTAGTTAATTTCACTGTCACTTTTTCTAATGTAGAGTACTAGAGATTTCTCCCTATCCTCCAGTTTTACACAACAGGTCTTGCATACCAATCCAGCATGTCTCATCCCATACTGCTCCTCCCAAAATAGTAGGCGGTCTAGTCTCAGGTTTAGACATTCTTAGCGTTCTTGCCCTTTCAAATAAGGAACATCTTCTTCCTCCTACTCAGTGCAGGGTTCAGAGCACAGGCAGTCTTCCAGCTCTGTCCCCCGTGTCTTTAAGATCTCTACCTTGTTATCACAGGTTTCTGGTCTAGTGGCCATGGCTTCTTCCTTCTGTTGGTGGAGGATGTGGTTTCTCTGCCCCTACCTCCGGTGGCATCCAACCTGTGCCTAGTATCAGTGCAGAGTTCATCTTCTTTTGTTTTAGTATAAATCTACATTAAGTGTAATCCAATACTCATCAGCTGCCATTTTGCTGGTGTCCCTTCCGTCAACCTTTGTTTGATAAGACTGATGTTTGACATTAGTAGCTTTCTATTCTTATCATGCTTTAGAATATAACTTGGAGATTTGTGACACACATTGCTAAGCAGTTCCTCTAATGTTTCAGATTCAGTAGGTTTGAGAGACAATGTGAAAATCTGTATTTACGTCAAGCGTTATGGATGGTTGCTCATCTGGGGAAAACACTGAAAATCACTGCCCTAGATCAAAATCAGCAAATGGTATATATCCAAACCTATAGGCCTCCTGATTTAGGAAATAAAAGTTTATTGGAACAGGGCCATAATTGTGTATTGACCAATTTCCTATGGCTGCTTTCATGTTTTAACAGCAGTTCTTACTGCTGAAGACAAAGGTCATATGATCTGCAAAACCTAAAATATGCACTATCTGCCCTTCATCAAACAGAACCAGAAAACTCCAAAACCTTTGCTGTAGATGATACCTCAGGACTTCAGAAAGAAACTTTCCCTGAGTTCTTGAATGTGTAAATTATTTTTTATTACTTCAATATTTGAAGAAAGTAATTTCAGATATAAAATCTTAGACTGAGACTCTTTTTCTGGTCTCTTAATACCATTACTCTAGTGTTGTCTTCCATTATTTTCGTGTAGCTGATTTTCTATCCTTAATAAGCAACTTGCTATATTTTTTATTTTAAAACATTTTTTAAATGTTTTATTTATTTTTGAGAGAGAGAAAGAGAGACAGCGTAAGCTGGGGAGGGTCAGAGAGAGAGGGAGACACAGAATCTGAAGACAGGCTCCAGGCTCTGAGCTAGCTGTCAGCACAGAGCCTGACACGGGTCTCAAACCCACAAACCACGAGATCATGACCTGAGCCAAAGCTGGACGCTCAACTGACTATGCCACCCACGCACCCCGCAACTTGCTATTTTGACCTAGAAGCTCATGAGATTTGTTTTACCTTAAAATCTAATAAATACACCAATATATACATCAGAGTTAAACACTTAGGGTAAGATCCCTTCAAATCTATTTATAGATTCCAGGCAAACCTAATCAAAATCCGACAAGATAATTTGTGTAATTTGTAGAAATTAACAGTCTGATTCTAATATCTATATAGAAGTGGATATAATCTAGAATAGTAAAAATAAACCTGTAATTCTTACACTCTCTTATTTATAAAATTACCCTAAAGCTATGGTAATCAAAATAGTGTGGTATTGTCAAGTGAATCCAAAATAAAATACAAAAATGGATAATAGATAATAAGACAACTAAATATTTGTATTGAAAATAAAAATAGCATCAAGAACATCAACCATTTCTTCATGGCCTACACTAAAATTTATTTGCATTGGACCATAGATTTAAAGACAAAAACTAAAACTGTAAAATTCCTAGATGAAAATATTAATAGAAATGGAATTGGGATTGTTTTCAAAGATAAGATAGCAACAGCTAAGTGATGAAAGACATACACACTATATGATTCAATGTATAAGAAGTTCTAGAAAAGACAAAATTATAGTAACAGAATGGAGAAGAGGATTTGTTAGGGTCCAGGGGTAGAAGGTAAGACTGCAGAGGAGGATGAGGAAGCATTTTTAAATAATGGGACTTTCTCATATCTTGTTGTGGTACAGGTGACATGACTGCACGAAAATGAACAAAATGTATTAAATAGTAAATCTAAAATGAGTGAATATAATGTATGAATATTGTTCCTCAATAAAGATAGGGAAAAGCATATATTCTATCTAATAAAATCTGTATAAAATTAAATATACACACATACTCTATGATCTAGAAATGTCACTCCTAAATATACACCAAAGAAAAATGCAAATACATGACTGCAAGTAGGTTTTCAAAGATGTTTCTGGTATTCTTAGTCACAAAGGACAAAAAATGTATACAAAGAATTTTCAAAAAAAGGTAAATCAATAAACACATTGTGATACATTCATACGTTGGGAATACAACTCAGCTTTAAAAATGTTACAGACAACTGATTTATATATATATAAATAAAATCATGAACATCTCTCAAAAATATGTTGTTCTGCAAAAGAACTGGGCCTCTAAATAGTACACAGTATCTTCCTAACTACATGAATTTCTAAATCTGTAAATTAGTGATTTATAGATAATTTGTAAATTAGCCTATGAAGACAAATGAGAATAATGTCCTCCCTTAAGAAGATTGACTGGGAAGGCACAAAGGATATTTCCGGGGTGGGAAATATTACGCAGGTTGATAGTGTCGTGTCAAGCATACACATCATCAAAACCCATAGTACTGTGCAACTAAAATTTGTACTTTTCACTATATGTAAATTATATCTCAATAAAACATCCGCCAGAATTCCACAAGTAAAAAATATAAATTACATTTGGTGACGTAAATAATGTTAAATTGCATTTCAAATATTTGTATGATTGTTTTTGTTTTTTATGAAACATTTCTTTGAGAATGTTATTACTGAAATTTTATAATTCACATAGCATACTAACCGGAACACACCAAAATTTCTATCTGGAGGGATATATAGGAATATCTCTGTACATTATTATTAATCAAATATATGAAATTCTTTCCACACATTGCATTCAAGATATGTTAATAAATATAATATCTACTTGCAGAAGAAACATTCCATTTTTCTATTTTTTTACTGTAGTCTAATGTTTCACCCACCTTTTTATATCTCACTTGTGTGAACTTATGACCATATGTGAATTTTCACACCTTAATTTGTATTTTAACATCAGTATTTTGTATTCAGTAGCCAATTCTTAGACCTCTAAGATTGTTTTTTTATGACACAGTAAAAGAAGCACTATTCATTAACCACTCAAAAGATTTTGTTTTTTAAAGGGCATTACTTTCTTCTTGAATAAATTTTTTATGTAAAATATATGGGTGTGTGTATAATTTACTTCATCGGTTACCTTCACTCATCAATTTATCTTTGTAATTGTTAGTATAACTTCAAAAATAATATAGAGAAGATTAAAGCAGATACTTGTATCCCCAGACCCTTAACAATGCAACAATCCATTTAATAGGCTCTAAGCAATGGAAAGTCTGTAAAAAAGTCCTGTGTGAATCCCTGACCCTCGCAAGCTGGGACATAAGGTTAACGACCTACAAAGACTTTTGCTGTTTCTTCCTTAAGGACACACAATGAGCAAATTTCGATGGACACGTCTCATGTTGGAGACCAAACTACTGATTTTAAAAAGTGAAAGAGAGGACAAAGAAAGTGAAACCATTCACTCAATGAAACAGTTTATTTGATTAATTCAAAGCTATTTTGTTTAAAAAAAAAAACGTATTACTGAAAACTTGGTGTCAAATGTCTTCATTAAAATATTTTGCAATGATTTTTTTTTTAGAAATAGCAAAATAAAATCTGTATTATTTCAGAATGAACTATCGTGTTTTCTGAGAAGTGGGGGATTAATGGAAAGTCCCAGGAAAATATTTCTTCATTCAACACTACCCTATTCAGTAACAGAAAAGAAAGAAAATAATACTATGAAACAATATCCAATTGACTAATTAATAGAAAATCAATAAATAAAACTATTCTATTACTATTATAATCACATATAAATAAATACTGTCTGTGATATATGTTTCCTGTATATCTACAAATCAACTTAAGTTCTGAAAAAGAAAATAGAATTATCTATTAAAAATGAAAACCGTGTTCATTCTTGCTAAAAAAAATCCAAGTGTGAAAATAAAATTGAAGCATCAGGTTCATTGAAAATCTTTTATAAGCCATGTGATCTCTCTTCTGGCATGTTTTCTACTGAAATGTGGAATCATTCAGTCATAATTTTAAAATATTGAGTATATATTTTGTATCTATTTGAAAGCCATCAAATACAGTGTAAATTATATTTTCATTAACAAAACTAAATTTAAAATATCAGAAGACAAGCAGTTGCCAGAGTAATTTTATTTTAATGAACAACAGTAGAACACTCATTATTTTATATAGGATTCAAGAACATCCGTAAGCATTTTGCAAGGTAATAAATTGGTTGATTGAATAGGAATGTATAATATTTTAATGAAATATATCAGATTTTACAGGTTTCTGTCTTCAGAGTAGCATATCTCTATTCCCAAGAATTAGGCCCTGGATACTCACCATGTTCATTGGTGCCATTCATGTCTGGAACTTTCTACTGTGACATATCACCATATTGGATTCGGATACATCACTGCAAGTTTTAAGTAATCAGATAGTAGGTATTTTTCCCCAGGATAATTAAATGTGGTCAATGTATTACATACACACAAAGAGAAAAAGTGATTTGTATAACCTACATTTAAATTTTAAAATGTGTGGCGAAAATAACTTATCTATCAATTACTTTGAATTCTCAGGACATACACACACATGTAACACGGTACTATTTTCTCTTGTTTTTCTGAGTTTGTACCTGAGTACCAGAAGAGGATAATTGTATTTGTTTTCTACTGTTGCCATACCAAAAAACACACACTCAGTGGCTTAAAACAACACAGATTTAGCATCTCATAGTTTTGTAGGTCAGAAGTTCTGGTTGGCTCTGCTGACTTCTCTGCTCTGGATTTCACAAAGCCAAAGTCAAGGTGTCAGCCAACTGGACTCTTCTCAGGAGAGTCTGGGAAAAATTTACTTCCAAGTTCATTCAGGCTGTTGGCAGAATTCAGGTCCTTATAGCCATAGGACTGAGATTCCATTCCCTGCTGCCTGTCAGCTGGCAGATGCCCCCAGCTCCTAGAGGTTTCCCTCGGTCCCTGCACGTGGCCTGGTCCCTGCAGTGGGACTCTATAACCCGGAGCCAGCAACGGTGCTTTGAATAGTGCTCATGCTTGCAGTTTCTGACTCATCTTCTGCCACATCTCTTTTGCCAGAGAAAATTCTGTATGTTTAAGGACTCATGTGTTTAGATGGATTCACCTGATAGTCTAGGATAATGTCCCTATTTTAAGGTCCATGACTTTAATTGCATGTGAAAATGCATTTATGCCACATAATATAACATATTCACACATTCTGGGGATTAGGGCAAAGGCACCTTTAGTGGGGGGTATTAGTCTGCCTACCACAATAACAAACCACTTCAGTGTCATAAAGGTAAGGAGTTCTAGAATCAGAAATTAAGAACAGGGTTATTTCAAATATACCCACATTGAATGCCTAATTTTCCTCTGCCTTCATTTAGTAAAACAAAGTTTGTATATTTCAAGTAGACACAAAGGCATTCAACTACACAATCCAGTGTTATTGGAAAATTAGAATTCTAACTCGTATTTGAAAAGAGAGTTACAAAAGCTATGTTAATGAAATAAGTATCAATATATATTTGAATGTATCTCTGTGTATATACAGATATGGCTCTGTATATGTGTAGGATTTTGGAGAAAGGTGGATAGTGATGTGAAGGTTTATTTCATCTACAGTGTATATATTTATGCGTCCGTGTGTGTGTGCGTGTGCATGTGTGTGTGTGAGTGTGTGTGTGCTTATTGGATTACATCTGAGAAAAGAGTAAAGGTTTGGTGAAGTTAACCTAAGAGGGATTCTGTGAAAAATAAAAGCAGTCTGATTAGCATTGTAAGTCCTTCTTTCCTTGCTCTTCCTTGGTCTTCCTGATAAGCCCTGAGGTAGCTGCATTTGTTCTTTATAGCTCTGCTACAGTGCACATGCTATATATCTTCTCCTGAAGGCCAAAATGGAGTAAAGATATGGAATATGTGAAAAACACAATTACAATTTTGATGTATCCCCACTATTAGGGAAAACACATTTGTCATGAGCACAAAGGGATTAGATTACATGCAGAAAATGATTTAAGTACAAGACAAAAGCACATCTCCATATATTTCATTTATGGTAGCAGGTCAGGGTTATTTTTAACACAATTCCATTACTTTTTAATTAAACCTTGAAAACATTATGTGAAATAAGCCAGACAAAATAAAGACAAATATTACATGATTCCATGTAGACTAGGCAAATTACCTAGGGACAGAAGGTAGAACAGAGATGCCAGGTGAAGGAAGAAGGGGAATGGAGAGTTATTTATTAGCCACAGAGATCTGGTGGGGTAAATGAAAAAATTCTGGAAATAGTGATATTGGTTGGATAACACTTTGAATGTATTTAGCGCCACTGAATTGTTCACTTAAAAATGGTCAAAATAATAACTGTTATGTTATACACATTTTACCACAATAAAACATGCTTTAAAATTTATACCAACCCTTGGAAATCACACACACACACACACACACACACACACACACACACCTTCACTACTTTACAGTTGAAAGAAAAATTAAACAAATATTTGATCCTAATAACTGTAAAAAAAACACATTTGGAAATGTTTACATGTGATCTTATTGGTACCTATGGGGCAAATTTTCACATAAATGTTTTGTAAATGAGAAAAAAAAAAGGCTAACAAAGCAATAAAGTTTGGGGTAAAAATAAAATTTAACCAAATAAAGTAGAAGGAAAGAGAAATATACATGAACATGAATGTAAGAAATAGAGTGTGTGTGTTGGCAAATGCAAAAATTCATTAAAAGGTTAATAATATAGATAATTCCTTGATAAAACTACAAAGAAAAGGATTGAAGGTACAAAAAAGTAGTAGAAGTAATAAAGAGGACAAATTATGTGTCTACTTTTTGTGTGCTTTTCTCAGTAAAACATACTTTCTTGGAAGTAGAGATTTGCCTCTGTTTTATTTACTGCTTATGATCGGCAAAATAATGGTCCCCTAAAATACCTTAGGGGATATCTCAATCATCCTAATCTGAGTGACTGTAACTGTTGTCACCTTATTTGCAAAAGGGGCTTTGCAAATGTGATTAAAAGGATACTGAGATATAGACAGCATCCAGGATTACCCAAATGAATCTGGTGAAATCACATCTACCTTTCTAAGTGAAAGAGGGAGGAACAGAGGTCAGTATCAAAAAAAGATTTGATGATGTTCTGCTGCTGGCTTTGAAAATGGAGAAAGGGATGTCAAGTCACAATGTGTAGGTGGATTCTAGAAGCTGGAAAAGTTAAAGAAATGGAGGGTCCATTAGAGGTCCCAGAAGGCTCTTTGATTTTTGACCAGCGAAATGCACTTTGGACTTCTAACATTCCGCACAGTAAGATAAATTTGTCTTGTTTTAAAACTATTCAGCTTTTGATCATTTGCTATTGCAGCAATAAGGTAACTAATACACTGCCATATTCTCATTGCATAGAAGAGTCCCTGGCACAAATTAGCCAACTAAGATGTATTTGTTGTTAAACAAATGAATGGGAGAAGAAAAGATTATACATGGAGATACACAGATCTCCATGTACAGTATTTACATACATATTCCCCCATAAGCTGGATCATAGTTATACAGGTTTCTGGTATTAAACTTTAAATTATTTGTTCATAAATATTTCAATTATATGAAAAATACCATGTACTTAAATATTTATTTCTTCCATATGAATTTCCCAATATAATATCCAACTCAATATGGGAGCCACAGTATTGTCCACTTTAATACAGAATAAAATTAAAATTAAATTAAATCTCAAAATCTTAACTTGGGGAGAACTCTAAATAAAAAAGTTTTCAAACTCACTAGTTTCCTTCATATCAGGAATATTCACACATACATACCAAGTAGGCTACATGATTTACATAATCTATAGGAATCATAAAGGAATGTTTCAAATATTACTAATCACTTTCTTTTTTTTAATTATTTTTTTTAACTTACATCCAAGTTTGTTAGCAATACAGTGCAATAATGATTTCAGGAGTAGATTCCAGTGATTCATCCCCTATGTATAACACCCAATGCTCATCCCAGTAAGTGTCTTTCTTCATGCCCCTTACCCATTTAGCCCAACCCCCACCCAAAACCCCTCCAGCAACCCTGTTTGTTTTCTGTATTTAAGAGTCTCTTATGCTTTGTCTCCCTCCTTATTTTTATATTATTTTTGCTTCCCTTCCTTTATGTTGCATCTGTTTTGTATCTTAAATTCCTCATATGAGTGAAGTCATATAATATTTGTCTTTTTCTGACTAATTTTGCTTAGCACAATACCCTCTACTTTCATTCATGTGTTGCAAATGGCAAGAGTTCATTTTTGATTGCCAAAAAAATAATACTCCTTTGTGTGTGTGTGTGTGTGTTTGTGTATATATATTTGTAATATATATATATTTGTAATACCCCTTTGTAAAGTAATACTCCTTTGTGTGTGTGTATTTGTAATATTTGTAATACTCCTTTGTAAAGTAATACTCCTTTGTGTGTGTGTGTGTGTGTGTGTGTATATATATATATATATATGCCACATCTTATTTATCCATCCATCTATTGTAATGGATATTACACATATTTGTAATACTCCTTTGTAAACTAATACTCCTTTGTGTGTGTGTGTGTGTGTGTGTGTGTGTATATATATGCCACATCTTCTTTATCCATCCATCTGTTGATGGACATTTGGGCTCTTTACATACTTTGGTTATTGTCGATAACGCTGCTATAAACATTGGGGTGCTTGTGTCACTTTGAAACAGCATACCTGTATCTCTTAGATAAATACCTAGTAGTGCAATTGCTGGGTTGTAGGGTAGTTCTATTTTTAACTTTTTGCGGAAACTCCATACAGTTTTCCAGAGTGGCTGCACCTGTTTGCATTCCCACCAGCAGTGCAAAAGAGATCCTTTTTCCCCACATCCTCACCAACATCTGTTGTTGCCTGAGTTGTTAATTTTAGCCATTCTGACTGGTGTGAGGTGGTATCTATTAGTGGTTTTAATTTGTATTTCCCTGATAATGAGTGATGCTGAGCATTTTTTCATTTGTATGTTTGTCTTATGGATGTCTTCTTTAGAAAATTCTCTTCATGTCTTTTGCCCATTTCTTCACTGGATTATTTGTTTTTTGGGTGTTAAATCTGATAAGTTCTTTGTAGATTTTGGATACTAACCCTATATCTGTTATGTCATCTGCAAATATCTTCTCCCATTCCATCGGTTACGTTTTTAGTTTTGCTGATTGTTTCCTTCTCTGTGCAGAAGCTTTTAATTTTGATGAGGCCCCAGGAGTACATTTCTGCTTTTGTTTCCCTTGCCTCCAGAGACTTGCTGAGTAAGAAGCTGCAGCAGCTGAGGTCAAAGAGGTTTTTGCCTGCTTTTCCTCGAGGATTTTGATGGCTTCCTGTCTTACGTTTAGGTCTTCATCCATTTTGCATTTATTTTTGTGTATAGTGTAAGAAAGGGGTCCAGGTTCATTTTTCTACATGTTGCTGTCCAATTTTCCCAGCATTATTAGGTGAAGAGACTGTCTTTATTCCATTGGATATTCTTTCTGCTTTGTCAAAGATTAGCTGGTCATACATTTGTGGCTCCATTTCTGGATTCTCTATTATGTTCCATTGATCTGGGTATCTGTTTTTGTGCCAGTACCATACTGTCTTGATGATTACAGCCTTACAACACAGCTTGAAGTCTGGGATTGTGATGGCTCCAGCTTTGGTTTTCTTTTTCAGGATTGCTTTGGCTATTTGGGGGGCCTTTTCTGGTTCCATACATATTTTAGGATTGTCTGTTCTAGCTCTATGAAGAATGCTAGTGTTATTTTGATAGGGATTGCATTGAATATGTAGATTGCTTTGGGTAGTATCGACATTTTAACAATATTTGTTCTTCCAATCCATGAGCATGAAATATTTTTTCACTTTTTTTGTATCTTCTTCAATTTCTTTCATAAGCTTTCTATAGTTTTCAGTGGATAGATTTTTCACCTCTTTGTTTAGGTGTATTAATATTACTAATCACATTAAATGTTTAATGTCCCTGAATCAGAATGAGTTTTACATATACCTATCCTGAAGAATACATCACTCAACTGTTATCTAATTTAGAAAAGAGCAGAGAATAACACTAATTAAAATAATATATTATTATAAAATGGTATAATGAACAAATTTCCAAAACTAAGTGGGTGGCCCATGCCCTAGTAATAGAAGGGTATGCTAAACAAGCTTTGGGGAAATTGAGAAACTTGAAACTTTGAAATGAAATACTGCCTTTTTGATATATGGAGAAATAGTGTTTATTTATTACTTTATTTATTAATATATGGGGGAGTCACTGTACTGTGTGCTTGTCTTTAAATGTGTGAAAACCTTAAATTTGCTACAGAGTTCTTTGCAGAGAATTTTAATAATTGTGGATTGAAAAGCCCATGTATCACTCCAGGCTAATTGACATTTCATAACTGTTTATATCCAAAGGATTAAATCTACTATATTAATGTTAGTGTATTAACCAGCACCTCTGTCTCAACTGAGCACTGGACACTGGAATGCATACCTACATACAGGAAAGAATCTCAGAACTGGAAATATTAGGTGGCTCAGATCACAGATTTCACAGAAATATAATAGGATTAGGTTGGGTAATTTCTAAATTCCTTTTCAAGCATGATGATACTGTAACAAAAGGTCAAGAAAAAATTAATTTGTCACAGGTGGCATTTTCAGCATTATTACCTGTTTCCAAGAAAAGTTGCTCACATTAAAACTTATAAATCCATGTAAGAAATAATTCCCAGACTCTAAAGATAATTAGCAATAGGAGATTTTCAGGAATGAAACAAAACAAAACAAAAAGTCCATCCACTGGCTTTTATTTTAAGGTTAAATATTTTACAAAACTCTTTTTGTTTGGCAACTGCTGTGTAGTTTTCAGCATTATAAAACTTCATGGGATTCTATAGACTATGCTACTCATTCACTTGTTGGTTAATAAATTAAATCATTAATTCATCAAATATTAATTGACTATGTTATATGGGTCAACTAGTGGTCGAGTCCTATACAAAATTAAAGCCAATTCTGGAGAAGGCAGAAGCCATCAGCTCTGAAGGCATTAGATCGCAGTCCTCACCTGAGAAGATACAAGTCCATTATAATTTCCTTTGATTCACTAACTCCTGGAAATGTTATCAGATAATCTAGAAGACTTATGTTCTTTTAATTGGTTACAAAAGGTTATCACCATGATAACAGCCATAAAATCTTTTGGAAAGTCCTAACATTTTTTAAAAAGGTAATATGAAGTAAGGGTAATTTATTAAAAAAACACATTTTTTTATAGTAGAGGGAACACATACAGGTTTTACCATTAGAAGCCACTTATATTGAAATTTTGATTTACTCCTTCAGGCCATACAGTTATTAAAAGTTACTGAAAGGTAAGGCAAATCCTTCACTCCACAAATAGGCAATTAATTCTCCATTTCTTTATTTCATATATTTCCTTAAGAATTAAAAACAGTTCTACTGTCAGAGCATGCACAATCAAGTAATCCTGAAAAAAAAAAAACTTAAAATAAGAAACTTGGTTTTCCAAGAAACATTTAAGACTTTATATTTATACCTCGACCAATGCAAAATGAAAAGTCACTTGACATAACTCCTTGCTGTGAAAGTTATGATCCCATCAAAAGATTAACAATAAAGGTACAAAAATAGGTTTCATGCAAAAATCTTAGTTACAAAAACCGATAGAAGATGATATGTAAGCATATTTTTGCTAAACATAATAATCCTCAAAGTTTCTGATTAGATGTCAACATTTCTTGAAAAAGTAAGCAGATTAGTATTTCTAAACTTCAGTTCAGCTCTTTGCTTCCTTTTATTAGGTGAACATTCTAAATGATAATTTCTGCTTATGCCTGCAGTTGACCTCATTGTATTAAAAAGATGATTGTTCATACATATTTTCTTATGGAAGCTTTCCAGTTAAATTTGATCTCAAGTTTTAAGTCCTATTTTCCTGTAACTCCCTCAACCCCGAATTGAACTATGCATTGTGTTGTATCAGGAATAAATATATGCAGACAACAGGGGCAGCTGGGTGGTTCAGTGGGTTGAGAATCCAACTCTTTCTTTAAAAAAATTTTTTAATGTTTATTTATTTTTGAGAGAGAGAGAGAGAGAGAGAGAGACAGAGTGCGAACAAGGGAGAGGCCGAGAGAGAGGGAGACACAAGAATCTGAAACAGGCTCCAGGCTCTGAGCTGTCAGCACAGAACCCGATGCAGGGTTTGAACCCACGAACCGTGAGATCATGACCGGAGCCGAAGTCAGACGTTTAATTGACTGAGCCACGCAGGCGCCCCAAGAATCCAACTCTTTATTTCAGCTCTGGTCATGATCTCAGGGTCGCTAGAACCAGTCCCTCGTTGAGCCCTGCATTGAGCCCTACACTGAGCATGGAGCCTGCTTAAGATTCTCTGTCTCTTCCCCTCTCCCCAACTTGCACTCTCTCTCTCTCTTTCAAATAAAAAAAAAATGTTAAAAAAATATACAGACAACATAGGAACCACTGGAAGTAGCCATACAGTTACAATCTGGGGAGTGGGGTGTGGTGGAGATTATTTTACCAACACATTATAAAATTATTAAAAAGTTCAAAAAATACTGTCATAATTTTCCTATTTTGCTCTCTCATTTTAATACTATGTCAACTTGGATAATCTGGAACTATTTTTCTAGGAATTCCCTTCTCTGCATGGTTCCCACTTGGAGCTTAAAGAAGTGAGAGAAAACGGAGTGAGATTTAAAGGATAGAAGTAAAGCTTCTGAAGGTCGCTGTAATTAGGTAAAATTGAGAGGTGCTGTTGATTTTCCACTTGTCCTTGCTCTACTCCTTTTATGAGAGCTAACAAATAAATACCAACCAGTTCCTATTTCTGTTCTCACCTACTGCATCCAGCTCTTTCTCCCGGCTGCTGATCCGGTGGATTATCAGTCACCTCAGGCCTACCACCAGGCATAGAAGCCAAGTTCGTCCTTTCCTGTTCAACCCTGCCTGAAACAGTTACTGATGCCAGAAGTAACTCTAGAGGAACTAAAAATTAAAGATGTAGTACTGTCATTAGTCTTCTTTCCTGATATGTTTTATAGATCCAAATGCCCTCCTACCAGTGTTTAAAGGGATATCAAAAGGCCATGTCAGTGGAAAATTCCTTTCATTATCACCTGTAGACACCTGTATTCAAGTGCATACTGAAAGTAGTTATATAATTTATCAAGTGGGTTCTAGTATATTAGAATATCTTACTGAAAATAAGGAGTATAAGGGAGTTGGGGGAGGATTGCTTCCAGGTACACTGAGAAACTTGGAGAAAGAAGTGTATCAGACCAGGGCAAATTCTCACGTCAAGGCCCAAATGAGAAACCAGAAAGCTACTATGACTGCCTTGAAAGAAACTGTCATTTGTTGCAACCATATCACTGAAATTTCTTAAAAAAAAAAAAAAAAAAAAAAGAAAAGAAACCAAACCCACAGATTAAAGTGTGGCCTGAATACAGTGAAAGTTGAATTTATGAGTGTTTACAGTGTTAAGTTTAAGCATTATCAAGAAGTTATGGGAACCTGAAACTTGGGAAGGGTTCATCTGAGCAGATTATGATGGCACTTTGGACCTTAAAAGGAAGAAATGCATCTTCCTTTTAAATAATATGCATGTATAGTCCAACTATAATTTATCAACCTTTTAGATTGTTATCATACAAACACTTGTAAAAGGAAGTGGAGTAGGATGTTGTCTGGTCCTGGTATTAGTATTGGAATGCACAGTTAAAATTAAGATACACTTAAAACTCCATGCTCCATGAAAGCAAATATCAATTAAATTCTAATAGTTTTCCCCAGTGCATATTAAAATGCCTCATAGTCATCTGGCATTCTATGCCATTATTTCTGTTATCCATATAAAATTTTTTGGAGAAGGTATTGCAGGGTTTATGCCAAGAAATGCCTTGTGTGTGTGTGTGCACGCACGCTTATTGGAGATAAAATTCAGAGAATCACTCACACAAATTGCATTGCTTACAATGGGACTGTAATCCCACTTTCTAGTTGGGTATCAAATTGGGCAAAATACTTGTTGATAGAAATCTATACCTCACTAGCAAAGAAGCAGAGGCCTTTAAAGATTTCACAAAAGTCAGGGGATTTAAAAAAGTGTAGTGGAACTAGCCAAAATGCCGAAGCGAAAGAACTCTCCTCTAAAGCAACTC
>CM053572.1:126353252-126426742 GCA_028646485.1 Cryptoprocta ferox
GACCCCAATAAGTCATGCCAATTGATAACCCTGTTGCTTTGAGTCTGAATGGATATTGTGACTTGATTCTAGAAAACAGAATATAGAAAAAGTAAAGGGATGTTACAAATGTAATTTAAGTGCCAACACAGTTGATTTGGGGTTAATATGAAAAGAAATGATCTTAGGTGGGTTTAAGTTAATCAAATGAAAACCCTTAAAATAGGGGCCTTCTGGGGTGAAAGACTCTTTCTCTCCTACTTGCCCTGTAGAAGCATGCAAATATGGTTATATAGTATCAAGGAAATTAATTCTACAACAACCATGTGAACTTGGAAGAAGACCCTTGGTCTCAATGATATCCCAGCCCTTGGCTGACACCTTGATAACAGTTGGCTGAGATACTGAGCAGGGAACCCAGTTATGTTATGCTTTAACTCCTGACCCAAGAAAACTATGAGATCATAAATAGGTTTTGCATTGGCTGCTATGTTGTGGTAATGTGTTATGCAGCAGTAGAAAACTAATTCAGTGTGTTTTTTTCAATCACGTATGGTTATCTCATAAAACCAGGCAAAGCACCTAGGAATACAACAGAATAAATCCATGAATTATGTCATTAGAAAAAATTCCTGACGGAGGATTCACAGCTACACAATGTATTAATGGCACAAGTGGTATAGTTTTAGTAGCAGTGTTGCAGAACCCTCACAAACATGAAAGAGAGCTTTGAGAAAAATCTAGGAGGTTGGTAACTCAGAAGTCACCAAAATAGGCATTCCCATTATCTCCATTAACCTCCACTCTAATCAACAACACAGAAATCACCAATAAAGAAACAAAATTACAAGTATCCATCCTCTTTCTCTATACTTATTCCTACTTTCTGAGTGAAAACCTCAAAGGGAAGAATTAAGAACATTTAACATTGGTAAAAATCGTTACCAACTCTCCGTTGTAGGTGAATGCTAAGATAAAATAAGTTAAAAAAAAAAAGAAATATCATTGAGAGATTAATTAACAAAATGTGCGAGAATCAAGGAGGTTTGGGAAAACAGAAAATTATCTGGAAAATCAAAACATCACAATCATATCACACAGAATGGACAAGAATAAATTCCAAAGGGATCACATATCTGAAAATAAGAAAATAACACTATAAAAGTACTGGAAAAATGTGAATGATTTGCAGTATAGCTTAGGAATGTAACATGATCATTTTATATATGTGATTCAAAATATGAAAACAATAAAATATTTTAGATTACATGAAAAAAAAAGATTTTTCTTCCAAAAAGCACCACAAAGAAAAAAAATATACCTTACATAATGAGCAAATATAATTCAACAATAATTCAACAGTATAAAGACAAATGATGCAATTAAAAATGGGCAAATTATTTGAATAGACATTTTACCAAAAAATATATACAAATGGCCAATAAGCATATGGAAAGATGTTCAACATCATTAGTCATTAGAGAGATGCAATTCAAAGCCACAGGGATGAATGAAACCATGTCAGTAAGATGGAAAACAGAAAAAGATAGATAACAACCATTATGATGTGGAGAAATTGGAATCTCATATATTGCCTGTAAAAATATAAAGTTTATATTTCACATAATTCTATTATAGTGTTTAGAAATCTTCCTTTTCTACTACAGAAAGTTGATTTTTTATAACATGGTTATATGTTATTCTACAATATCATAAAAATAGGTGAAAATTTATAGAATCTTAGAGACCAAGGGCTTTTCCTCTTTTTTTTTTTTTTAAAGTAGGCTGCATGCCCAGCATGGAGCCCAACCTGGGGCTTGAACTCATGACCCTGAGATCAAGACCCTTACATAAAGACCTGAGCTGAGAACAAGAATTGGACACTTAACCAACAGAGCCACACAAGTGCCCCCTGGGGCCTTTTTCTAAGTGTACCCAATAATCAGGAAACTTTAAAGAAAACATTGATAAATTTCACTACCTGAAAATTAAAGTCTTCCATACAGAAACAAAAAGAAACCATCGGCTCTCAAATACAAACAAAAATTTCAAACTGGGAACAAATAGAACATAACTTCTCAAAGAATGAAAATGAACATTGTACAGCTTCTGAAAATAAATACGATACTAAAATTCTCATTATAAAATCAGATGGTACCAAATCCAGATTATAAAACTCCATTTCCTACTGGTATAAATTTCAAAAGAAAAAATAACTAACTTTAGCTTCATAAAAATTAATTACACAATGAAATTAAAGCAAAACAAGAAATGATTTCACCTAACATACTGGCAAAGATTAATTAACAGTGTGTGCAGTTTGTGACAGTTTGTATAAATATCACTGATGGGAGTGTAAATTGCAATAGCCTTTCTGAATATCACTTTTGTGATTATTTATTGAAAACCTTAAAATACATGTTCCTATATTCTGAGATTCTACTTCTGGGATTAATGTCAAATCATAAGGCAAATGTGTGGTAATACAAGGCATTACTAATGACTCCCTTATAATAGGGACAAAGTGCCTGAAAGAGAGGTATGTTTAATTGGATTAAATACAATTATAAACATGTTACTCATGTTGATAAAGGTGTAAACTTGTTCAGAAAGGGATTTTACAGTAAATTTTCTTTTTAAAATTTTTTAATGTTTATTCATTTCTGAGAGAGAGATGGCACCAGCAGGGAAGGGGCAGAGAGAGAGAGAGGAAGACACAGAATTCAAAGCAGGCTCCAGGTTCGGAGCTGTCAGCACAGAGCCCAATGCGGGTCTCAAACCCATGAAGTGTGAGATCATGACCTGAGCCAGAGTTGGATGCTTAACCAACTGAGCCATCTAGGCGCCCCTACAGTAAATTTTCAAAAAAATGTATAATGTAGCATGTTTTAATGCATACAGAGATATGACACTTTCTGCCCAGGACCACAGAAGTAAAAGCAACTAGATATTGGGCACCACTGATTATTTCACTTCCCATGTATTTTGTTCTTTATACTCTTGGTTTATTCCTTCCTTTCATTTGGTTCAGGTCTATATTGTTGGCGGTTGTACCTGTTTTCTAAGCAAGATACTCCCATGATATTCTCTCACCTTGGACAATCTGTAAACATGGGATCAATTCTTCAGACATTAAAAAAAAACAAAAATTCGACCAGTCATACCAAAACAAAGGGACACCTGAGATTCTTGGTCATATAAGAATATCCAAATAGATTATAGGATATATGAAACATATTTCAAACTTAACAAAAATACAGAAGTTAATTTGTTGTCTTTGTTGACTTTGCCAAATACATGATTATCAAAGACTTAAATGCTAGTGCACAGCCGTTTTTACATTAATTTGCAACAAAACAAACCCTAGGGAGCTGTTTTTGTTTAACCGTAGATAATATTCTCGGAACAACATTCTAATCAGTGAAATGGTACAGGTCAAGATTCTCCATGTTTACAAAAGATAATGGAATAATCTTTTGCTTTAAGGTGAAAATTAACTCGCTGAAACACACACTGGATGGGAAGTGTCAATAAACTGAAAAATGGCCATACTAGAGTTTAGCCTGTGGAGTGGTAGTGAGATTTAAAATCAGACCTTTCCAAATACACATAAAAATGATAAATTTTGCCCAACCAAGTCATGATGGTCTTGAACTGTTTTAACACTTTCATTCAGATCCATATATTCCAAGCTAAGACCAAACCAAACAATAATTTCATATGGACTTAAATGTTTTAAGACTACTAAACTTTCCAGTAATTCCTTAGTTTACAAATTCTGACCAATCTCTGCCAAGTCTTTCATAGAACTCGCTCTGATCTCTGACACCTGTAAGAACCTTCTCTAATTCCTCCTTTTGGAGATTATCTATATTTGCCTTAGTGCTTCCTCACTTCCTGAAGGAAGTCAAGAAACCTAATTGGGTTTGAATAGAATGTGTTCCTGGGGGGTCTTTGACACTGAGATTGAAATAAGTAAATTCAATTTAAAAGGGGTTTTTTTAAACAATGGCATTCCATTATTTGAAAAATTTCCCAAAGATATGCCGAAAATCAATAGGGATTTGCCATCAAAATTATAATTAATGTTCTGGTCACTGACAGCACACTTAGATTCCTTTCACTTTTTGAAAGAAAACAACTAGAAATCAATAGGTATAAAAAGGGATATTGTTATCCAGCCATTTACTTTTTCAATTCAAGTGCCAGAGTTTTTTTATTTGGAGATAAGTGTGGGATGTAGCATGACTAAGTGTGGGACAGATTAGAGAATCTCCTTTCTTTGTGAAGATAAAAAGTCATTAACGTAGGGATGGTAAGCATATAGAATCTGCCGGTTTTTCTGGAAGCAGGCATGTTTTCAGGCTGTGAATAGATGGAAGTTGTGAACTAAAAATAAACTTACTTAAAACTATCTTTGCACATGTAACCTAAAGGAAGTCTTCTGGTACTTACATAATTATGTATAATGTAGTTTGAAGATCCCCAGCCCTAGATGACCAGAATTGGGTAGTAATTGTTATGCTAAAACTCTTCAACTGAATCCAAATCAGGTAGTAAAATATACATGGAATTTGGGGATCAATTTGCATACAGCTCAAGTTGTTGTAATCATATGTTCCCTTTTGTCCATTTTCTAGGCAAAATTTCCTTAGTTTGTGTTAATATAGCTATTAGAATTTTTAAAAACCCATATTCAAATCTTCCTCAGATATCTTCATAAATATCAATTTTTAAACAAATGACGGTGAAAATAATAAAAGAAAAGGTAGTTGGAAAAATCAGGAAAAGATAAGAAATTCCATCCAAAAATCTACTAAAAAAGATAAAGATTTTCAATAAAATAACTAAGACAACAATAAATTAAAGATATGGTTTAAGGATCATAACTAAAACCTTACTTCATTTCTCCGGGGCCAGGGACAAAGAAAGAAGATTATTGGTAGAAAATAAAACTACCAGTGATAATGAGACTACAGTGACTTGAGATGGAAGGAACATAAAAGAAATGGAGAGATGATGGCATAATTAAGCCTCCTAGCTAAACTCGCTGAAACACACATGACACGATCTGAGGCTAGCTGTGATAATTATTTTATATGTGTCTTAGAAACATATGGCACCCTGAAATGATGTGTCCACATATGTTGTTGTGTAATGAGTTTTCTTACTATGCTTATGTAGATTAGTTATTCAAGTGTAGCACAGAGCATGATACCACCTGTCATTTTTCTAACTGTGACAGACTGTAAAATTAGTGTACTGCACATTTATGCAGGGAAGGTGGTGATTACTAATACTTAACATTTTACACTGGGAATGACGTCCGATTAACTTATACATAATCAACTCCCATTTATTGGTAGCTCTGGAAGAGCATACAAAATCCAAAAATAGAAAATAAGTGTGTGTGTGTGTGTGTGTGTGTGTGTGTGTTGTGTTTGTGTTTGAGATGGGGCCGTGGAGAGTGCACTTAGCTTTTGAACAGAACATTGATGCAAAAGGATCTGGGAAATGATTTGTTATTGATTTCTTTACTTCTTAATAACTTGATGTAGTAATTCTTGTTTGAAACTTACATTTTCTATTGACTTACAACAATTAGAATTTTTCTCTATCACAATATTCTTGGAAAAGAAATTTGAAAATTTGGCCTAGAGTATAAGGCAATTATTAAAATCTAAAGACATATATAATAAATGTCCTTATAACAATGCACAGTTGAAAAAATACATGGCATATTTAAATGACTACATTTACATTAATATTCTTAAATGAAATTCTAGAGGAGACTTAATTGACTGTATTCTCTATGAGGAAAGGGATATTCTTGCATTCTACTCTGTAGTTGCAGTAGACCTTATTAAGGGCAATTATATCTTATATTTGAACATTATAGCAGAATGAAAGCTTTTCTTGACTGAAAACAGATTATTAGGTCTTACCAAAAAATTAATTATCATATTTTAAAAATCAAACAAATAAGAAAGCTTGAATACTGGAGATTTATTTTTAAAACAATCTCCTACTCTCTTTTATTAAATGATTGGTGTGTAATCTATTAAGAGTTTGTATTGTCATAATTTTCCAAAAATTTGTATCTTGTACATACACACACACATGCCAACAAATGACTTCATATTCCATTTAATTTCATTCATTGGTATAATACTGTTTATTATAATTTTGAGAAAAGCTCTCTGTCTTAATCCTTATTAAATAGTGTTATTATTCTTATAGAGCTGTTTATTTTTTCAGATGTCTTGGTGCAGTATTATAGATCAAAGTTAATCTTCCATGGAAAACAGTATGAGGTTTACATGCAGGGTATGTATTGTGGTGCTTTGACAAAAAATATCTTGGAAATGTTAGAGAAGTATGGCTGAGTGTGGAAAGAAGTTGAATGGTAACACTATTATAACAGAGTGCTCAGCCTCTGTCTTTTCAGTTTGATGCAACAGGTAAAAGGCCTTATATATCAAACATCACCTAGTCATTGCTTCCAGGCTGTTGCTGAGATTAGCTGCACTCTTGTGTGAAGCGGCTCTCTTTACTGGAAAGTAATTATCAGAGATAGACTTAGGTGAGTGTCATTATTCCCAGGACGTGGAGGAATGAGTGTCTCAGCCCTCTAGGAGGTCTGAACCTTGCAGTACAGAATCCACTATAGCCGATTACATTCCATCCTTTGCACTGCTTAGAACCACCTATTTCATAAGATATACATAGCTAAGATAGATAATTCCCTTAGAGTCTGTTATCTTTTCCAGGAGAAATTGATATGAATAAGGTGCTGGGACAAACAATTTCAAGTCTGTAACTGATGCTATATTAGTCAGGGTTTTCCCAGATAAAAAGAATCAGAAGGCTATATATATTTATTTGTTTATGTTTATGTTTGTTTGTTTATGTTTATATTTACTTATATGTAGAATTTATATATATATATTTATATCTATATGTAAAATTTATATATATATTTACATCTATCCCATACATATCATAATAAAATTTTATATCCTATTATATATTATCTTCATAATATAGTTCATATATATAAATTTATATCCTATATTATTTTCATACTATAGTTCATATATATACATATATGGATGAAAATATTTCTTATGAAGAATTGGCAAATGTGGTTTTGAAGGCTAAGATGTCCCATGATGCCTTCTGCAAGCGGGAGACCCAGGATAGCCAATGGTATAATTCAGTCTGAGTCCAAAGGCTTGAGAACAAGGGGAGTTGACAGTATAAATGTCAGTCTAAGGGCAGAATAAGATAAGATGAGATGTACTAGCAACATTGGTGAGACAGAAAAGGGGATGAAGTCTACATCCCTGCACCTTTAGTGCAGTTCAGGTCCTCATTGAATTGGATGATGTCCAATCATATCATATTGGGAAGAGCAATCTGTTTCACTAAATCCAATGATTCAAATGGTAATCTCATCTGTAAAAGCTCTCACAGACACTCAGAAATGTCTGGGCACCCTGTATCCAGTCAAATTGACACATAAGACTAATCACAGATGTGCGTCACAGCCCTTTTCTATCACCCCTTTCTTTTCCCATCCTCATGTAGCTTCTCTGCTCGTATCTATGGCTTATCTAACAGGACCAACTACCCTCACATAAGAGGTCTCTAAGGTACTGATCACATAACTTCCCAGGCCTTGCTTCTGCATTTATCCACTCACTACCAGGACTAGGTAGACAATTCAGAAGTAACACTTCAGTGGATTTCCTGGATACAAAAAATATTGGTCTCTGACCTTCTGTATAACAGTAGCCCTAGCCATTGTTGATGAGAACTTTCAATTGCATGTCCCCAAACAATATCACATTGTCCCCAGGACAATATCACAGATTTTGTTTTAAAAAATAGCCACAGTTGTGTATCTAGTTCCACATGCTTTTTCTGAAATTTGAAAATTTCCCATCAAGAAGTAGAGTCTGCTGTACCTCCTGCTGAACCTGGCGGGTTTATAACTGCTTCACCTAAGAGAATAGGGTAAAAAAGATGATGTGTGATTAATGTTAGGTTTTTCTCTTTGTGGGATCCTTGCAGCTCTGAGGAAAACAGTCACCATATTTTGATGAAGTCCTAACTAATCTGATAGATACATGGAAAGGTCCACAAAGAAAAAAACCTGAGCTTTTAACAAGTATCAATCACTAGACATGAAAGTAAACAGTCCTTCAAATGATTCTAGTTGAAGACTTTGAGTCTTCCTGCTGAAAACCCTAATATCGTGGAGGAGACACTCACACTATGCTCTGTCCAAATTTCTGACCTAGAGAATCCATGACCATAATAAATATTTGTTTTATGCTGTGAAGTTGTGGGATAAATAATTACACCGCAACAGAAAACCAGCAAGATAACTCCTTTCCAGCTAAATCCTTGTCACAAGGGGCTCAATGTGACAAAACAGTTTAAAGTTGATTGGAAATCTCCTTGTGGTTCCTGAGTTAAGCATTTCCATCCTGGAAACCAGAACCTACACATTCACAGAGCCTTGATTTGTGAGAAAAGAGAGCCTGTATTCCTAAGTTATGGTCAGTGAAACCACTCTTAACTTCCATCCTTTGTTTCCCACACCACACATTCTGCCTATTTGGGACAAAGTCTCATAAAATGATTTACACTGTATCCTAGGGGATGGAGCCCCATTCTCAGTGAGCATCATCTCCAAGCTGTTGTGTCAACCATGCCTTCAAAAGTCAAGTTATCATTCTGAGATGGATAGTTTCTGAGTGGAATGACCTATGATGTGGTCAACAAATATGGTTATATGCACGCTGCCAAAATTGCTTTCTGTAAGGTAAGTTCTTTGAATGTGATGTTATGAAAAATCCTATGTCAATGTATCAAACACTAAGTTTTAGGACAGTGGAGCTGGCTGAGCTGCTGTGGTCAGAAAATCAAACTCATACACAGAATATATTTCAATTACAGTGAAAGGAAATTACGCCTCTTCCTTACTGGAAGGCATTTCATATAATTCACTTGTTACTGAGTGGCTGGTTAGCCTTCTCAAAAGATCTTGTCCTCCTTAGCATTTGTCTCAGTTGCTAGCAGGTTATATATTTGACATTCTCAGTAGCTAATACAGCTTTAGTGAGTTGAGAGTTCATCCTGGCGGGTCCATCCATACACTGATTCTTGCCACCATAGATACAATATTCATAAACCTGTTGTGCAGATATTTTGATGGTCAATAACAGGGACTGACTGATATCTACTAGCTGACACCAGTTGACTCAGCTGGCTAGGTCATTTTGTCTAATTTTTTGTTCACTTATTCTTCTATGGTTCACTCACTTCTATAGTGAGTATTCTCTAAAGTGTGTTAGCATGTGACAGAAATAGTTTCATATTTCATAAACACTTTCATAGGTCTGTCCATATGTTCCTCTCTCCTACACATACTTCCTAATAATCTTTCATTCTTTTTTACCAGGCCTGATCAAAGAGCCAAGGCATTTTCAACTGCCCATCTAACATACACATTCTAACCACAAGTCACATCTCTTTTGACACAAAGTATATTAACAGATGCACTTGAAACTCTTGCTGATTTGAGAGAATAATTCCTTGGCTCGGTCTGTCCGGACCACTCTAATAGGGCTGTACTGCAGTCACATGTCATTTCCATCTTGCACTCGCATTCTGTGTTGACCCATCCATGGCCATGAACCAGGCTTAGCCCTTCTCAACCTTAATTAGGTTGTTATAGGAAGCTTCTTTGTGGACACAGTTGTGAGCAGAGGGAGAGGCAATGGTCCAATGATGGTGGGATTCACAGACTGAGGCACTTGATATTTGACTCTCTTTTTGCTCTGTCCAATCTAAGGTATGTTGTTCATGTACAATTTATGATATATTAATACTATATTTGAGTTGATTTCTCGTGGGTCTGCCACCTAATGATTCCATAAGCCTAAGAGAACCCATCTCTGGGCACATGGTCACTTTGTCATCTAATCCTGCTCCATAATTGGGTTCAGGGGCACAATAGAAGCTATTTTTTTTAAAGCCTATAATTCTTTTGGAAGAAACAAGGATGTTTTTCCAGAAGCCACTTAGGCTTCATTATTTCTCCTTTTAATGAGGCTTGCCATACACTACTATTAGATTCATGGAATTGTGTTCTACTAGAAAGATTTCTAAATCTATACAGTCTTTTCACTAATGTGGTTCAAAGGATAAATAGGAATATTTATTCACAGTATGTACTTGCTTCAGAAACTGTTCTTACCATAGACCCTTCTCAAACCTGGCCAACTTATTTCTCCTTTTGTACATGTGTTGGTACAGCATTTCAAAGTATTTAATATAGTGTTTCCATAAACAGTTACTAGGTGTGTGTTCTTAGTGTTGGTAGGTGCAAAATGCAATGAAAATGTGTTTTTTTGTTGGTTTGTTGGTTTGTTTAGAAGGTATTTTTTTAAATTTCATGGTCAATTCCTGTAGATTGCTAGTCATTTCAGTGATGGATTAGGCCCCTCAATCATCGCTGTGTTTATCTCCAACTATTGGTATTCTTTTTAAAGAAGATCTTCAGTGTGCTACTCATCTAGGTGTCCTTTTCAATGATGCCAGGAGTGGTGTGGATTCAAGAGAGGTCAGGAACACCCTCTTAGATATGCACATTAGGTTATGGAAGTCTGGGAAATATAATTTTTTCTAGATACAAATAAACTAAATATTTAAACAGAATTCATTATTGAGAGGTAACATTACAGGTGAATTTTAATTTTTTTCCATTAGTTTCCTATGTTTTCCAAGTTATGTATCCTAAAGGATATATTTTGCAATAATAAAAATAGATAATGCTACAAAAAAACAATAAAAGGTGATATGAAAATTAAATACATTTTTTATGACTTCTAATTATACACAGAAACCCTTGGGGGTTAACTTCCTCTGGGGTTAACATGGAGGTAACCTAATCACTGTCAGAATATTTTTATAATCTGATGCTCTACACCTTATGTAAACTCATAATTATAAGCCTTATTGTGTATTGCAAATATACTGGCAGTAATATCCACCTTACAAGTAATGAATGTTACTTTTCTCATTAAAAAGAGTGAAAAGGCATGTAAGAAAGATACTATTCTCTTAAAGATCCTTTTTGTTGTTTTAGTTTAGTTAGAAAAAAATTAAGTGGAATTCACTTGACACGAGCAAATAAAATGGCTTTTAGAAAATTATTCAAGTGAAGTGCTCTCTAGGGCTGGTAATCATAATATGGAGTGGTGCATTAGGGAGTGCTGACCATGAAGTAAAGAATGAAGGGAATCATTATCAATTAAAAAACAGTTTTCAATTATTTTAAAACATTAATAAAATATCCCCAAAGAAATATGGTAATCAGAAAAATGCAAAGTACTGATTACACTTCAGTTAGCAGTGAATTTGCAGCATATGGTGCAATTAAATCTTTATGGATCAATGAAAACTTAACGAAGGTGCTTTCCAAAGTCAGTGTTGAGATCACTCATGAAGTTAGAGAAACATGAAGGTCTTTTAAGATACAGGAACTTTATAAATCCATTGAAGAATGATTTCCTTTATAAAGGCATAATTTATAAATTTCACACAAATCATTTTTAATTCATAAAATTCAGAGAATCTAAAAAATAGAATAGTGATTAGGCTCCTGGGAAAAAAATAACTTGAATAAAAGAAAAATTTAACTTACTCAAAATCTTCCCAAGCCACAATAGTTTCCTTTTCTATGCCAAGGTCATTCTGTATTATGCAATTTACAAGGAAATAGAATTATATGCAAAACCAAACAAATGGAATCAAGTGAAAAAACTATGAACTATGGTAATGCTACTTAGCACCCAACTAGAGCATTTGATAGTTCTCTAAGAACTGTGTGCCTTAAAAAAACTATGCCTTTATTACATTTTTGTTTTATAGGTTTTTCTGTTTCTGAAGAACTGAGACATAGGGACTATTTTGAAACTAAACAGTACAGCTGATGGCATTATAAACATAGCCAATTCTATTAAATGGTTTCCTCAAATAAATGTTTGTATTAACTGAATTTTAGACAGAGCATAAACTGGAAATATTATATTGAATTTTTACTATCACCATTATGTGCAAGACAAAAGAAAATAGATATTTCCCCTGTGTAGTTAATATCATTGCAATATAAAGAGACCAGATCAATAATTTTAATTAAAATGAAGAATCTCTAACATCATTTTAAATTTAAATCTAATTTAAATTATACAGAGATAATCTTTTAAAGAAAGAAAGAAATTTTTAACCTTAGGAAAGTTCACTAAATTTTTAGATAACTAGGTAAAATTAGATAATTTATTAAATGTCCTTTGGAATATTATATACAAAGTTTCAACTATGAATTTATTCATAAAGTTAAAAATTTTTAACACACTGTCCTACACACACACACACACACACACACACACACAATTTCAACTTATATATTTATATGCCTTGTAATTTAGAATTCTAATGTTTAAAAAGATCTCAAAATATTTAAGTGAAACACAAAAGCATCAATATTTTCAAAGCATCATTTTAAGGAGAAAATTAAGTGATAAATATGCCTCTTGAGTTTCAGCACAAGTGAATAGACTATATATAGTGAATAGACAATATGTTGAAAAACATGATATTTTCTTAACAGTGAATTTGAATAAATAAAAGATATGAAATGAATGAATAATGCTATATAATAATGTTATATAAGATAAATTATATATTGATGTTATATAGTATTTATACTATAGACCATATATGCTATACCATATACTATTTTTACTGTGTACACTATAATATATGTACCATATATCATATTATATATAATTGTCACATAAATATTATATAGTTAATATTGAGAGGTAACATATTTTTCAAATTTGTGTTAAATTGGACAAATCTAAGGTGTAACTCTTTTGGTGTGTTTTCAGTATTCCTGACTGAACAATAGCCTTTTGTTAACTATTACATTCACTACTAACTTATGCTTCATGCAATTTCAATGATTTTAAGATTTTATTGTTTTAATAACAAAATTGGAAAGCTCTTTAAAAAGCCTCTGTAGATCAATGGAATATGTCAAGTAAAGTCATTGCATATTATGTAGGAATGTGTAAATGAAGACATATAATTCATATCACAGAATAAATTTTGCTGCACTTTTTACAAAGTGAAAGAATTCAAGATTATTATTTTTCTGTAATTGTTTAGTTGAGACCAAATGATAATAGCTGATATTTCTTACGGCCAGCAGACATTTGATTCTGGAATACTGTCTTTAGAGGAAGTATACCAGAAGTGGTTCTCATCAGTGGATATTACTATCCGTATGTATTTAGAAAATTGAGAACCACTGCTCAACAATTCCACATTTTTTATGAAACAAATTTCTGTAAATTACTCCCTTTTCTGGAAATTCATATTACCAATTACACTTTTTTTCTGAAGTTTGGATAAGTGGTCCCAAAATACGTTGAGGTGTTTTTTTTTAATTGACAGAAACCAAAATATTTCAGATAGATACTTAGATTGATAGGTAGACAGATCGATATATTTCAAATGTTAAATATTTTTGTTGTAATCTCACATATTCCAGAAGCTCTGTTCTTTTAAAAAAAAAATTCAGCACATTTGTCTCTTATGTTAAGATTAGGTATTTTCTGTCCTCAAATTCACCGATTCTTTACTCAGACCTTTCATTTCTGCCATTATGCCCATCCATTATTTTTTCCAATTGGCACCATCTTTAATTCATTGGTTTCTGACAGCTACAAAATATTTTAAGGTGTAGATATACTATAATTCATTTAGCCATTATCCTGATGGTGGGCATTTATTATTTTTTCTTTCTCTCCACTCTGAACAATGTTGCAGTGAATATTCTTGTACATATTTTTTATCTTTTGTGTTTTAGATACTTTCTTCAGGAAGGAAGTTGTACAATGTAGCAACTACAGCAAGTGCCTTTTTGCCAAATCTACTTGAAACTGAGACCTTACCCCACATTTTAGCAGCGGTGGGGAGAGCTTAAATGAGACTTCTTCATCTCATAGTGTTATGAAGAGAAAATAAGATCATGTTTGCAAATCCCTTTACTTGGTGTCTGAAACATTGCCATTTTTATTCCAGTTGTTGTATTTTTCAGTTCTAAGATTTCCCTTTGTCTCTTCTCTGTATCTTCATTTTCTTTGCTGAGACTCCTCTTTTGCGTTTTCTAAGTCTTTACATCAACTCAATTGCCCCAAGCATGTTCATAATCGCTCATGAAGCATTTGTACAACGGCTGTTTTAAAATCCTTGTCAGATAATTCTAACATCTGTGTCATCTCAGGGCTGTCATCTGCTGACTCAATTTCAGATTTTCCTGCTTCCAGGTATAAAAAGTGACTTTTATTTTAAACCTGGACATTATTGATATGAGAAGAAATTGAAACTTATTTGGTGAAAAGGGGGATGCTGACTCTCTACTGCCAGGTTTTTTTGCTTTTTGTTTTCTTGATTGGGTTTTCTTAAATTAGCTCTTGGGTTCTCCTTTGAAGTAAAGCAGTGATTCCACTGTGCCTCTGAGGCCCTTGGTGGGGGGCGGGGAGAATGTTAAAACTCAGAGTTTCTACTTCAGAAGGTCTGCAGTGGTGTCTGAGGACTTGCATTTCTAACAATTCCTAGGCGGTGCAGATGATTTTGTTGAGAGTCTGGGTGATGGGAAATGGGAAATATTTGAGGCTGTTGACTGACATAATAAACAACTGAGGGTGACTGTGGTTGTGAGCAGGGTAAAAACGAACAGAGTCCAGGACGACTGTGGAGAGTAGAAAGAGAGGAAAATGCAAAACGTTCCTTAAGGGCTGTCAAAGAAAGATCGGAATTTCTTTGAAACTACTTGTGACCAGCACTATGTGTCACTTTGAATAGTTCATCCAGTTTACACTGGCCCTGGGAGTGGTTTGGGCTACATGAATTTGCCCTGACTTGAGGTAACTACTATTTGGGACTTCTCTTCTCTGGGGGACCGGACATCAGCTTATGTCCATGGTACATCCCATTTCTCTAGCCCTCACAAGTTAGGTAAGTCTGTGACTTCTTGCTTTCTGTGTCTTTGTCCTGGCCAGTCTGAGAGCTGCTCCCGGTGGAGAAGCATTAGCTGAGTTGAGTTCCCTTCTCTAACTGGGCCCACTACCTCCAGAGCCTAACTTCAGGTATGCATACCACTGTCTACCCCTGTCAGTCCTTCAAACTGGAGGAGAACCCTGTGGCTTGGAGTGGTCCTTACAGCTCAAGAGAAAGCCTTCTATGTCTCGATGTTCCCAGATGAGACATCAATGTCAAGCAATTTCCACTAAATCAGATTCAGCTCTTCAGCGTATTCCCCATAGCTTAAGGACACTTTCAGAATAAGCCCTGAATAGGAGCAAACTTATCAGGCAGCACTATCTATTAATAAAATTGCTTCCTGTTAATTTTGGTTTACTAAATAAATGGCTCCTGAAAATCTGGCCTCACTGTGATGATGCACACCTCCCAGAAAGGCCAGGTTCTCCCCTTAGCCTCCACTGACATGGAGGAGGAGGGGGGAATTCCTTGTTACTGAGCGGATATTAGCATTCATGCCCCTCAATAATCCTCCACTGATACCAAACTGGATGCAAAAGGGAATGATGTCTGTTTACTGCTACTGTCGCATGGGGGATGGAGGGGAGTCCTGACACTCTATTTGGCCTCCTCTAATGCCACGCAGGGAGGAAGGGAAAGGGTGCCTCATTGCTACCAGGTGGGGTATAAGTCCAGGTTTCCCAGGTTGTCGTCCCTGATGTGAGGAGAGAAGTAAATGACTCATTTGGTAGAGATGATCAAGTCCCAGCTACAATGGCTTTGTAGTCTCGTCTACATGGAATATAAATGATGAACACGAGGGTATTTTCCTTCTGTCATGACACCTAGGGGCAGTGAAACAAATCCCTAAATAGCACATATTACTTTCATAAATTTTTATTCATTTGGAGTATAGAGTTCATTGAGGTAACTCTTTAACTAAAGCCTAAAATTTTAATAAAAGAATTTTGTTTTTTTAATTTCAACTTTTCATAGCTATTTTGAGTTTTCTATGTCCTATATTTTTTTCTTATTGTCTAAGTAGTACCACAGATATATAATGCTGGAAAATGTACTGAGGAGTTTCTAAAATAATCTCCTGGGTTCCACAACTGAGAAAAATACAGTCCTTAGAATTGTTTAGACCAAGGTAACACAGCAATTAATGACACATTTGAGGTATACAGTGAAATTTAATTTCCTTCAGAGTAATTTTGTTGAAGAAACCCACTTTCGTAATTAATATACAATCTGATTCTCTTCCATATGATGTTTGCTATAACCATATAGCAATGCTTCATTTTCTTTGATTATGTGTTACACGATTTGTACATGCGTGTGCTTGTAAAAATGAAATTGAAAAGTTTTGGTCTTAACTACAATAAAAATTATACCAAAAGTGACTTTCTTTCCAGGGATTTCAGCTTATCTTAAATGAAGGTGCAAACGGCAGCTTTGTTTCATTAATATGTGGTATTTGCTAGTATAAATTTGAGATGACTGGTCCCATAAATGTAAGAAAGCAATCCAGCTGTTTCATGAAAGTCCATAAAATTGATGACAACATCCGCTCAAATGATCTGTATTACGCAGTGTGAGGTGGCTTAATACTGCCCAGGTTTTGTTTTTTAATTTCAAGGGATTCATAAAAAATAATAAAATTGTACATTATATCAGATACTTCTCATTTTATTATTTTGCACATTAATACTCTAGATATATTACTTTAAGACACTTTATTCTACATTTCAAAAATGTTAACTGAATCATTTGGGATATTTTCTCTACATCACCTTCCACTCAAATTTCCTGAAAGATTGTCTCCAAACCTATTCTATTTTCTTTAACTTATCTTTTTCTGAGAAAAAAAAAACATTATTGCAGTTTTTTTCCATAACGCTTTTCTTAAATTGCTTTTCTTAACTTCAATAGTAAGCAAATTTAAATTACAGATGATAATAAAATATGCTTGTGAATGTACTTTTTCTCAGAATTGTAACTTCAGATTAAAACAACATTCCATTCTTTGTGTAATCATTGATTAGTAACACGAGTGTATGTGAAGCACAATAAAAGTGAGAAGAGGGGCCTGTAGAATATTTCATCAAATATTAGGTACCTTTCTAGCACTACAGAATCAAATGATTAAAAAATAATTACACAAATTTAATTTTGTATGTTTAAAATAGTTAAGAATCAATCAGCAAAATGATTTTTAAAATGGAGATTTGGGGGTCTGACTCTCTGGGATTCCAAATTAGCATGACTTATTTTGGAACAAGGAATCTGCCTCCCAGTAGCATTGGAAATACTGACAAAAAGAGTCCACGAATCACATTTTGAGACCAAGGGAAGAGACAGGATATTTTCCACTTTGTAAGATGTGAGAATTAGTTTGAATCTTCATAGAAACTTCTCTGTCTGAGGTGATTTATGTATATATTTTCTGTATCTATATAACATTTTTTCAATGTTTATTCAGTTATTTTTTATAGAGAGGGAGAATAGGGGAGTGTCAGAGAGAGAGAGAGAGAGAGAGAGAAAGACAGGGAGAACACCAAGCCGCTCCACGTTGTCGGCACAGAGCCCAGTGTGGGGCTGGAACCCTCCAACTAAGCAATCATGACCTGAGCCAAAATCCAGTTGGATGCTTAACAGACAGAACCAACCAGGCTGCCTTCTATATAAGTTTTAATATTTCTGATATTTATATTAAATTTTGGTTTCTAGAGCCAATATAAACAATTCACATTATTTCATTTACACAGTTCAATAGTTTAGGGAAGTTTATGTTCCTTCTTTTACTTTTTCTCAATTATGTATTTGGTGATGCCTTAAGTGGGTTTTCTGGTAGTCTGTTTCCCTTTTTTTTTTTTCTCTTCTCTTAGGTTTGATTTTGGTTTTTTTATCATTTTTCCCCTCTTTGGTCAAACTTTGTCTTTTAAAACTTACAGAAGCTCTGAAGGATAAAATCATTTTAAGAAATTTTAAGGCTCTCCCCCTCCTTGCGAGCTATAAAGGCTCTAAAAAGATTGTTAGCATCTCTTTTAAAGTAGAGAAAGTGCAAGATCTCATTATAAATATTTTGCAAAACAGTTACTAGAGACAACTAGAAGTATCAATTTATCAATTATTATTTATTCATCATTATAAAATCTATATATTCCAAGAATAGAAAAAAGCCATTTTAATAGAATACCCAATTTAATAGAATAATAGATTCTATTAAATTCACAATAATAGAATAATAGATTCTATTAAATTCACAATAATAAAGACTTTAAACATGGAATATTTTCTAAACCTGTTCCTAGGTATGTTTGCTTGTACACTGGATCTGCGTATGCAAAATTGTGGAAATAATTGGACGCCAGTGATAATTATATCTCCAGAAAAGGAGGAAGGTCCAATGAAGGTTTTTTATTTATAATTATAATGCTGGTGGATTGCTAAATAATTAGTTAGGTTTGGGCTTGGTAGTTTTATTTTGTATCTTAATAACATATTGTTTATTGAGGGCCGAATTAAATTTCTTTGTAATCTAATTAGAAATTTACAAGGCAGAAACATTTTCTTAGAAACTGTGTATTATGGAAGCAATTCAAGGTCCACACAGGAGAAGGAAAAAGCTAAATATCTGACTTTGGGTATTCACGTTCTCACTTTGATCTGAGAATTTTGACTTAAAATGCTAAGGGGATCCATGTCAGATTTATCCATCCATTACATTTGGTTGTTGTTTTTTTTTATATAATTTAAAGCTATGTGGCTCATATAAGTGTTTGTAAAAATAGTAAAATCTGTTTTAAAATCTGTTTTAAAAAGTATTAAGGGACGCCTGGGTGCCTCAGTCAGTCAAGTGTCCAACTTCGGCTCAGGTCATGATCTCAAGGTTTGTGGGGTTTGAACCCCATGCCAGGCTCTGTTCTGATAGCTCAGAGCCTGGAGCCTTTCAGATTCTGTGTCTTCCTCTCTCTCTGTCCCTCCCCTGTTTGCGCTCCATGTCTCTCCCTCTCTCAAAACTAAGTAAACATTAAAAATTTAAAAATATATTAAAATGTAAGACCTATTAATTGACATGTCATAAATGGATCCACAATTGACCAACTAATCTTTGACAAAACAGAAAAGAATATCCAATGGAAAAAGGTGTCTTTAGCAAATGGTGCTGGGAACACTGGACAGTGACATGTAGAAGAATGAAACCAGACCACTTTCTTACACCATACACAAAAATAAATTCAAAATGGATGAAAAACCTAAACATAAGCTAATTTTCAATGGAAATTGTATCCTGAAAAAGTACATTTCTCCTGGAAGTTGCCTATAGCAAAACCCCTACTTTAAATTTCTGATTCAATTTTTATATGAATATTAGAGTATTTGCTATTTCCAAAACATATTTAATGCATACTGGGAACCAATTCTCATGCTTTCCAAGAACGGGTTTTCTAGGGTTTTCTGCCCCCTGACATTAAGTTTTGGCCAGATCAGAAACTTCAATGTCCCAATCTGCTTCTGATACCCATAGGCTATTTTGGAATCAATGCCTTCTTCCCAACTTTGCTTTGAGTTTCCTTTTTGTTCCAGACATCTAGAAATTTTCCCTCTTGGTTATAGATTCAATAATATATGGAAACAATATACTTTCATATTTCATTTGGCCAACTTATTACATAAAATATTACTGAATTGGAATACTATATGTTTAGTAAATTAGATTATTGTTATTGTATTATTAATATTATTATTATTATTAAAGTCCCTATAAGGAATCTGATTGAAGGGCCAACTCCTAGCTCTGTTTCTTTATAAAGGATTGGGGTACAAAATTAAAGTAGTTACTTATTCTGTATCTGTCATTCTCAATATATATATTAAGAAACAGATTTATTAATGCAATGATTACTGTAATACTTCGCATATAAAGACAAAGACTCGCTATTGCAAAGAATTGGTAAAGATGTCTTGAGTAACATCAGTGATATTTTCTTCTTGGAATCTCTTGAAATTCTTCATTGAATGCCTTGAGAGATGGGCTATTACTATTTTTCCTTCAACAAATATTTATTATTTCCTAGTTCTATGCTTACTATATACCAGTCAAAAAAAAAAAAAGAATGGTTCTACAAATAAAGGTCAGATTAAACTCAGAAAAACAGAAAGTATTGAAGAAAATAATCATATATATATACATATACACACATATATACATATGCATATACCATATATACAGGCATATATATATATATACAGTTAAAGTTACATTAAAATGAGACTCTCAGTTTTGGATAAGAAATACATGTTTAATACCTAGTTAAGGAGTAAGAGCACCTAGTCAGATCATGCTTAGAAGATAATAAGAACCAACACAAAACTCAAGTTGGTAAATTAGAATCTTCCTTTGTATTTTTTTACGTTGAAACTCATGAAGGGATGGAGCCTTGCTTTTATAATGGAAAGAAAGATTAGTGGCAATAGGAAAGACTAAGAATAACAGACAGAAATGGAGACAAGAATAGAAGTGGGGGCTGATGATTTTCCATCTCTAAATAAAATAGGCTTTGTAGAAAACTTCAACCATTGTCTATTTTTCCAACTATAAAAATTTTATTTATAAGCATCTTAAATTATAAAATCAAATAGCTTAATTTTTAATTTTTTAATTAATAAATTTAATTTTGGAGCAGTTTTGGGTTACCAGGAAAAATTCAGCTAGTACAGAGAATCCTCAATTTCCCTTTCAGCACCCTTGACCTAAATCCCCTCTATTTTTAACATCTTTCATTTTCAGTATAGTACATTTGTTAAAATTTCATTTTATTTTAATGAATGTGGTGTGTTTTTTTTCTTTGTGGTGCTCTGAAATTCATTCATTTTTTATTAACCCAGAAAATGATTTTATTTATCCATAATATATAAGACTGTAGTAACCATTCTAATTTTATCATTATATTTAGGGCAAATCTAATTGTAGGAGAGATTCTAGAATTTAAGGGTTGCTTTTATTAAGGGATTACCTTCTGTCAGTAAGTGCAAAAATTTTCATTATGCAATTTAAGGATTATTCAGTTTTTAAGTTTACCAAATAAAGGTCTGTGCATTGTCTTTTTTTTAATGTTTTATTTATTTTTGAGAGAGAGAGAGAGAGAGAGAGAGAGTGAGTGAGCAGGTGAGGGTCAGAGAGAGGGAGACACAGAATCTGAAGATAGGCTCCAGGCTCTGAGCTAGCTGTCAGCACAGAGCCTGACACGGGGCTTGAACCCACTAACCGCGAGATCATGACCTGAGCCGAAGTCAGACGCTCAACTGACTGAGCCACCCAGGCGCCCCTGTGCATTATCCTTTTTTAAGGCTTGTTTTATTAAGAGCAGTTTAAGAGTTTAAGAGCTTTTTGTTAACTTTATAACAAAATTGAGAAGAATGTACAGAGATTTCCCTTATATTCCCTATGTCACACATGCATAGCCTTCCCCATTATTAACATCACTCATCAGAATGTATTCTTATTTTTAACCAAAGATGAACCTACACTGACACATAATCAACAAATATCCATAGTTTACCTTAAGGTTCATTCTTGGTGGTGTATATTCTATGGGTTTGAATAGGTGTTTGACATATTTCCATTATTATAATATTATACAGAGTATTTTCACTGCCCTAAAAATCTTATATGCTCCACCTTTCATCTTCCTAACTGGAGTACCTGGCAACTGCTGAACTTATGATTGTCCATAGTATTATCTTTCTAGAATGCCATATGATTGTAATCATACAACATATAGTCTCTTCAGATTGGATTCTTCCAATCAGTAATGTGCAGTTAAGTTTTCTCCGTGTCTTTTCATGGCTTAATAACTCATTTCTTTTTAGCTCATAGCTTTCTAGCCAAATAATATCCTATTGTCTGAATGGATAGTAGCTTATTCTTTACTAAAGGACATCTCGGTTGCTTTCAAGTTTTGACAATTATGAATAAAGCTGCTATAAACGTGTATGCTGCTTTATCCGTGGACATAACTTTTCAACTCATTTGGGTAAATATTGAGGAACACAATTGCTAGATCATGGTGAGAGTATGTTTAGCCTTGTCAGAAACCACCAAACTATGTTGTAGAGCATCCACGCGATTTGGAATTCCCACCAGCAATGAATGGGAGTTCCTGTTGTTCCACACCCACACCATCATTTGGTGTTGTCAGTGTTCCGGATTTTAGTCATTCCACTATTTGCGTAGTAGTATCTCACTGTCATTTTAACTTGTGTTTCCCTGATGACAAATGATGTGGAGCATCTTTTAACATGCTTATTTACCATCTATATAGTTTCTTTGATGAGGTGTCTTTTAAGGTTTTTGGCCCATTTTTATATTGAGTTATTTGTTTTCTTTGTCCATTGGCTTTTATCCATATTTTTCTTTCAAAATTGTATTTTTAACCTGAAATGACCAAAGGAGAAACCTCGAATGGTCTTTTAAGATTAATCTAAATTATAAAGTACTAAAGAGTTGAGGTAGCTCTTCTTCTAAGGGACAGAAGTTCTTCTTTAGACAAATAAATAACAGAAAACAGTGAATACCACCTGGTGATGAAAAAGAATGAAATCTTGCCATTTGCAACAATGTGGATGGAACTGGAGGGTATTATATTATACTAAGTGAAATAAGTCAGAGCAAGACAGGTACCATATTATTTCACTTATGTGTGGAATTTGAAAAATTGAACAGATGATCATAGGGGAAGGAAAGGAAAAATAAGATTCAAAACAGAGAAGGAGGCAAACCAAAAAGAACTTAGCACAGAGCTTGATGCGGGGCTGTGCTGTGTCCCATAAACTGTGAGATCATGATCTGAACTGAAGTCAGATAGTTAAGTGACTGAGCCACCCAGACACCCCCACAAGAAATTCTTAAATACAAAAAACAAACTGACAGTTGATGGGGGTGGAGGGGTGGGGGGTAAATGGGTGATTGGCCTTAAGAAGGGCACTTGGAATAAGCACTGGGTGTTATATTCAAGTGAAGAATCATTGAGTTCTATGCCAAGACTACATTGTATATTAACTAACTTGAGACTAAAAAAAAAATTAAATAATAAAAAATAAATAAATAAAAAATAAATGGTTTAAACATAAAATAATCAAATAGTACATATCTCAGACTTTGCATGCTATAAAGTCTCTCTGTTGCAACCACTCACCTCTCCCAATGAAGTGCAAATCCAGTCATAGAAACCATTATAATGAATAAGCATGACTGTGTTCCAATAAAACTTTATTTACGATACAAAAATTAAAAAAAAGAAAATAGGAAGGTGATATTCCAAGGACATATTGAAATATAAAAACTATAATTTTCCACATCTCGTATCTTCTAACCTTAGTTTCTTAGTAAAATTAAAGGGAAAATGGCTCCTAAACATAATACATTTTGTAGATTTCGCATAACTAAGCACACATTTTAGTAAGCATATTAAAGAACTTATTTTAAAACACAAAACATCTGATTTTCTATAGAGGGTTTTGGAAATAAAAGTGTCTTGTATAAATTTTACATAATCCAAATAACAGAAATCCTAAGAGTAAACTGAGAATACACACACACACACACACACACACACACTTAAAAAGTCCGTTATATTGTACCATAGACAAATACACTTATTTTTTTGATATATTTCAATAAATTATTCTCATGACTTCATAAAATATTTTTCAATTATTTTAAATAAGGAAAGAAAACTGAACCAACAAACCTACACTAACACCCGAAGTCAACATTTTGGCTCCTTTATTCAGTACAAGAGCTGACGTATCCTTTTAAAAATGGTCTCCCTATTTGGGGAAATAATTCATTTTGTATTCTTTATTCCACATTATTTATGACAAATTCTCAATCACACAATGGATTTCTATAAATTAGTAAACTGTGGCATGTTTATTGTGAAAGCAAAGAATACAAAAACAAATTATCTGTTGTGTGTAATTGATTTTATCCTGAAAAAAAGTAGAATGTGTGTTTTTGTAGTCAAGATAATACCAATTGCTCCAAACAGTCACTTGCCTTTCTTATTTTAAACATGTCGCTTCCTAAGCTTGTCTAAAAAAATAAACAACTAACAAATGAGAACATGTAGGAAGACATACCAAAATATGTTAGCAACTCAGTCAAGAAATGATTCACTGACATACTGGAAAGTAGAGCTGTACTGAGTCACTTACATGAAAGGTGGAGGGAGAGGACTGGAAAATGTTTCCTGCTCCTTCTCATATTGGCTAGCATTAATTTCTGGCAAAATTAAAGGCCAAATCATGTTCTAGGGTAATTATGGGGCATGGTGGGGGGGGGGAGTTCTGGTAATGAAAATAGCAGAACATTGCAATAGAGATAGGTCATTATTCGATTATCTGTAATATTTAGGGTAGATGTAGGGACTATTTCAATTCAAATTTTTACATGTATCATTTAGAAGTATTGAGAGAACTTGTTTAAAGGAGTTGCTATATCTCTAGAAGATTTATTCCATGACAATATTAATAATAGTTTAACATGATGAGTATGTTTTTAAAGCCATAAAATAAACACTCTAATGTCATCTATTTACAGAGCTATTTTCCATAAAAAAGAAAGAAATCTTGCCTTTTGTGACAACACAGATGGACCTTGAGGGCATTTCACTAAGTGAAATAAGCTAGACAGAGAAAGACATATAACATATGATCTCACTTACATGTAGAATCTAAAAACAAACAAAAACAAACAAACTTAGATAGAGAACAGATTGGTGGTCGCCAGAGGCAGGGGGTGAGGGTTGGCAAAATGAATGAAGGGGATCAAAAGGTACAAACTGCCAGCTATAAAATAAATAAGTTCTGGGTATATAATGGACAGCATAGTCCTGGGTATATAAAGATACTGTTATGTATATTTTAAAGTTGTTTAAAGAGTTGATATTAAAACTTTTCATAAGAAAAAAAATGTAACTATATGTGGTAATGGATGTTAACTAGAATTATTGTGGCCATCATTTCACAATTTATACATAAATATTGAATAAGTGTGTTGTATACTGAAACTGATATGTTTTGTATCACTTATACCTCAATAAAAAAGATAATAAAAGCTGTCTGTATATGAATAATGCATCGATTGAAGAAGAAATCAAAATACCCAGATTAAGATATGAGGCAATTTCTTTAATACAAATCATACTGGAAAAAATTTTTAAATAAAATCATGTCTCAATTTTTAAATAAATAATGAATTTTTCAACCAAATATATTATAAAATAAGTTGATCTTTGTATCTGGACTCTTTTAATGTGAAACTTGATAAAAAAATGCATGTATGATAAACTATAGATTTCAATTATTTTTTATGTGGTTTTTCAAAATTGTTCATAAATATTATTAACATATACATTAATAAATATTTTTAAAATATTCACATTAAGGAAAATCATTTAGTGTGAAACATAAAATTCGATTCCCATATGTCAATGTTAATTTAAATTCTCTACTGCTAGTGTCTTTTAAAATTCTGTGAAGAATTTATAAAATGATAATAGTAATGAAACAATTTGTAGTTCAATTTTCATATGATAATCACTATGAAAATATTATTTTGGATATATCCTTTACTTATGTGTATATGTACCTTTGTGTGTGTGTGTGTGTGTATGTGTGTGTGTGTGTGTGTTTTCTTTTCCTTCTGAGTTAAAAGAGAGGGCCCACTTTGTTCAACTTAATTGTAGTGCAGTTCATCAAGAATGAGCTTAGGGCATGAGTTTCATAGGAAATTAGAGTTTGAGAAATATTTCTGAAAAATATGTTTCAGGATAGAGATTCAGGTACTAAATCCAACTGTTCAGGAGAGGAATAAAGTGGACTATGAAGATATTCTATTCACAGTGAAAACCTAAGAATGCTCAAGAATGCTCTGTACTCTGGAGGTAGCATATCTTATGTAAAGATAAGTCAATTATAAATTATGAAACCTAATTCAGTTCCTCTTTTTGAAATTAAGTAGTCATATCAATTGATTAAATGATTTAATTAAATGTGAAACCTGGAGATGGCATTTTCACTGCCTACAATGCAGAAATAAACTGAGTGAATTGCTTTGGAAATCTTTAATATGGATATAAATCCAAGAATTATATGTCCAAAAGATAAATCTCTCATTATCTTTTCCCCAAGGACACTTTTAATACATGCGACATCTTTTTCTTTTCATTTTATACAAAACTGATTCAATTTTTTATGCATTCCATAAAACATTGAACAATGTGGGGAAAAGTTTTTTTAATATCTTAACAGCAAATTCCAGTGACAATGGGTTTGTTATTTTAACATGGACTGCATCTGTTTCTTTTTCTTTCCTTTTTAACTGAAACAAACACCTTTATTATTTACAGATATCTTCAAACTTTGGAAGTCACTGTGAGAGATCCCATGAAAAGTTACTATATATAATTTATCAGAAGGGAAGGTGGGCAGAGATGGGCTAAATGGGTGATGGGCATTAAGGAGGGCACTTGTGATGAACACTGGGTGTTCTATATAAGTGATGAATCACTAAATTCCACTCCCAAAATTAATATTATACTATATGTTAACTGGAATTTACATAAAAACCTGAAACAAAACAAAACAAAACAAAAAAAGAGAAGAAATAACACATATTTGCTTTGAAACTTCAGAAGAATAAGAAAAAATAATAGAGTTAAGTGAAAATACTACAGAGCTCTGCTGTCCTACATATACAGTGGCTATGAGCCACATGAGACTATATGAGTTTAATTTACTTATTCTTAAATTTTAAAAAATAATTTTTAGAGTCACACTAGCCACATTCCATACACTCAATAGCCACATGCGGCTAACAACAACCGTAGAGGACAGTGCAGATAAAGAACAGCTCCTTATGGCAGTTCTTTCTACTGAAATAGAGCACTTGTAGAATTGCAAATCAGTATAATATTTTTTAATATTGAGTTAATAGTTCCTGAAATTTCTGAAATACAAAAATCTGTAATCATAATGAAAATGAGGTGAATTAAAGATTCAAAGATTAGATGTTGATTTTTTTCAAATTATCTATACAATATATACAAATTTAGTCAAGATTCTTTTTCCATTTAGAGTTTTACTGATTATAATTGCATTCACATTTTTTACGTGTGATAGTTTTATACACAAGATCATTCAGTTAGACTCACCTCACTCTAATCAAATAGCAGGTTAGTTGCCTCTCACAAGGTGGATGGAAAGCCTTGGCTTCTAAAGGGTAAAAGTTACTTTTGAAACACTGATTTGCAACTATATATCTAGGTTAGTAAAATTAAATTTGCTTCTTATTAATGATTATTGAGTATCAATTTAGAGTGCTGTTGTTCTATGATTTTTTGAGACTGATTCAGAAAATGCAGAAATACAGAATATTAAACATGAGTCTAATGTCTTCAAGTATCTTCCCAATGAAAAAAAAAAAACTATTAGGTGTTAGCCCTTGTAAATAAAATTCAGAAATTTGGCATGGTATACAAAATTCATACTATTATTTTAAAATTTCATTTATTAATTAGTTATTTAACTTGGTAACATATAGTTACCCAACCCTTCAGATCTTACACTCCCAATAGATTTAAGATGTTAAACATAGTGCAAAGCATGTGTATTGGTTAGTTTAATAACTCTCAGGGAAAATCTGAAAAGCTGTTTTAGAAGACTATAAAGAGCTTTATCATACAGATTAATTCAGTCTTGATATGAGACAGAGATCCCTCTTTCAGGTAAGTGGGTGCAGTCTTGGAAATTTTGGCCTGGGGGTAGCTTCAGTAGTCTTTACTTCCTTGTAATTGAACTGTAAATCTGCTAACAACATTCTATAATATTAATTAATACACTGTTAGCTTCCAATCAAATGAAAGGATGGAGTGTTTGAGGAAACCTTACAACTTTTACTTATTAGCATTTCCATTTTTGTTTAATTCATGCTGAAAATCTCACTGTTTCACCAGGAGAGCAAAGTAAATTGCTACAGAATTCAATCTGGGAGTCTGTGAAGCAATTAAACACTAAAACAGACAAGCAGTAGGGGACTCTACTGCTCCGGAGAATAAATTAGGAAAGATGTTAACACAGTTAACTTAAAAAGAAATTTTAATGGCTGGCTCAGATGGAGAGTTTGTGGAGTACAACAAAACCTCAGAATGAGGGTATTCTAGAATTGTATTTAAAATTTAATTAGATCTCAAATAGAATATTATGAACACATGCTCTATTTAAGTAGAATCTTAGTAATTTTTGATTATATCATCTCTCTTGTGGCATAACACAATCCAGATTAGATGCATAATAAAAGCTGTACATGTTTTATATGTAGTTTAAAAGACTCAAATTTTTTGAATCAAAACTTTATTTTATTTTTTAATATAGTTTATTGTCAAGTTGGTTTCCATATAACACCCAGTGCTCATCCCAACAAGTGCCCTCCTCAATGCCCATCACCCATTTTCCCCTCTCCCCCCCTCATCAACCCTCAGTTTTGTTTCAGTATTTAAGAGTCTCTTGTGGTTTGCCTCCCTCCTTAACTATTTTTCCCCTTCCTCTCCTGCATGGTCCTCTGTTAAGTTTCTCCTGATCCACATATGAGTGAAAACATATGGTATCTCTCTTACTCTGCCTGGCTTATTTCATTTAGCATAATACCCTCACGTTCCATCCATGTTACCAAAAATGGCCAGATTTCATTCTTTCTCATTGCCATGTAGTATTCCATTGTGTATATAAACCACATCTTCTTGATCCATTCCTCAATTGATGGACATTTAGGCTCTTTCCATGATTTGGCTATTGTTGAAAGGGCTGCTCAAATTTTAAATACGAGGCAATGTAGTAATAAACATGTTTGCGGGTGCATTTCCTTATAGCTTTTTTTAAAATTTAGCTAAGATATACTGGATGTATATCATATTGCTGCATCTGATCTAGAAAAACAAAAGACAGAATCCCTGGTTCTTGTCATTGAATAGAACATAGTCCCTATGGGGAGACAGTCATTTGTGGAGAAGGACTGTGGAGCAAATATAATCTAAGCATGAAGACAATTTTCCTAAAACATTGATGAAACTACTAATTAATCAGTTTTTAACTAACTATTATCTTTACCTTTAGCTTTATATTTGAGAATGGCTCTTCCCACTATCCAGCCCAAATTCTATGGCTCAGCCTAGACCTCACACATGAAGTCTTATAACTGAACCTCAAGTTCCCAGCCTTTCTTCCAACAAAGTTACTTCAAATGGTCATGGATTGTAAAAATACCTTTCTAAAATGATTCATTCAAGAAACACTTAAAGGGATTCCTATAGGCTTTAGAAGACCACGGCTAAAATTTGACCAGGCACCAAATCATGTGAGGTTTTGGAAAATACATCTGTTTCCAGACCCAGAACAATAGGATTAGAATCTCAGAGAAGTAAGAACGCTTGGGAGCTTTACAATAAACAAGTATTATATTTGAAGTATGATTTCCTAGTTGTAAGAAGCATTGGTTAATTCCAGTTGTTGCCCATTAGAAAACCAGAGAAGTTAAAAAAAAAAGGAAATTTAATTAAGACATTATTAACTAAATAGAAGATTCTTAATCTAGATAACTGAAAGATAAAAAGAGAACTCTAAGGGATCACTGAAGTATAAACTGCAAGCAGCATCTGCTTAAGTGCTGTGGGAATAAAATAAAGTAGTTGTTAACTATGCAAACTTAGAAATTTCTAAAAGGGGCCCCCGGAGCTTAAATTCAGGGCTCAGAAGTGGAGTGATACCCTGGCTGGAGCTATTAACTCTGTGCTCAGAAGCCTCCTCCTCCCCCAACTCCCCCTCCCCCAGCCCAGAGTTGACACTCACACCTTGACAGGCAGCAGCTGACTGGTGTGTGTATCTCCGAGGTTAAACACAGTGACGCCGGTTGTGCACACTAGAAAAACTGAAGACTTGATTCCTCAACTGTTACAAAAAGGAATTACTGCTCCTGCTGCCCATTGAATGAGGAAGCCTATAAGGATAAGAAGTACACAGGAGAAGTAATTCTCCTCTTTCTTTTACAACCTTACAGTCTCCGGTCTAGTCCTTCCTGTGGGCATAGCCTTGCATAAACCCAGCTGGAAAAGAAGAAAGGTGGTTGTCAAAATCCCAGCAAACCAAAAGAGAGTATAGAATGGTGAGTTTGGAGCTGAGAAACAATTACTTAATAACTGGAGCATCACGCTAGCTGGTGAAATAAAAAGAATCACAACAGCCCGCATAATTTGCACATGATCTGTCTTTAAAATGCAGCTCCTCTCAAGCTCCCATCTGTACATCATCTCTTCTAAATGATTTAAACATTTACGCATGTAATTAAATATGAAAAACCTTTTCAAACCATACTGTATTTGTCCTCTTTGCTTTATCCATTTACCTGTCCAGTTTCAACTCTCCATAAAGGCCATTTTGACACACACTTTGCAACAGCATTAAAATTTATAAATACATATAAAAATATAATCTATAATATATGTATATAATATAAACATATGTGCATATATATATACAAATAAATTAAAGATTTTATATGTATATATATACCACATACTTAGTGTAATATTTTGTGCTCTTAATATTTTGTATCACTTATCTGTTGCAAGATTGCAACCTTTCTGCCTACCTTCCTACCATTAAGATCTAACTTCCAGGAGAACGAGTCATGTTGTCTCTTACTTCTAGGCCTAGTAAACTGCCTGGCATGTGGCAAGTAATGAACTTACATTTTTAAATGAAATAATTAATATATCTAAAAGAAGCCTACATTGAAGAATTTAGATAATTAAATAGGTCTCTCGAAATGACAAGTATTTGCCTGGCAGGATTTCTATAGGAAGAATGCCAAGAACAAGGGCAGTCATAAATAGACATGACTCAATCAAAGGTAGACACATTAGGTGCATAATACCTCATACAAAATCTGATTTTAATCATTAGCATAATTCTATGAAAATACGAGTAAAAAGCCATGAAAGCAGCAAAGGAAACAATAAAAATGCATTACTTTAATTTGTGAATTACAATAATAGAAAAAAAGCATGCATTCATACTGAAATATTTTATACTTTTCTTATTTATCTCTACTAATCCTTATAGGATATGTTGAATATGCAAGACAGCATATGCAATGTAGAAAATACAGTTGGTTTCAACATGAAAAGGAAAAATAATTTTGTATGTAATGAATGTTTTTGTTTAAGCTGATCTGTGAATAAGTATTTTCACAGAGACTGTAGTTAATATAACTTTATTAATAAAATTCCTGAAGTGTTAAAAACTGGACAGGAAATACCTCCACCTCCCATCCCCCGTTTTTTTGTTTCTTTGTTTTTCTTTGTTTTTTTTGGGTTTTTTTTTTTTTTTTTGCAAAACATGTCAATGTAAACATCACGATAACTTTATATGTACTTGTTAGGGATTTTTATTTCCAGAATTCTATAGCACAGAGTAGTTAAGAAATTTGCAGCGCAACAAATTACTTAAAGTGGGAAAACATATATTCATTAAAGCCTTTCATTAAACACTCTGTTGAACTACATTCTTAAAAGTTCAACACTCTGTTGCACTACTTGTTTTAAACAGAAAGCCTGGCTCTACATAGTTCTTTAGGACAATGAAATTGTGTGTCAATACAAATGGTAACAAAAAGAGAATTCATGGTGAGATAACGAATCCTTTTTCTCTCTTTGTCTCTCTTCTCTCTCTGTCCTCAAAGACATATGCACAGTAATACTGAAATGAAACTTGTTCTGAAAACACTGAAAGGGACCCATAAAAATATTCCCATCAGAACCTAATTCAAACATGAAACTCAAAAAGACCCATATTTTCAGATCCTCAGACATCTTGCCATTCTCTAAAATGAAATGACATGTTGGGAATCATCTAATTTGGAAAAAAAAAACAAAAAACACGAGAGTTGCTCTTACCAAATCGTACTTTAGTAGAGTAACATTTATCCAACCGAATCTTAAGCACTCCAGAAAGTTAAGTATGATAATTAGGACAAAAATAATATCTTATACAGTAAATAATTAGAAGAGAAAGTTAAGGACAAATGCATGTGATTGATCTTTGTAAACAATGAAACTTACAAAGTAAAATGTTGCTTTTGATAGAAGTGCAAGGGAGAAGATTTTACACGAGAAACAAAGAACTAATTTTATTAGTCAAAAGAGGTATTATTACTGTGATTGCTGTGTTGTTGTTCCATTAAAAGGATGAAATGAAGAAAGTAACAAATGGATTTTAGGGAAGAATTAAGTCTATGGAGCATTCAAAGGAAAGAAGCAAATTTCTTTTAAAATTGCAAATTTAAATTTGCTTATTATTTTAAAATAAGCAGGAAATTTACTACTAAATTAAGAATTTTAAAAATGATTTGACTTCAGTAACTTGACTCCGAATAAATAAATAAATAAATAAATAAATTTTGATGCTCTTACACCATACACAAAAATAAACTCAAAATGGACGAAAGAACTAAATATGAGACAGGAAAGTATCAAACCTTTAGAGGAGAAAACAGGCAACAACCTCTTTGATCTTAGCTGAAGCAATTTCTTGCTCAACATGTCTCAGAAGGCAAGGGAAATAAAAGTAAAAATGAATGATTGGGACCTCTTCAAGATAAAAGGTTTCTGCACTACAAAAGAAACAATCAACAAAACTAAAAGGCAACCAACTGAATGGGAGAAGATATTTGCAAATGATATATCAAATAAAGGGTTAGTTTCCAAAATCTATAAAAAATTTGCCAAACTCAGCACCCCCCAAAAAAACCATAAATAATCCAGTGAAGAAATGAGCAGAAGACATGAATAGACACTTTTCCAAAGAAGACATCCAGATGGCTAACAGACACATGAAAAGATGCTCAACATCACTCATCATCAGGGAAATACAAATTAAAACCACAGTGAGATACCACCTTACACCTGTCAGAATGGCTAAAATTAACAACTCAGGAAGCAACAGATGTTGGTGAGGATGTGGAGAAATGGGAACCCTCTTGCACTGCTGGTGGGAATGCAAACTGGTGCAGCCGCTCTGGAAAATAGTGTGGGGGTTCCTCAAAAAATCAAAAATAGAACTATACTGTGACCAGCAATAGCACTATAAAGAATTTATCCAAAGGACACATGAGTGCTGATTCATAGGGACACTTGTACCCCATTGTTTATAGCAGCACTTTCAACAATAGCCAAATCATGGAAAGAGCCCAAATGTCCATCAACTGATGAATGGATAAAGAGGTGGTTTATATAACCAATGGAATACTACTTGGCAATGAGAAAGAATGAAATCTTGCCACTTGCAACGACATGGATGGAACTGAAGGGTATTATGCTAAGTGAAATAAGTCAGTCAGAGAAAGACAGATATCATATGTTTTTACTCATATATGGAGCTTGAGAAACTTAACAGAACACCATGAGGGAAGAGAAAAGGAAAAAAATATTTTCAAACAGAGAGGGAGGCAAACCATAAGAGACTCTAAATACAGAGAACAAGTTGAGGGTTGATGTGGGTGGGGGAGAGGAGAAAATGGGTGATGGGCACTGAGGAGGGCACTTGTTGGGATGAGCACTGGGTGTTGTACATAAGCGATGAATCATGGGAATCTACCCCACAAAGCAAGAGCACACTGTATACACTGTATGTTAGCCAATTTGACAATAAATTATATATAAACCAAACAGAAAAAAAAACACAATTAATACTGAAAAAATAAGTATCCTTAACTAATGGGGGGGTAAGGGGAAGATTTTTTAAAAATATTACATGCAAGGTGATGAAGAACACAAAGCAATTGATTTGAAAATGAGCAAGAAAATAGTTATTAAAAGTTATATGCCTAAATTTCACAAGTGTATCTATGGTTTGTAAATTATTTATACTTAAGGACTTCTATTAGAGGAGTTGAATGTAGATATATATTTCCTCTTTTGCTTGATTCAAATTGTAACACATGCAGACAGTTTTCATACATACAAGCTTTCTCTGTCACACACAAACACACACACACACACAGAAATGAGCATCAATATTTTATTAAATATTTTTAGATATACAAGAAAGAACAATGTATGAAAATATATTAACAATGATACTAAATACATATAAACAAAACTTTTCAAATAGAAACCTTTTTAATTCAATAAACAACAAAACCATCTAATATACTACTTAAAAATAAAAACCCTAAAATATAATGATTTAAACATTTTAATAGAAAAAGAGGAGCATTATATTTTTGGCAGGAAGTTACTGAAGAAGCACATCTATTAAAATAAATACCTTAAAATATTTAAGATAACTTTTTTAATCAAGAGAGAAATCAGAAAATTTTGATGGCATAAACTCACTATGATATATAGAGAACTAGTGAATTCATAGAAATATAAGGAAAAATTTAAAAAGTTGCAATCTGGAAAGGATTTAGCCCAATACTCTGAGCAAGAATGGGAGAAAATTTGGGGTGCCTGGGTAGCTCAGTCGGTTGAGCATCTGGCTTCGGCTCAAATCATGATCTCACCGTTCGTGGGTTCAAGCCCGCATCAGGCTCTGTGCGGACAGCTAAGCTCAGAGCCTGGAGCCTGTCTTCAGATTCTGTGTCTCCCTCTCTCTCTGACCCTGCTCTGCTCACTTTGTCTCTCTCTCTCAAAAATAAATAAAACATTAACAAAAAAATTAAAAAAAGAATAGGGGAAAATTCAAAATTAGAAAAAAGTTACTATTATAGCAGTGCAATTAACAAACCAACCAAGTGGATACACATATATTCTAAAAAACTTCAGAAAAATCAGATGAAGTAGCTAAAATGTGATATTGTACAGTGAAAAAAATTCTAAACAAAGTGCAATCAAAAATAGATAAAAACGAATAAGAAAATGCCTTTCATATGTGGACAAAAAAAGAGACTTATTTCTAAATAATACAGGTATTAAAGACTAAAATAATGTTAGATATTAAATACTTAAAACTGAATAGCAATAAAAATACTGCATATAAAAACAAGTAGCTCATAGTTAAAGAGGTAAGTAGAATATAATTTATTTAAAATGTTTGACCAATATGTCAATTTTGTAGTTCAACAATCCAGAGAATTAGCAAGAGTAATCACAAAAACTGAAGAAAATAGAAGTAATAAATACAAAATAATAATAGCCCTTCAAATCAAATCATGACCTCACAATGAATAATATACCATATTTTATCTTACCATAGATAAACCAGAAACAAAATTTTGCTGAGTAATATAAAACTGTGGATTTAGAATTAATTTTAAAGAATTTATATGTAAAATATATATAGAACTAAAAATCAATAAATAAAAAAATATGTCCTATGTAAGCAATTCATGGATGAAGAAACATGACTGTTTTATCTGTTAAGATGCTTAATCACAAGAGTCATCAAATAAATTATGATGAAAAAAAGAAAAAAACAACCCAAGAAGAAAGCATTATACACCCAGGAAACTAAGTCATTGACCATTTTGAAAAATAATTTGTTGATATATATTGGATTTTATTTTTTTTAATTTTTTAATGTTTAATTATATTTTGAGAGAGAGAGACAGAGAGACAGGGTGTCAGCGGAGGAGGTGCAGATAGAGAAGGAGATGCAGAATCTGAAGCAGGCTCCAGGCTCCGGGCTGTCAGCACGGAGCCCAACACGGGGCTTGAACTCAGGAACTGTGAGATCATGACCTGAGCTGAAGTCGGACGCTTAACCGACTGAGCCACTCAGGCACCCAAATATATACTAGATTTTAGATAAGTGTTACAGAAATTGTACATATCTATCTATATTGTAGGCCCCCACTTTTTTTTTCAAATCTGCACAAGGATTATATACAAAGAAACTGCAGCATAATTTGCAGTGACACAAAGATAGAAAATACATTGTCCACCAATACGAGAATACAAAACACACAAAACATCAGAATATCCATACAATAGAATATTATATCATAACTAAAATTTCAAATACTATAGGAAGGAATACAGCAAAATCTCTAGAACCCAATGTTGAGTAAAGAAAGTACATTTTAACATAAGTATGCAAAGTTAAAATTTAAGTAAAGTTTAAAGACACACAATAAATTCGTTGTGGATTCAATTATATAATTAAACTAATAAATTCTAATGAAGAAGGATACGAAGCTCTTATTTGTTAGTGTTTGATATTGCATGAGCTTGCGGAGAGAAGGGAGATAGGAGATAGAAGTGTGAGAATGGAGAACTATAAAAATAGGGTTACAATCCTATATATAATTTTTACTTCTAAATATCCTATATTAAATAACACATTGGTAAGAATTGCTAAACCTGATTTGTTTATGTATGAAGTTTTCTTAGGTGATTCTCTGCACTTTTCTGTATGGTTATATCATATTATATCATAGTATATGTAAAAAATATTTTAAAAATTGAGTTCTGTAGCCCACATAATTTTTGATCATACTTCTGGTAAAAAAGGAAACTACTTCATTTATCAATAACCTTCTCTTCAATCTAGTCATTTTCAATGTGAAGTTTACAACATTTTGAACAATGATCACACATATAAAAAAATCAGTCAATATAATTAATTGCATGACAGTTTGTGTTAGTCACCTTTTGTGTGTATAACAGTGTACAAAACTAAATTATTGATCTCTAGGAATTTATTTTCTTCTGTATAATACAAATAATGGTGTATAATACAAATAATAATGTATAATACAAATCATACAGAAAGTACATTTTTATGACTAATAAGTTATTTTGCTGTGTTGGTGTGACTTTTATTTAAAATAACCATTTGGATTTTGATAGTCTTTCATGAGAAGATAAATTCTCCAAGGTATGAAGAGGAAAAACAACAACAAAAGACACTTAGATGATGCTCCATAGGTGATTTAGAGTGAAAACTCTCGTTTCTTTCTAAAACTAATTTCTATCTGGAGGGGCCTGAACATAACCACGGTACTAAGGATAAAGACAGCTATGCAAGGATAGAATGGAAGAATGCCAAGACGAGCTAGAAATCCCTGGGCATTTCTGTGTTTCTTTATGGCTCAGGCTGTCTCATGATCATACCTTCCAAGAAGAAAGCCTCTGCTTCAGGATTGCAAAATTTGATGTCAGTTCCTTTCTTGGGCACAATGGGATATGGGAAATGTAGTTCTGATTCTAAGAGCAGCAAGAACACCAAAGTGCTAAAAACCTGAAGGAGAACACATGCTTCCCATTTGCTATCCAAAGTATATTTATCAATTAAGAAAACCATCACATTTGATCCCTACAAGATGCATCTAGGCACAATTAGAGTTTTCCAATAAATGCAATGAAAATTTATGTAGAAAAATAATAGTAAATTCACTAGAATCTTGCAAAAATAACAATGTAGACAATATTGCTGATGTTGCTGATCATGTAAAATTAACTGTTGTGCATTCTTTCCAATATTTCTTTCATTATGGAGATGTTATTAGTTTTATTCACCTTAAAGTACGGTGGCTTTTTCAAAGGCTGGTTATTATCAGTTTCCAGAATACTATGGTTGAATATTACTTAATATCTTGAAACAATGCCAATGCAAACGAATTTATTGTCTCAGCATGATGGCTTCATATTTTTTAAAAATGCATTTAAAATATTCTTTTGCTGTCATCTAATCATCTATGGAAGAAAGTCAAAATTACACCCTAATAAAATTCTGTATGTTAATCAGTGTGTTCAGCAGTTTATTTATTCAATCTTAAAAATATTGAAAACATGTAATATTTCCCATTGATGTAGAGCAAATGGTGCAATAGGAAAACTCAAATGTGTTCTAGGTGAAATTTTTAAGGTTTCTGACACAGCACTTAGACATTGGTGATACACCGGTGGCTATTTAAGTTGAGATTTTAAGAATGAGTAGGAATTAGGCAGGTTCTAATACACTAAAATAAATGCTATTTGTGAAGACACAGACATGAAAGAAAGAACATACCATACTTGCAGAAATGGAAGCTTGTGGCAGTTTAAGGGATATTTGTGTGAAGGAAAGGGTTACAATGCAGGCCTTTTGCTAGCCAGGAGCCAGTTGGAGAAAAGGTATGTGCCTTGTTAAGATGCTTATTCTAAGTAAACTTGAGAGACACTGGAGAGTTGTAAGCAGTGTGGAAAAAATGTAATGGAAAATACATATTTTTAAAGAGTGTCCTTTGTAACATCCTTGGGTGTTACCAAACTTACTGTGATCATTTGCAATACATATTTCAAATCTGTGCTATACACCTAAAACTAATGCAACAGTATGTCAATTATATATCAATAAAAAAGAAATAAAAAGCATCCATGAAATATTTTCATAATGTATCAGCAAATGTAAAAATTGACATCCAGGAGAATGAGTGGAGTGTGACTTTAATCCAGGAGTTAGGGAATGGCCTGGGATAGAGAAACAGTCATCAGAATGATGAAAAATGGATGAATGTATGGATTTTTATGAAGAGAAAATAAATATGGCAGATTAATTAAATATTTTTATAAGAGCAATACAGTAATTAAATCTTTGAGAATTATGTTTAAAGACATCTATAGAGATAGGAAACTAAGAAGCAAGAAGTGTGTGGCAAATATAGTCATTTCTGTAATTCCATTTACACATGCTCTGCCTAAATATTTGTGGCCACCCAGGTAATCTACTGTAGGTTATTAGATATACTGCTCTAAAATTAATTTTAAAAAGATGTCAGGTGTGTACAGATTTTTTAAAGCATAGCAATGGATTATATTGGATCTCCTAGGGAAGATATATAAAAAGAGAAGATACAAAGTCTAAGGACCAGTAGGAACAGACAGCAAATATATTAACCACTGAAAATCTCTGAGGGGCTCCTGGGTGGCTCAGTCGGTTAAGTGTCTGACTTAGGCTCAAGTCATAATCTCAGGGTTCCTGAGTTTTAACCCTGTGTTGGGCTCTGCACTACTGGTGTGGAGCCTGCTTGGGATTCTCACTCTCTCCTTTCTCTCTATCACTCCCCCACTTATGCTTTTTCTCTCTCAAAAATAAATAAATAAACTTTTTATAAAAGACTTCTGATACCACTGGTTTAAATTACTCTATATTTAATCAATCTCTACATAGAAAACTATCATAGAAATAATGAAATCTATCACCAATGGTTGATACATACACAAAATAAGAAAAATGTTATGACAATTAGGATTTTCCAGAATTTAATGTGAAATGAAATTTAGATTTCATGTCAAAAGAGATCCCATTCATTCTAAGGCACATTACAATTAATATTCCAACAAAATAGTGTATCTGTGTTCCCTTAATGGAATTTACAAACATCTTTTGAGAAGATTATTCTTCGATTAAATATTATATACCACAATTTGTTTTGTTTTGCATAAACAAAATAACTGGAAATAAACTACAAGGTTATATAGTTTATTTCTTTTTAATTTTTAAAAAAATTATCTGAGACAGAAAGCAAGAGAGAGGGAAACTGCAAGCTGGAGAGGGGCAGGAGAGAGAGAGAATCCCAACCAGGCTCCATACTCAGTGCAGAGCCCAACATGGGGCTCAATCCTAAAACCCTGGGATTATGACCTGCCCAAAATCAAAGGATGGATGCTCAACTGACTGAGCCACTCAGGTGCCCAAACAAGGTTTTATAATTTAGTTATTTACTTCTTACACTTGAGTAATCACACACACACACACACACACACACACACACACACACACACACACAAATGCCTAACAAATATCCCATTAAAATATCCTGAGATGCTACAGGGCATATAGCAATTCTACTATAATAAACCACAAACTCTGTGTTGAAATGAAAGTGACAGCACAAAAAGCCTCAGGGCAGAATTTCTTCGTCTACTTGATCTATGAGAAATAAAGGGAACTGTTTAAGTCCAAAAAAATGTGCTTATGTTCCAATATGTAGGAGGTGATAGGTAATTCTAAATTCTTTGTAATCTGATTTAATTTGTAAAATAATTTAAAAGTCAATATCATTGTAAGTACAGGGAATATGTTATCACAAACATATTCTTCATATGGATGATACTTATTTTTTTTTGTTTTTTATTTATCTGAGGATATTTTACCTCTATATATTTTATTATAGTCACCATTTATTTGATATATCCTTGCGCTTTTTATTAAAGTATAAATTACATGCAGAAATTAATACAATTCAAAGCACAGAGGCTGATAAATTTTCACTAACTGAGCTAACTCATAAAAATCACTGAGATCAAGGGGAACCTGGGTGGCTCAGTCAGTTGAGTGTCCAACTCTTGATTTCAGCTCAGGTAATGATCCCAGGGTTGTGGAATAGAGCCCCATTCTCTCTCTCTCTCTCTCTCTCTCTCTCTCTCTCTCTCTCTCTCTCTCTCCCCCCACTCCCTCTCCCTTCCCTCTCTCCCTCTCCCTCTCTCTCTCCCCCTCCTTCTCTCTATCCCTCTCCCCCACTCACACCCCCCCTCTGAAAATAGTAAATAGTAAAATAAAATAATTATCTAGATAGAGACATAGAAAATTAACCACAACACTGAATTTCCCTTCCAATCATTACCACTCATCCCTTCAGGGTTATACATATTTTAAACATATTTTGAACATAATAAATTAGCTTAGCCTGTTTTTGACTTTATGTAGTGTAATCCTACTGTTAACACAAAACTTATGTTTGATTTTCCCCTAAATATAATATGCAATAAAATTCTCTGTATTTTGAGTTTAGCTGTAGGCTATCGTTACTGCAGCACACTGTGCCTTTATATAAATATACCACATAGTTTTTATCCATTCTACTCTTCATAGACATTTGCATCATCTCCATTTGGGTCTAATATGAACAGCAATGTTAGCAACAGGTTTTTTTTAGTGAAGATTAGAGAGGATTTTTATTGGAGACATCACTATGAGTTTAAAGCATCGTATAATTACAAGTAATTTACAGTATTTCTTCCTCGTGAGAGATGAGGGTTTGTGTTATTTCCAACTGGTACATTAAGAATCTGAGAATCAGGGGTGCCTGGGTGGCTCAGTTGGTTAAGCTCAGACTTTGGCTCAGGTCATGGCCTCATAGTTCGTGAGTTACAGTCCCATGTTGGGTTCTTTGCTGACAGCTCAGAGCCTGGAGCCAGCCTCTCTCTCTCTCTCTGCCCCTTCCCTGCTCATGCTCTGTCACTCTCCCTCTTAAAAATAAATTTTAAAAAAAGATTAAAAAAAGAATCTGAGAATCAAGTATACTGACTAAAAAGATGCAGAATAATTATGTGAATTCATAAAGTCCTCGGGAGTTATAGATATTAAGGGTTCTGGTTACTTTGAGAGGACATAGAGGTATTGGAAATGGGAAGTGATGATTTAGCTGATGTAGTGGACAGAATTCTAAAATGCCCCCAGGATTTCCATCCCTGTATAATCGTCTTCTCTTGAGTGATAGTAGGACCTATGACTATGATGGATAAGATCCCCACGATTATGTTGTTTTACATATCAAAGGAGAAGGGCTATTTTAGAAATGTTAGATAGAGTCCAAATAACTTGATACTGAATTACTTAAAAGTAAGAATCTCCAGAATAGGACTAATCTAATCAGTCAAGCCCTATAAAACAGGGTCCACAAGTCAGAGATCATTCTGCTATTGAGAACTTCTTATGGGAAAAGGCAGCCTCAGGGGTCAAGAGCCTCAAACATATGACCACCAGAAGCTAACTCCTGCCAACAATCTGAATAAAGTTGAAAGAAGACCCTTAGATGTAAATGAACATGTAGTCAAGCCAAGATCTTCATTGTTGCCCTGAGGGAACCTGAGGAGCTGATTCACTACATGTGGTTTGACTCCATCCCAGCACATGGAACCACGAGATGAAAAATAGGTTCAATAGGAAGCTAAGTCTGTCATGACTTGTTACAGAGAAAGAGAAAACTAGTACTGAGTTTGGTAAAATAAATAGTGTGGTACTGCCAGAAATATCTTAAATGTGGGAGAGGCTGGGACTGGACAGTGGGCTCTGACAGAATTTGAGAGAGAATGACAGAGAAAGTAAATCAAATTGACAAACTGTTAGTGGAAATCTGATCATTGAAGATGCTGAAGACTCAGAAGTGAGGAACATTTTATTGAGGAATTAGAGGGGGTGGAATTCCTGTTATGAAATGATAAATAAGTAAGTATGAATACTTTGCAAAATTGTGCCTTGCAGCTATATGAAGAGAAAACCTCATAAGAAGGTATTAACTTGGATATTCCTAAGGAGATTTCCAAGAAAAGTATTGAAGATGCTGTTTGGTTTCTTCTTGGTGCTTACACTGAAATGTGAGATGAGAGAGGTCAATAAAGGGAAGAGTTGTCAAACATTAGCTTTGCAAAATGTAAAAGTTGCTAAAATTTGGAAATGGCTGCTAAAAGCATGGCATAGAGCATAGGCCAAGTGTGTGATTGTACAGTTTTTTGATAAAACTTCAGAAAGACCAACAGATAAGAACACACAGTGACCAGAGTCCGCTGAAGAGATTAAGGGTGTACTTCTCAGAATGTCTCAAATAAAGGAGAGGGTCCCTTGGAAGAACACTGTCTCTCAGCCATCTCAGCAAGAGCCAAAGATAGAAAAAAGATTATCTCAGAAAGATTTGTAGCTGTGGCTTTTGTCTAATGAATTTAATCCCCTTGAAATCCATGAAGGCTCACAGAGTTCTTGAGAAAATTGTTTCAACAGGACTGTCGTCGGCTTGGATTGAGAGGAACAGAGTATGTAATGAGATAAGGCTGTCATTCTCATAAAAGTCTGTTAACAGGAAGGAACACGATAAAACTACTCAGCTGCAAACAGATAATACCTTTCACGAAGAAAGGAACAAAGACTCAGAGGGTGGAACAGAGTCCAGAGGTAGAGCAGTGAATCATGGAGGATTATTCCCAGATCTTGAAACCTAATCAAGGGAACCCAACATTTGCCCGGCTGGATTTCAGGACTCTTAGGGTCCAGTGGCTCATTTTTACTTTTTTTTTTTGAACCAAATGTCTATAACTGCTATTCTATGCTTGTCCCACTATTATATGTTGAGAGTGTTAGGGGTCTTTAGCTTTGTCCACAGATGGAAACTAACTGTGCCCCACAATCTATACTCGGGTAATTTAGATAATGAGATTTTGGAATTTGAACTGATGCTCTCATGGAATGAGGCTCTTAGAAACTTTTGGTAAGGATTAATATGCTATGAAAGTGGGAGGAAAGTAAAACATTACAGCCAAAACATAGACTGTAGTATTCAGAATGGTAAATTGGCCCCAAGACTCCTGTCCCCTGGAATACATTCTGCTATAGGCTGGATATTTTTATATACCCAAATTCATATATTGGCATCCTAATTCCCACAGGGATGGTGTGAGAGGCAGGGTATTTGGGAGATAAATGGGATGAGATGAGGCCATTGAGGGTGGGACCCTTATGAATGGAATCAGTACCCTTATAAAAGTCAGGAGATAGCCTGCTTCCTCTCTCTGCTCTGTGCCATGTGAGGATACAAAGAGAAAGGAAAATTCCAGACAAGGGAAACAATATCTACTTAATCTAGGAGGTAGGAAACGTAAGGAGACTATATACTGAAATTATTTCTGTATAGTGTGACAAAAACTAAAAGGGACTAGCGATAACGGTGTTGCCTGTGTTTCAGACACAGTGCCCAATGCTTTGTAAATATTAACTCATATAATTTCACATTGACATTGAGTAGGTTCTACTCTTATCGCCATGCTGCAGATGAAGAAATTCAGATGAAAAGAGTTTTTACGTAACTTGCCCAAAGTCACACAGCTAACAGCTGTTATAAGTAGAATTAAAATGCAGATAAATTATCTGCAGAAAGCTTGAAACTTTCCCTCACCATACAGATTAGGGACAGATTTTCAGAGGTTTTTATGTTTTAGTATTTTTTAAGTTTTTATTTTAATTTCAGTTAATTAACATACAGTGTTATATTAGTTTCAGGTATACAATATAGTGATTCAACAATTCCATATACTACCTGGTGCACTCCTTAATCCCTGTCACCTATAACTATTTCACCCATCCCTACCACTGACCTCCATTCTGTTAACCATCAGTTTGTTCACTATAATTCAGTCTATTCCTTGATTTCTCTCTCTCTCTCTCTCTCTTTCCCCTCTGCTCGTTTGTTTTGTTTCTTAAATTCCACATATGAGTGAAATATGTATTTGTCTTTCTCTGACTGACTTATTTTGTTTAGTATAATACTCTCTAGTTCCATCCATGCCATTGCAGATGCATGTGAGCATGCATGCATACACACACACACACTACACCTTCTTTATCCATTTATCAATCAACACTTGGCCTGCTTCCATAATTTGGCTATTAATAATGTTGCTATATAACATAGGGGTGCATGTATCCCTTTGAAATAGTGTTTTTGTATTATTTGGGTAAATACCTAGTGGTGCAATTGCTGGGTTATAGGGTAGCTCTATTTTTAACTTTTTGAGGAACTTCCATAGTGTTTTCTGGGGTGGGTGCACCAGTTTACATTCACACCAACAGTGCACAAGTGTTCCTTTTTCTTCACATCCTTGCCAATACCTGTTGTTTCTTGTGTTGTTGACTTTAGCCATTTTGACAGTCATGAGGTGATATTTCATTGTGGTTTGGATTTATATGTCTCTGATGATGAATGATCTTTTCATGTGTCTGTTGGCCACCTGTACGTCTTCTTTGGAGAAAAGTCTGGTTTCTGTCTTTTGCACATTTTTAATTGGATTATTGGTTTTTTTGGGTGTTGAGTTGCAAAATTCTTTATATATTTTCAATACTAACTATCAGGTATGTCATTTGCAAATACCTTCTCCCCTTTAGTAGGCTGTCTTATAGTTTTGTTGATAACTTCCTTTGTGGTGCAGAAGCTTTTGATTTTGATGTAGTCCCAGTGGTTTATTTTTGCTTTTGTTTCCTTTGCCTCAGGAGACATATTTAGAAAAATGTTTTTGCTGTCAATGTCAGATGAATTACTGTCTGGGTTCTCTTCTTAGATTTTTATGGCTTCAGGTCTCAGATTTAGGTCCTTAATCCATTTTGAGTTTAGTACTGTGTATGGTGTAAGAAAGTGATCGTGTTTCATTTTTTTGCATGTAGCTGTCCAGTTTTCCCAAGACCATTTCTTGAAGAGACTGTCTGTTGCTCATTGCATATTCTTACCTCTTTTGTTGAAGATTAATTGACCATATAATTGTGGGTTTATTTCTGGACTTTCTGTTCTGTTCCATTGACGCATGTGTCTATTTTTTGTGGTGGTACCATACTGCTTTGATTACTACAGCTTTGTAGTATAGCTTGAAAGCTGGAATTGTGATACCTCCAGCATTGTTTTTCTTAAGATTGTTTTGGTTATTTGGGGTCTTTTGTGGTCCCATTCAAATTTGAGGATTGTTTTTTCTAGGTCTGTGAAAAATGCTGCTGGTATTTTGATAGGGATTACATTAAATCTATAGGTTGCTTTGGGTAGTATGGACATTTTAACAATATTTATTCTTCCAATCCAGGAGTATTAAATTTCTTTCTACCTGTTTGTGTTGTCTTGACTTTTTTCATCAATATTTCATAGTTTTCGGAGTATACATCTTTCACCTCCTAAGTTAGGTTTATTCCCAGGTATTTTATTACTTCTGGTGCAATTGTAAATGGGATTGTCTTATTAATTTCTCCTGCTGCTTCATTATTAGTGTGTAGAAATGCAATGGATTTCTGTACATTGATTTTGTTTTGTGTGATCTTACTGAATTCATTTATCAGTTCTATCAGTTTTTTGGGGAGTCTTTAGGGTTCTCTACATACAGTAGCATGTTACAGGCAAATAGCAAAAGTTTTACTTCTTTATTACCAATTTGGACATCTTTTATTTCTTTTTATTGTCCGATTGCTGTAGCTAGGACTTCCAGTACTATACTGAATAAAACGTGGTAAGAATGGACATCCTTGTCTTCTTCCTGACCTTGGGGGGATAGCTCTCAGTTTTTCCTTATTGAGTATGATGTTAGATGCGGGTTTTTCCATATATGGCCTTTACAATGTTGAGGTGTGTTCCCTCTAAATATACTTTGTTGAGAGTTTTTATCACGAATGCGTGTTGTACAGTGTCAAATACTTTTCCTGCATCTATTAAAATGAACCTAATCATTTTGATTACACAACTGTGACCATCACATGGAGTGATCTAAAGACACATTAAAATATAATCTTCTCATCATAATGCTGGAGGGAGGTGGAAGAATAATCTCACATACATCTGAAGTTAGGCTGAGGTATCCAAATCCTGAGAGCTTTGCTACCTCCAACAGTTCCATAGGTACATTGTTTCTTACAAAGTCACTACTAGTCAAGTATGAGAAAAGATCTCAGTTCAACCTAAAAGTAATATTTGTGGCAAGAAAAAAAATAATATTTTGTATCTGTGACTTAACATTGTATGGTTTTAGGGGATTTCAAATCATTTATGATTTTTATAAATGATAAAAGGTAATAGTGTGTATCACATTAGGTCTTTGGTTTAAACCTGTATTCAAATCAGCTAATATGATTCAATTGATTTAAAAAATCATGTATTATTACAACAGCATGTTAGAGCAGCATGTATGTATTACAACATACTAACATTTTCACCAAGGTCAGTTCACTATATGGTCATGGCTCATTTTGTTTTATTTTAATTTTGAGAGAAACTATGACAAAATTCATTAGTAATATCTTACTGATAAGAAGAGAGAATGAAATTATTTAAAATGACAAAGACCCTAAGACTTTCGTAAAGTACAAGACTACCTCTGTGCACTTGCTTCCTCATCTGAAAATGGAACTTATAATGGTAGCCCCCTCTTAGAGTTCTTGCAAGTGTTAAATAAGTTAATGTGTGTAATTTCACTGATCAGTGCTTGACCATAGGTGCAGTCTTATGAAGTGACAGAATATATTGGTTTTACATTTCAAGGACTCATATTTGATCCCTTTATTTTATATTACATTGAGGATTCTCATGACTGCAGTATAGCTCTTTGCTACTCACAATGTGGTCTGTGAACATAAGCATCTACAAGAAGCTTATTAGAAATTCAGAACGTGGGGCACAATCCCAAACCTCCTGATTCATAATTTGAATTTTAATGTTTGTTAGGTGATTCCTATGTCAATAAAGTTTGTGAGTTACCATTATAGGTGCTCCTTTAAATCATTCTCTACACCACCTTATCTTACCATCTCTGTATACCTAAATCAGTTCACCATTATCTCATATTAGTTGACTTTTCCTATATGAAGTTTCTTTTTTTAATTTTGCTAAATTAAAATGTACAATTTCATAGATAAAAGGGATTAAGAGGTAAAGCCTCAGTTGTAAAATCAATAAGTAATGCAGATGAAAAGTACAGCAAAGAGAATATAGTAAGTAACACTGTATAGTGACAGCAGTGACTACACTCATCATGGTGAGCACTGAGTAACATATAGAAACGTTGAATCAGTATGTTGTCCACTTGAAACTGGTGTAACATTGTATGTTAATCATACTTCAATAAAAGTTTTTAAAGTACAATTATAAAATGAAAATCCAATTCAAAATGAAGTAGATGACTACATGAAACTTTAAAGCATAAAATATAAATGTGAAGGAGGAGGAAAAATAGGCAAATTGCATTTAAAGGCTCATCAATTTCTTGGAATTTATCAACCAAAAAAGCATATTCTTTCCTTTGCCATTTGATTTGTATTTACAGCCTGCAGTCTGATCAGATGTGAAGGGGAAAGGACAGTGAATGTGCACAAAATTTGATTGATGCTCTGTGCAACAGCCAAGCTACAGAGGCTATTGCAAAGTACTGGCCAGCACTTCGGGGCTTTAAGAAAGCAAAACAAGAAAATATGAATTATTGTAGAGTTTCCTAGACCAAAATGCATCAGAGTACAACATAAGTAAACCAAGGTTCAAAGACTTCTACTCTACAGAAAGAGATTTAAATTGTGATATATATGAGATAAAATCCCTTAGATATATTCACCTACAAAGTCACCCATAGGGTACCAGAAGAGGGAGTCCAGTGAGGGACCAATGATGATGGGCCATTCAGAGAGACAGTTTGATAGGTTCCAAGATATTGTAGTACAGCCTGACTGCAAAAACCATCTGTGGTCTTGCTGGGAAGGAACCTGTAACACCATGTCAGTGTAATCCTCCACATGTTACTTAAGTAACTTTTCTTTTCTTTTTTCGAAGATCCTGACTTAGATTGGTCTTACCCTTCCAACATTCCTTGACTCTCTGCTATATGGAATGATTCATATTATTATACAATGTCTGCCTTCCCATCTTTAGTGACACACACACACATTCACACAATTGTGACATCCTTTTGAAGTGATAGGGCTTCTGGAATCAGGATTTCCCAGAAAAATAGAGCCAATAGGACGTACAGGTAGATAGATACATTGGTAGTAGATAGACAGACAGATAGATAGATATAAATATATATGTAAAGAAATTTATTTAAAAAAATAAAATCATTCAATTATGAAGGCTTTGTCAGTTGAGAATCTGATAGGGGAGACCTAGAGACTAGAGACACAGGAAAACGTTGCTGTTTCAGTCCAAGATAATATGCTGGAGAATTCCCTTTTGCTAGGTAAAGTCATCCTTTTAGTTCTATTCAAAATAAAGGTCTTGAACTGACTGGACAAGGCCTGCTCACATTCTGGAGGATAATCTTCTTTATTCAAAGTTTATAGATTTATTTATTTTTATTTTATTTAAATACAAGTTAGTTAACATATAATGTAATAATGGTTTCAGGCGTAGAATTTGTTGATTCGTCACTTACATATCACACCCAGTGTTCATCCCAATAGGTACCCCCCTTAAGCCCATCACCCATTTAGCCCATCCTCCCAGCCAACATCCCTCCAGCAACCATCAGTTTGTTCTCTGTATTTAAGATTCTTCTGGTTTGCCTCCCTCCCTGTCTTTATCTTATTTTTCTTTCCTTTATCATATGTTCATGTGTTTTGTTTCTTAAATTCCACATATGGGTGAAGTCATATGATATTTGTCTTTCTCTGGCTGACTTATTTTGCTTAAATCGTTCTAGTTCCTTTCACCTTGTTGCAAATGGCAAGATTTCATTCTTTTTGATTGAGTAATATTCCATTGTATATACATACCACTTCTTTATCCATTCATCAAAGTTTACAGATTTAAATATATATCTCACCAAAACCACGCTTATAGAGCATGCAGAATAATATTTTACTAAATATTTGGGCATTGTGCGCAGACATGTTAATAAATAGCATTAGTCATCATAATTGTTTAAAAAAGAAATTAAAAAGTGATAAAACAGCTTAAAGTCTGCCTAAAGACATTAGGTAAAATTGGAAAGACAATACCTCAAAAAAATTAACACCTAAAAAATTAGTAATTAACTCCACAATATGGGTTATTATTCTATACTGAATTTGTTCGTATGCCATCTTTCTTCATCATGCTTCATTTATAATACTTTATATCATTTTTATATCCATAGTATTTAACAATGTTAATGTAAAATGTATATATATGTGTGTATTCATATTTCATGTTCACAGTCTCAATAGACTGTAACATTCATCTGTTCACTTAATTGTTCATTGAAGAATATTCATTGATTACCTACTTGTGTCAGACACTAATTTAATGCTTGGAAACACACAGTAAACACAATGGAAAAAATTATAATCATTCACCATGATTCTTAAGTTATGAAACTCAAAATTTTGCAGCATCTTGAACATTTTTATCTTGAAATTCCACTTGTTACATATCACATATCTTTTGAATATATGTTTATCTCCATTTCAACTTGTCTAAGTTGCTTACCTCACTGGTCAATTAGTTTCAATTCCTTTTCCTTGAACTCAAAAGTGCCACAGCCTTCCAACCATGGAAAATCATTCTAACAGACACATTTCTCTATTTCCTTGCAGCCAACATTAAATGCAAACAAACAAACAACTGAAAGCCAAAAAACTACACAGAAACCCAGAAGCCAAAAAACATTCACTTTAAGTCACCTCTGATGATGACATTTACTTCACTTATGATGCCTAATCTGCAGCTTGCCTCCACTGAGTGGAGTACAATATTCTGCTATGTGTCTTCCTACCATCAGTTTTGCATAATATAGTCCAATATCCACACAACAGAGTGAGTGTTAAAAATCAAATTTCTTTTTTTTAATGTTTATTTATTTTTGAGAGCAAGAGCAGAAGAGAGCAAGCACAAGCAAGGGAGGGGCAGAGAGAGGAGGATAGAGGATCTGAAGTGTGGGGCTTGAACTCCGGAACCATGGGATCATGACCTGAGCTCAAGTCGGATACATCCAGGTGCCCCAAAAGTCAAATTTCAATGTTAGTCATTTGCTTTCTTCAACTAAAATAAATTCTGTATCTCAGTTTCCTATACAGCCCCTTGCAGCTCTCTGCCTGAATCTTATTTCACTTACTAACACAGTTTTCTCCAGCCATATGGAACTTAAGAATGTGCATCCTCTGTCCTAATACCCTGGATCTTGAACATGCACTTCCAACTACCAGGGATACTCTGCCTTGATTGAAAATTCATATACATATTTCAGGCTTCTTCTTAGTCATCAATTTCATAAGGATGCTTCCTTAACTCCTAATTATTATAGATGTTATTGTATGAACCTTTAACTTTGTACTTGATTTCATAGCACTGGTAAGTTCATAAGAATATATCATTATTTATTTGTTAACTATATTTCCCAATAAGACAATAAGCTTCATAAAGTATATAATCTGGTCTTCCTTACTTATTCCAATGCTTTAGCAACAAGATTTGAATACAGCCTGCATTGAATTAGTAATTGTTAAATTACTAAAGGAGTAAAAGATACTTTAGATTAGACACAAGTGCTTAAATAAGAGTAGTTTTTAATGACCCACACATTCCTATTTAGTCCCTATTCGTACTCTAATGTAAATCTACTAGTTTTTTTCATTCTCAAACAATGCCTTATTCCCTCTTTAAATTTTATGGATCAAATTTCAACTTCTCCCTGTACATTTTCTTAGTTTCCTTTGTGTGTTCTTATTTCGATCATCCTGGACATAATCCCTTGCTTGAGTTTGTCATAAAACCTAGTCCATTCATGTTTGGCAAATGATTCCATTGCTAAAACATCTAGTCTTACATTACCAAATATTTCATTTACATTTTGATTTTCCATGAGTCAAATCTTCTAATTATTTTTGCTTCTTATGATTATCTAGCATTTATTATTACCTAAAATTATTTATGTATTCTACAGACCAAAATGGAAACTCCTTGAGAGCAGCAAATTTTGTTATGTTATTATCCACTGATTCTCCAGTTCCTAGACCATTTTGGCATATGATAAAAATTAATAAACAATACTGTTTTATTGATTGACTATGTCCTGTGCCCTTATTTATTTTTAAAATATTTTCAAATACATAACCATTTAATAAAAGTAGAAAGGAATGTGAATAATAATAGTTTTCAATTTTTCCAGTTATTTTTTAAATAAAACCATTTTCTATGATCACCTGGAGTTATAAATAGAGTAGTTGTATTCAGACAAAATACATTTTACTTTTGTCTGATAACAGCATGTTTAGGAAATTAAAAACTCGGTAAGACAAATTCTTAAGTATACCATCATAGATATGACCAAAATCTATGACCACTGCATAGGTCAACTGTAAAAATTAATGAAGGTTAAGGGTCCCAAGAATAGAGTATCAAGCTTGTCAGGGAAGATTACACAAAGCTCCATGAATATAATTCTTTGAAATTTGTGGCCTCATCAATCAAATAGGGATAATAAATTCTCTCTCATCTGGTGATTTTGATGATTTAAAGAAATATCATATATGAAAGGCTGAAGATATTTTCTAACTTGTATTAAATAGTAAATGCTAACTATTAGTATTGTACCTATATTAGTGGATATGAGAATATGACATCTTGTACTGAATCATTAATATTTAGACATGTAGGTTATAATATTTATTCTATATTTGAAGTATGGATATGTTTTTGAATTCAAGTATAAAATTAACTCCGAAATAAGATGTGATGTTGCACTTTCCATGATAACCTTTAGTTATTTTAGAAATGCCCAAATTATAGTTTCGTTACCTACTGATATTTAGTGAATCAGAGGGGAGGAAAAAAAAGAAGCACATAATTTACATGAAACAAACTCAAGAGATGTATATGTTGTAGTATTATATAAAACTTTTTGATGAGTTATATAGAAATCTGAGCAATTAGACTCTAACTGCCCTTGGCCAACTTAAGTACATAAGGTAAAATAAACCCAGTTTATATCTTATTTTTCTTTTAAAATGAAATGTCTTAATCTTTTACTGAGTTGACTAGGGTACATCTATAGCATGTAGAATGATCTCATTCATGAAATAAACATGTTGTGTCAAATATATGTTATTCTCAATTCCAATTTTGAATTACAAAATAAAATAAACTACATAAAATGCAAATTATTTAAATACATTACTGGCGTGGCCTATCTGTGTTGAAGAGAGGGATTGAAACAGTTGGTGAGAATGTCCACTTTTTCTGTTATTTGATAATCCTTGTCTCCATATAGTATATATAATTAAAACTTGGATATATTTTCCTATTATCATCCTAATTAATAATTTATCATAGTTTTAAACAGATATTTTCACACTGAACCTTTCCAGTGGAAAACAAGTTGCAACTGGCAAGGCAGAAGAAGATTGAAAATAACATTTATAAAAACATAAACATCTGCTCCAGGAATCTTTACTTGCTGAGTGATATGCAGTATTTCATCACATGCAATATACTCAGCCCTGAAAAATATGTGTGTAGAGAATACAGTGCTCAGACGTTGCTGTTTTGAAAGAGATTTTTGAAGTTCTTTCCACTAATCCACTAAAGGTTTCACATTGGATAAATTATTTTTCTTGGACCAACTTTGGTTTCCCCATTTTTAAGACATAAATAAAAATTGTGTCAGCTTAAATAAACGATACAAGGAATATATGACATGTAAATCACCTATCTGATAATCATAGTGAACACTAGATGGATCAGTTACTATTGTTATTCAAATCATTAATAAAAATACTGAGTTCAATTAATAAGTGCCAAATTCCTTTTACAACTTACCTACTTGGTTATAGAGCTGTCACATTTTTTAAGTAAGCAAATTTGATTAATGATGGAGAACATGTAAATATATTTAACTAAAGACTAACATTAAATAATTTCTTATGAAATATATTTTACTGAAACAGCATAAATGTAGAGCAGGAAAAATTCTAAATAATCAGAGGCTTTATTTTTAAAATCTCAAATATCTACAAATATTAACTATTCATTGAGTCGACTAAAAGATGCTGTTGGAAATAATCATTTATATTTCTCCTGCTTCCTTTTTATTCTCCATTTGGCCTGTAATTACATTAAGGTTGCTATCAGTAGAACACTTCCCACTGTGCATCCCTATGAAATAATTGCACCACACGGCAAATAAAAGGTTTATATTTAGCCTGTTATTTTGGGTTCTTCAGCAACACAAATGCACCTGTTCTCAACACAATTAGGATAGGCCATATTGAAGATAATCAAAACAAATAATGAAAAATGGTTTGCTTGATTTGCAAAATAAGGCATACTGCCTCTCCAGGTACTGGCAAAGCTTTGATAGTGATGCTGTGTAGAATTAACATATTTAATGAAAATTGATTTTGTTTATGTTCAGAGGTAATGGATATGCCTGCATAATTTCTGGGCATTGGCTCTTAGTTATTAATTATTATTTTATAATTTACCCAAGACAATTCAAGCCAAAGGTAGCATCTGTTTGGCACTGAGGTTCTACTTAGATTTAATTTTCCAGTTCAAGAAAAATAGCTACAGAGAGTCAAATAAACTATTCAAGGTCAGAAAAACAGTAATCTGCCTTGATTAGTGATATACTGCAGCTCAGATAGTGAATTACAGGAGTTAACCAGCAAAATAAATTCTTGTCCACATATTATGCAGAGAAAAAAGTGGGAGAGTAGATAAAGAATTGGACTGATATTTGTTTTGTGTGTGTGTGTGTGTGTGTGTGTGTGTGTATTTAAAGTTTATTTATTTCTTTTGAGAGAGTAAGAGAGAGAAAATGAATCCCAAGCAGGCTCCACACTGTCAGCACAGAGCCTGATGCTGGGCTCAGTCTAACAGAACCAAGAGATCATGACCTGAGCCAAAATCAAGATTTAGACGCTGACTGAGCCATGCAGGTGCCCCTGAATTAAGCTTTTAAAAAACTTGCTTTAAAAAACTGAGGCTCTAAACCACTATCCAGATTGTTACATATTCTAAAAATTGGCCAATTTATGTATCCTTGATATTTGCATAGTGTTTTTGCAGTTTAAAATTCATAGTAACATTTAATTCCATTCCAAACAATAATTGCAATAGAGATTTTGTTAACATTATTACTTCGCAAGAAGTAATCTGTAATGAAACTGTATCAAGAAATTAAGATGAACAGGTGCCTGTTAAGCCTTCGGCTTCAGCTCAGGTCATGATCTCACGTTTGTGGGTTCGAGCCCCGCGTCAGGCTCTGTGCTGACAGCTCAGAGCCTGGAGCCTGCTTCCAATTCTGTGTCTGCCTCTCTCTCTGCCCCTCCCCGGTCATGCTCTGTCTCTCTCTGTCTCAAAAATAAATAAAACATTAAAAAATTTTTTTAAAAAGAAATTATGATGAAGAGAGAACATTATAAAATTCATACATTTAATAAGTGACACAGAAGGAATCGGATCTTTTGACTATTGTATATTCAGGACTGTGTATCTACTTAATTCTGTAATAACTCTCTAATATTAATCTCGCTGTAAAGCTTAGAATGTGACTCAATCAATATTGGATTAAATGAATTGTCCTGAATTCTCTTTCTATTATATACTACTTCCTCATTCAGATACAATTTTTAATGTTAATTTTAATTATTTTTAGAGAAAGCGGGAGGGGCAGAGAGAGGGGGAGAGAGAGAATCCCAAGGCGGCTCTATGATGTCAGTGCAGAGCCTGATGTGGGGCTCAATCCCACCAACTGTGAGACCATGACCTGAACTGAAATCAAGAGTTGGACACTTAACCAACTGAGCCACCCAGGTGCCCCCTGATACATTTTTTTTTAAATGCAGTGTCATGATTCCAAGTATATTCCTTTCTGAAACTTTGCAATTTTATAAAAAAATTATCTCAGGCTCCAAGCAGTGTTTTTCCCAGTTTGGCTTGCCACTAAATCACTCCTAAAATACAGTGCAAATACTATTTTTTAGGGAATATTTGTCTTCTTTAGATAATTAAGTTATAGGACTCGTTAAAAATGGAATATATTAACAAATCACACTGCAGGAAAATCCAACTAATCATGGTTTTGTGTCTTATGGTATACAATTATACATACTAAATATACTGTCTATGAAACCCATGCAGAATTTAAAAGGAGTAATCTCTAGCATTAATAACAATTCTATATTTTAGCTTGGTAGTTTTAGAGCAGTTATCTCTCCCCTTGTATAGCATATATTTTGATTTATTTTAAAAATAATATTTCAGATAAATTTCTCTAAAGACTAATATATTAAATGACACAAATTTGAACATTTATCAACCAGAAAAAGGTAAAGAGAGTATGTTGCCTCCTCCTTGCTGTAGAGTTACTGAATCGGTATTCTACACGGCTTTTCATGTCCACAGTATAGGTTCATATCACACATACTATCACCTGAGTTTAAAAATTTTATCTAAGTATGCGCTCTTTATCTTTCTCTACACAGACACATACACACACACACACACACACACACACCCCACATCTTCTTTATGCATTCATCTAATGATAGACACATAGGTTGCATCCAGATCTCAGCTATTGTAAATAATGCTGCAATTAACATAGGGGTACCTGTATGTCTTTGAATTGGTGTTTTGTTTTATATGGATAAACACCCAGAAGTGGAATTGCTTGTTCTTGATGGCATTTTTCACAGAACTAGAAAAAATAATTCTAACATTTGTGTAAAACACAAAAGACTCTGAATCGCTAAAGCCATCTTGAGAAGGAAGAACGAAGCTGGAGGCATCATACACCCTGATTTCAAGCTGCACTACTAAGTTATAGTAATCAAAACAGTATGGTACTGGCAGAAAAATAGGCACATATATCGATGGAATAAAGAGCCCAGTAATAAACCCATGCATAGAAGATCAATTAATCTATGACAAAAGAGGAGAGAATATACAATGTGGAAAAGACAATCTCTTCAATAAATGGTGTTGGGAAAATGGATGGATACATGCAAATGAATGGAAGTGAGCTGCTACCTTATACCATATACAAAAATAAGATCTCAGTTTTTATCATGTTTCTTTTTTTAAGTTTATTTTTATTAATTTTAAGAAAGATACAAAGAGCAAGGGAGGAGGGGGAGAGAGAGGAGGAGGCAGAATCCCAAACAGGCTCCATGCTGTCAGCACTGAGCTCAATGAGATGCAGGGCTCGAACTCATGAACTGTGAGATCATGACCTGAGCCAAAATCAAGAGTCAGACGCTTAACCAACTAAGCCACCTAGGCACCCCTATCAAATTTCTTATAAGAAGTTGATCAGAGTTATATAAGCCATAAGTTACATAAAATGAGTTAAATTCTTCTGAAAATAATGATATGAAATTGAAAATTTTAAACATATGTATTTAATTTAGATGTATGAACAGTACCCATAAAGTTAACACTTCATAGCATCCATAACCTTTGCAGGTAAGGTGGAAAAGTAGTGTGCTTTCACAGAATGAAATACTCTTTAGTGAAAATGTGGGAGATAGGAAAATGTGCCAGAAAGATAATCAAATCAATACTTTACAATATATCACTGTTAAGCTTCACTTTCTTTTTATCAAATATCTAATTGGAAACACACTATGCAGTTACAAAACTCATCAGAATTTCATGTTCAATCTATGAAAAATCAGATATCTAAAGATAGAGAAATTATTAAAAAAACATGTTTACACCCTACTCACTTATTATAGGAAATGATTATTTGACAAACAAAGAACTGTAGCTATGAAAAATGCCAGAATATATTCACAGATGCAAAATAGCTTGATTACACTCTATTTCAATTGGTAGTCCAAAAACAGCTGATTCGGTGGGTGCTTATTAAAGCTTCTGAAAAAGAGCTGTCAACGATTCAATTTTCAAAGGGAAAAACTGTTGAAAGGAGATAGAAATGGGTCTAAAATTGTCACCTTTCGGAACCAAATATCCTCAGTACTAAACGCTTACTCTGATGAACATTTACGCAAATATTTTCCTTTTCAATTTTAACACATTCTGAACATGATAAGGTTGGGAGGAGAGTGGAAAGTGTGACCTGTTTTTCCTGAGCATTAAGTTTTGTACTTAATTGTATCAGGATTAAAGCATAAAGAAATATTATGTGTGTGTAGAAGAAACAGAGAGAAACCTAAAGTTTCTTTCAGAAGCTTTCTGTAGAATTTAAGTTTTAAGTCATTTATTGCATGGGTCTTGATAGACACAGCCTTGATAAATATCAGTGGTATTCTTTCAAGTGAAGCATCTCCTCTTAGAAATGTTTTTCTTAGGCATCCAATTTCAGATCTAGAATTAAATTAATGGTTTTGAAGAATCATGCCTGAAGCATAGGACTGTGGGGAAATTGTGCAGTAGGGACACACAGCGCTCCTCCATACAGAATCGAAAGCTGACTAGAGAATAGAAGTTTCAAACTGTTACATTGTTGTCTACTTATTATGTTCTCAATAAGTAAAACTAAAACTACCACGGACTTTACTTAAACCTGTTTCTTTGCTTCTTCACCATATGCTATTTAATATAAATACACTTATGGAGTTAAAATAAAAAAGAGACCAGCCTTGAAAATTCCCTGAGCAGAGAAAACTAGTTCAGTCATACAAATAAAGCTTAGTCTAGCTTATTTTTCAAAACTAACTTCACCTAGGTCATATCTTGTTTATGCCTCTAGAAATCATAAGCCAAACTTAAACTGTTTCCCAAGGTTGATATAAGGTAACCACTGACCAATTCCCTATCATTTAATAAAATTCTAATAGTATAGCCAATCACTATGAAGAGGAAATAGTCGCTGCCTTCTCACTAGATAAGCTGCTTTATGACAATTTATCCGAGAGCCTCATTCCATGTTTTAGTTTCAATGCTCTTGGTTTGCAAACTGTCTTTTTGGAATGTGCATAATAAATTTTTACTAATTACTATTTCAGTGACTCATTGGTTTTACTTCCATTTCTGAACTTTTGAAAATATATTATTAGCTATATGGTATTATCTATGAATGTGTATAACATATATAATGTATAAAAGTATATTTAAGATTAATTCTAAAAATTATTAAATTGATATCTGTCCATTAGAATTGCAAGTTTCAAGTTCAAAAACAGGGAACACTCTGTTATTTGTTTTCAACATGAAACAAAGAATGCCTAAGGAATATATTTGGATAAATAATAAATCAAACTAGGAAAACATCTCTCTGCACAGATTCAAAATAATTTCTCCTGGGTGATGAATGTGTCAGATGTACAGACACAATATCCAGGATTATGGGATTAGTGCTGGGAACAACTCTGAATATTATAATATTACATAAACATTTCTTATTCAGTATAATTGGTTAAAAACCTTACTGTGATCTTTAGAAGATATTTATACAAATTTATGTACCCATATTTAAAGAATGTTTTTCATATCTGTAAATAAAGATGTATATCCTAATATTTATTTTAAAATATGACTTTAAGTGTAAATTTGTGTATATATTTTCCAACATTTTCTTTCATTTTTTCTCATTAGTGGTCTCTGTCAAATAAAAAGGCTGGTTTTATATTGCTCAGATATAGAGAATTTATGACAGAAACCTTATAAACTCAGATCATGCAGTTTAGGGAAATGTTCTTAAATAATTACAACTGCAATTTTGAATTTTTTAAATTTTAATTATTTGCAAAATTTCACTTTTTCCTCTTCTTACTCTTCTCAATGAATTATTCTATAACAATATAATTTTCAAAGCATTAAAACTAAATGGAATTTTCACATGCCTCATACACACAGGAAGGACAGGCATTATTTTCTTCAATTAGAATATGCACAAGGAGGGTTAGAGAATTTGTGATTTGCTTAATGCTATTCTGATGCACAGAGTAAAAATAATAAATGATACATAATATATAATAATATATTGTCAAATAACAAATTGTGAGCTAGGTTATTCTGTAGTAACAATCAGCCCCAAATCTCATGGTATAGCACAGTAAAAGTTTCTATTTTGCTCAGGGACGAAGTCAGGGTCCCGAGTTGTACGTAATTATATGTATACATAGGGTCACCTGGATGGATGGCTCAGTTGGTTAAGAGTGGGGCTCTTGGCTTCAGCTCAGGTCATGATCTCACAGTTTGTGAGTTCAAGCCCCAAGTTGGGCTCTGTGCTGATAGTAAGGAGCCTGCTTGGAATTCTCTCTCTCCTCTCTCTCTCCTCCTCCCTCTCTCCCTGTCTCCCTCTCAAAATAAATAAAGAATAAACCTAAAAATTATATGCGTACATCTAAAGATTTTATATATGGATAATGCATACATACAAAACCATGTATGTATTATATATTATATAATGCGTACATGTACATTATATATATGTTAAAATACGTATTACATACCTAAAATATATGTATTCTATAACATGTGTGTATGTATGTGAACTTACACATATGTGGTACATAGTATGTACAAGTAGATATTACATTAGTATAAACACAATTTATACTACATCCTCTGGTAGTTACTGTAATTGTGATACATGTTGGCATGTACATATATACCACCACCACCAAAGCACCCAGCCTGACCCCCGCGCCACGGGCCTACCTGGTCCCCGGAGAACGTCCAGGAAGGGCACCTGCAGGGCATCCAGTCCGTCCAGAGCAGGGCCGCCCGGGGAGTCCAGTCCTGGCGGCGGCCGCTACCTGCTCCTGGAGAACTTCCGGAGGATGCTCGGTGGGCTGCCAGTCGGTGCCCCCCCCCCCGCCCCCCAGGCACGGCCAAGCGGCAGGGGTGGCGAACGGCGCACCGGCGTTCGTGGCCGCAGAAGGCCTCCAGGCGCCCGGGCCGAGAACCGGAAGAAGCGCGCAGGCCGTGCCGGGCATCACGGAGGAGGAGCGCCCAGCTGGCTGCGGGCCGCCCACCTGCCGCAGGTGCGCGCGCTGCACGCCCACGCAGCCGACGCCCTCAGGTCGCCGCGCGCCGACGCCCGGCGCCGCCCCGCGCGGGAGGCTGGCCTCCTCGCCCTCCGCCGCGCTGCGGGGTGAGGCCCAGGCGAGGCCGCCCCGCGCGGGAGGCTGGCCTCCTCGCCCTCCGCCGCGCTGCGGGGTGAGGCCCAGGCGAGGCCGCCCGCGCGGGCTCCGGCTGGCCGGCCGGGGGGCGTCGGGAGGGCGCCCTCGGTGCTGTCGGCGCGCGGCCACGCGGCAGTCCATCCGATTTCCTCCTGGAAACTGGGCAGAGGCCGCTGGCTCAGGCGGCCGGTCGTGCTGTGTAGGCTCCTGCTTCTAGAAGGTGCCGGGCCCCGTCCGCTTACAGCCTAGGATCTGAGTCAGGCCCCCCTGCGCCCGAGGGCCGCAGCGCCCGGCCCCTCCGAGCCGGAAGCTCAGGTCCCCCGTCGCTGGCCACAGATGCCGAGCTTGCCGTGCAAACAGGGATCCAGAAATGTTCTGGATTAAAAGCAGACACGAAATCGGACGACAGGAAGTGGGATCCTTTTAAGAGACGGGCTCAGTCTGGGGTCTCAGATCGCCTCTGACCTTGTGCATGCGGTTTATCTTCAAACACGTGTATTTTGCAGCGATGAAAAAACATAAACGAAAACAAAAACCCAGGTGCCTCCTCGATCCCTCGCATTGCCACTGGCGGAATGGGAGCAGGAGGGGACAAGTCAGACGGTGGCTCATAGACCCAGGATAGAAGTACTTCATGGTTTCCATGCAAGTCAGATCGAGTCACATGGTCATTTTTTAATTGATCCTACAAAAATTTAACTCAGGCTTTCCGCAAAAGTGTTCTTCCCATCCACGCAGATCATCAAGCTTAGAGTCTATAATCTCTGGATAATGAAAGAGTCTGGGGGCGCCTGGGTGGCTCAGTCAGCTCAGGTCATGATCTCATGGTTCCTGGGTTCCAGCCCCAACAGAGGGCTCTGCACTGACAACTCGAAACTTGGAGCCTGCTTTGGACTGACTCTCTCTCATTCTCTCTCTCTCTCTCTCTCTCTCTCTCTCTAAAAAATAACTAAATAAAACATTTAAAAAAGAAAGTACATCTGGTGAAATAAACAGGGGCCTCTATATTATGTCTTAAGGTAGCTTTTCTGTGCTTGGATGCTCATGAACAAAAACAAGTATCTGCCCCTACTTGGATTCCAATCTGTCCCCAGAGCCAATAGCCACACTCCTAGATATTACTGGAAATACTTTCTAGGAATTTTATATCTTTTTGCATCATGTCTTTATATCTTTTGACTTAATTTGGGGTACTTTGGGGCTCTATGGACTTCCATGGGAGAGCCACACTTTTAATGACTTTCCACTGAGCCATGTTTTTCAGATGAAGAATTGAATGTATGCCACCATAGTCAATACAGGCATTTTAACAATGGGTATAAAAGTCAAATTATGAATTCTTGCTTTATGAATCAGTTGCTCCAAAAATTATTCCATTTTATATTTTACTGGTCTTTGTGCATCAGTACTTGCTGCTTCTTGCTCTATAATTCCAAAAGTTTATGTATACTTTCTAGACTGTTCAACTCTGCTCGCAAATGACCCAATTATTTTGAGCACTTAACACTTTGTTGTACTACCCTGCCAAGGGCAGAAACAAACACACAGTAATAATTTCCTATTTCCCAGTCTAACTCCACAAGTTTGCTGAGCTTATTATGTATTTTATCTGCTTTCCTAGTGATATCTAGTGACGAATTTACCAAATACAAAAGCCAGTGAATTATACTGGTGACCATTGTTCAAGACTTCAAAAGAGTTTCTTAGCCAACTGTTGTTATATTGTTGTTGTGTTATGGCTGACTTCGAGATGCCAATGTCTGTTTTAGTCAAGTTGGGGTATGATATACTGTGGTAACAAGCCACTCCCAAATCCCAGGGAATTAATCCAGAAAATTTATTCCTCTAGCATCCTAAATGTCTAATTAAGGTTGGCATGGGGGGCAGTAGTGAGGAGAGCAAATATCTTTGATCACCAAAGTCACTCAAGTAACCAGAATACAAGACATTTCATCTGAGTGGTGCTTCCACACGATAGGAAGAAAACATGGTAGCCAAGCCCTGCCTATTCCACCGACAGCCACGAGAGACACATATCATTTCTGCTCATATTCTCTTGGCAGAACAATTCAAATGGCCATTAGGAAATGCAAAGCGGTGGAGAAATATCATCTTATCATACGGAAGAAAGCAAAAGCACAGAGAATACTTGGTGTACAATATTAATGCCTTCTAGCTCTAGTCTTTTGTGTCATCTAATTTAAATCTAATAATTTGGTGACTAGAATATGCAAATTTTATGAATTGAAATGACTATGTAATAAGAAAATGCTGAACTCATTTCTAAAAGACGAAAGAGTAACTCAGTTATCATATGCGCTGCAATGTACTGGTATTTGATGGTTATAAAAGGCACAGTTAAACAGCAAGATGCTGTACCTAAAACAATAGTACTAAAAAGTGCTCAGTGTTTCCTATTCGGATTTTTCAGAGTGAGAAATCAGAATGGTTGTTATCTTCCTAATTTTTTAGTTTATCTAATGATTCTACATAGAAAATATAAAATTGTATTTCAGCAATGTTCAACCAAACCCAGGAACTGTTATTATAACTTTCACTTTTTTACCTCCACTGTGTCTAGAGATTAATAATAAATACCTAAGCTTGTAGTGGTTTATATTTGCCCTGGGTTTTTAAAAAACAGTACAGAGTCCTATTAGGCTCTTGAACATTAAAATCAGGTTGCTTAGCAGTCTCAGGACTTAATCTATTTTCTATTGCTTCATGAACTCAAGGTATACATAGGCAATTATTAAGAGAAGGCACTTACCTGACAGTGAAGAGAATTGCTGATTTTTTTTCTTCTGCATAAACAAATTATGTTCACTTGGAGTGATAAAACATAGTCTTTTTTTTCCCTTTCTTTTTTATTTTATAATTTGAGAGAGTGAGAGAGCAAGCACAGGCAGGGGAGGGGTAGAGGAAGAGAGAGACAGAGAATTTTAAACAGGCTCCATGCTCAGGGCAGAACCCAGTCTCACGACCATGAGATCATGACCTGAACTGAAGTCAGGAGTCAGATAATTAACTGACTGAGCCATCCAGGCACCCCAAGACATAGTCTGTAGGCATTTGTTTTAAATGAACTCACTTCTTTGCTGGTAACAATCAAACATGCTTATTAACTTCTTCCTGTATCTTCCTTCTTATCCTGGTCAAATGATTTTATATCTGACCTTCCTTTTCCTTCTATAAGTGGCCTGTTTACTTTTTGGTGCCTATAGTTTTTCCTCTCCTATCAAAATGTATGATTTTTTTTTTCTCTGCCTCTTAAGTTTGAAATGCCACACCAAGAGATTTGGTCAATGACCAAACATGATCTGAGCAAAAACTCAGAAAGCACTTACTTCTTTGTTGGGACATCATCTCTTGCTCTGATGAGGAAGCCCTTCCATGACCGTCCTGTGAAGAGCCATGATATGGCCTGCAAAATAATGAGAGACATATGACAGTTCACTTCTGTGATCTCAGACAAGACTCAGCCAAAAACTCAGTCAAGGACTCAGTTCCCTGCGCCCCTCTGCACTGATACAGCAAACCCTTAGATCTGTGGGGGGAAATGGAACATTGAAGAAGCCAGTATATTCTCTTTTGGTTTCTTGCTTGCTTCTCTTCAGAGTGAATAAAAGTTTGATCGTTACTTTTAGTTTGTTTTATTATCTTAATTGACCACCTTAAAGCCTGACAGCTCAGGGCTTCCTCTCACACTTTCACAATGATACAACTCAGGTGGTATATGTTGACAGCTTTTATCTATATTCCTACAAGTCATATACATTTGATATTAACATGCAAATCCAATAATGAAAACCAGTGTCATCCTAGAAAATAATCCATTTTTAGGTTCCGGGGATAGTATACTTATCAAATTTTTGATGTTATTAAGAGTATAGTAGACACCACAAAGGTATATCTTAACAATGTCTTTTGTACCACCCCAATGAATGATTAATACTTTTGGGATTTAGATATGATTCCAAAAATATAATTCCTTAGTGTACCATGAATTATTTATGTTTTTGTCCAATGATGTCTCTATAGATCTGTCGTGGAAAATAGAATATCACTTAAATCTATCCTAAAGTTTTCTTACAGATTCATACCTCACAATTTGACAAATATCTCGGAATGTTCTCTATAATTTCTTATTTCAGTTCATGGTTATTATACAGTTCCAAAACATCGTCTCACTTGTGCACCCCAGGCAGGAAAATGAAAGCTGAAGACTTGTACATCTGATCAGAAGTTATCTTTCGACAGGCACAGGGATACAGAAAGTAAATAGAGGACTTCTAGCTATCCAGTATTTCCCAGAAGCAAACAGTAAAGGGCTAGCTGATTGAAATATGCCCTAATCATCATCTCTGAGTGATAAGAACGTAGTAGAATCAACCCACTTCAATACCCATCACTGGTTCAGGCAAATAATTCCATCAGAAAGATAAAGGTATATCCCCAAATGTAAAGACTAAACATTATTTCAGCATAGCTAATCTCTACAATGGGAAGTGGCTAGCCATGAAACAAATTCAATACAGTGATCAGTTGTTTCCTACTTTCTAGGATGATTACATCCAATCCTGTTTTACTCTGAAGATTCGTCTGCTTGCCTCCTCAACTTGGCAATTTGGGGGAGAGGGGCTCTTCCCCTTATTTAAAAGAATGGTATAGCCCCCATCACTCTCACTCTACTTCTTTCTTTCTGTGATACACAGTGGCCCAGAGAATCTCAGGGGACCCGGGACTCAGAGCTGGTAGAATGGAGAGTCCTCTTCACCTAAAAAACTATAATAACCTCCTGGATTCCAACACAACTCAAAGGCTTTACTTGTCAAAGCTTCCTTCCCCCCCCAGAATCTTCTCTAAGGAAGGCATTCAGTGTTTTGTTTCATGATTGAACTTCCCAGGAAAATAGTCTGAGTCTCCAGAAACTGCTGTGGAGTAAAAAACACTGGAATAAAGTACTGTCTTATATGGGAAGATTCAGATCCCACAGGCTGACAAGAAATTTCCCAGGTGGTGCCTGAAAGTCTCCTGTCCCAGAGGCTTTCATTTTTAGCTGACTCATTACCAAGCCCCCAACCCTCTTCTCCAAGCAACTTGAAGCTTGAGGAAGTATAGTATATCCAATTGTAGCCTGTTTGATGAAGCAATGTCTCAAATATGCAGTTTGTTTTCGAGGGTAGACATGGCATGGAGATTAATTTCACTCAGTCTTCCAATATCCTGTATACACATGGCTGAAATTTCTGTTAACTTGTTGCCCTGCTACATGTCAGTTCCCCCACTATGCCCATTCCAGATATGTATCTCTTGTTCCCCTGTTAGAGTAAGTGGTTGAAGGTGTTCCAATTATTCCTGGCTCAGTTTGGAAGGGAATATTTTTACCCTGTTGGCACATCTTCTAGATAAGCAGCACAGAAGTACAGTCCTGGTATCTAAATATAATCTAGCTCATGCTTTTTGCATCAATGTCTCCAACATCTGTACTTATGCAGATATTTTCTCTGCAGTCTTCTGGTAAATGTTGTAGACAGTAAACATATTGTCCTCAAATTTACCACCCACCCCTTGACTTCACTGGACATGTGGCTATTCTAACAAAGTCACCAAAAGAGGATTTGATTCCAAATTACCCATGCGACCGCATTACACGTATGAAATTTATAAGTGCTCGAGTCCAACATATTATGAATCTGAATCACTTAGTAAAAAGTAGCAGTAAAAATAAAGAAAGCAGTATAAATGGAGGGAGGGGGCAGTGAATAAACATTAAGATATGTTAAAAGATGAAAAGTAAAATAATCCACTTGAGACTTAGACTGAGTTTGGAGCCCTCCAGTAACATGCCAAAGTTGTATAACCTAAGAAAAGAATGTAACTTGTATTGGTTCCTTCATCCATAAAGTGGGCATAATAATAATAACCACCTTAGAGGGCAGATGTAAGACCTAGACACATGGGACTGGGCTTGGTCCATGAGGGTTTGCTACTATTTCCATTTGCTGTCTCTGATTTTGATTTTTGCCGAGGTTCAAAACAGGAATGATAACCTCCAATGTGCATGACTACTGGAGCTGAGGTGGTTCAACATCAAAGTGCTATGTGATATGGGAAAGAGAATTGTCTCCTGAGGCCTTACAGATAAGGTTGTCATTACTTGGGAGCTTATGACAACTGCACAAATATGTGATTTATGCAATGATGGAAATATTCTTTTTTTTAAAGTTTTTATTTCTTATTGAGACAGAGAGAAACAGAGCGTGAGTCGGGGAGGGGCAAAGAGAGAAGGAGACACAGAATCTGAAGCAGGCTCCAGGCTCTGAGCTGTCAGCACAGAGCCCGATGTGGAACTTGAACCCATGAACCGTGAGCTCATGACCTGAGCTGAAGTCGGCCACTTAACTGACAGAGCCACCCAGGCGCCCCAGTGATGGAAATATTCAAAACAACTTATTTTGTAGATGTTCTACTTACGTAGTATTGAAGTAATTACTACCCATAGGTAATTTTCTCATTAATCACAGAATAATTACTAATTAATATTAATGATGGTGTCCCCAAAACATGCTATAAACAATCACTGTCACTTCATAGTAATCGTTTCAGAAGCTTTTTAATTTATTTCAATATAAACTTTGTTCACTCACATGAACAAAGATATGACCTATATTTGATATGTGTGACCCACATCTGAAAGTAAAAAAGGAGAAACAATAAAATAATGTAAATATAAGACTTAGAAAGTTTTCTAAAAATAGTAGAGGAAAATGTTAATCTAAGAAAATATAATTCAAATCCTATTTGAAGAAGTTAGTTATCTCAAAAGGAGATACATATTTATTATGTGTCTCATATTGGTCAGTCATTGTATTAGTCAAATTAAAGATTATTACATTTAACCTGAATACTGACTTTATGGCTGCATGGGTGTCTCAGTTGGTTGAGCAACTGACCCTTGATTTCAGCTCAGGTCATGATCCCAGGGTCATGGGATAGAGCCCCACATCAGGCTCCCTTCTGAGCGTGGAGCCTGCTTGGGATTTTCTGCTTGTTCCCCTCTGCCCCTCTCCCCTGCTCATTCTCTCTCTCTAAAATAAAATTTAAAAAATATTGACTCTGTGAGGTAGGAACTATTGTGATCCCCCCCGCCCTTTCCTATCTCTTAGGCAAGATTTACTTACTTTCAAAATTCAGAGTTGGCTTATGACTGTGTCTGGTCAGAACCAAGTGTGTCTTGAGCTTCAATAATGTTATAATATAGGCATTATATTAAACTCATTTCAATAGGATCATTATTCCTGCTTTTTATGGACACTTATTCTTATATTACATAGTAATAGTACATAGTAATATAAATAAAAAATTGAAAATAAGAATTTTCAACAGAATATTAAAATTTTTTTTAATCAGGACTTTTATGTGTTAACCTTTATATATTTGTTAAAGTGATTATTAATGATATGACCTCATTTTATTTCAATTTTAAACACTCTTAGCTCTAAAGAACTAGAAATATTGACATATCCATACACTTATACAATAAAAACTCCAAATAAAAATTTTTGGTTTTATTGACTGTAAGGTTGTTTCCTTTAAGTAGATCAGTTTGGTGCCTGAGAGTAGATAATGCAAATAACCTTTGTGACATGTAATTCCCTCAGTAGCATTATTCTAGAATATGATTGAATGGTTTTTACAATATAACTGTTTCATTTATTTTATTTGTTGGTAGTTAGTGCTTGTCAAAATATTTTGCATTGTCCTGATTTCATATATAATTTAAGTTCCACTTTTGGTGGAACAGTCCATATATGGTGACTGTTTAGAGGAAAAAACTCTGTGCTTGTTTTAGTCACTTGGCTTTTCCTCAGGTAGTGGCATATGTATGTGAGAGGATATTCTCTATGTAAAATGAATACAATCAATCATACCACATTCCCTAAAAGCAGTTTCATGATCACTTGGAAGGGTCCAGGGCAAAGAGACAAGAACATCAAATAAGGATGCAAACTTTAATTTAAAATTGTTCTGCAGGTGAAGATTCGAGTTGAAGTCTCTTGAGAATATGCTAGATCACTAAACTCCCTAAAAGAAAATAGCAAGAAAGTCATAAGTAGAATCAGAAGTAGGATATAGAGGTAGGACATCCTTAGATTTTAAAATATTTTTTCCAGATTCATTCATCCATTTGTTCATTCATTCTTTAACACCCCCATAATTCACTAAATATTTATTAAGCTGCAACTCTACTCAATTAACTGTACTAGGTCCTGAAAATTCAAAGACTAAAATAATTTTTTTCACTTCTTAAGGGGTTTAGAAATAGGCTACAAAATAAATTTGCCCTATAGAACTACTCTACAACATGCTATGGGGTACATAATAAAATGGAGGTAGGTATGAGACTATATGTAACAACAGAACAAAGATCTATCATATTTCCACCTAGAGACATCTTGGGTGAGGTGGAGAGGGAAAGAAGGAGGAGGGAGAAGCTACGGAGACTTCAAATAGAAATGGTATTTATACTGTGTCTCAAGGAATAGAGCAGGGGTTTGTGTATAGATAGCTAGGAAAAAGATGGTGTCAAGCACAGAAACATGTGATGTCGGACATGACCTATTTATTGTGCATTGTCTTTGGAGCTGGGAATATAATGATTTATGATGGTTTCGTGGTTCTGTTGTTATGAAGCATATAGTCTGTAGTAATTGTGCCAGATAATCTGCATTCTGCCAGATCCACAATGCATCTTTTTCTTTTTAGATTTCAAATTTCATTTGATATTTTGTTCTTTAATCAATATTAGTTGACTCTTTAAAATTGTATTTACTGTCAGGATATACATTTATTTAATTTTAAAAATATAATTATCTGCCACAGAACCATTTCAATGATAAGTTGTATTGCTATTTTTGACATAAAATTGTATTATTAAAAAAATCCAATACAAGTAAACAAGTACCCAGATACAAGAACAATGGTTAAATGTGGCATGAGCAAAATAGAAATTTATTTACATTTCCAGATCTTACTTAATGAGCCTATTCATCATACCAATTGCTGTTCTCCAGTGTATTTTCATTTGAAAAAAAAATGAGATGTGAAATTAAGCTTTTTCATATATATTTGAAATATGAAAATATGAATCTCACAGAATAAGTCTTTATAAAAGAATTATAATTTTGTAGGCTATTTAGATTATTTCAATTTGTTTGGATTTGATTCTCTGAAAGTATATTAGCAATTATATTGATTTTACACTTGGACAAGAACATAAGTACTACATAAGTAGGATATAACTACATTTCTTTAAAAACATTGAATAATAATTATGTTGTAAGCTTTACTAACTTCTTAGCTTAATTATGCTGTATTTTCTATAATAGGATGATAATACTAAACAACCATCAGTAGGGAATGTGCTTTGAGCTGTTTTCTTCCAGTAATTAGTAAGGTGATTGAATATCCACTAAATAAAGTGGGAGAATTTGTAAAGACCACTTGGGAGAATGTGTGCATTAAACAAGCATAGTCTTTCTATAATCACTATGCTTTAAACCTAATTAAACTCAAGAGAATCCAATTAAATGAAGGGGAAGCAATAAAGCAATAAAATGATTTGAGGATAAGTTTGATACTTGTAATCCAAAATTGTTTAAGAGTTAAACCCTATGATTAAAGTTTTAGGAAGAGGTAAATGGACTACTTGTAAAATGGCAAACTCTGAATTTCAAATTGAATTGCAAATTCTACTACTAGATAAAATCATTAAACAAAACTTTGGAAAAGAATATTGATTTAAACACTGTGTTTGGCTTTTCTGGTTCAAGGATACTTAGACTGTTTGTTCTTTTCTTACATGAGTGTATAAAATATATATTTTATACAAACTTTTGAGATCTAATATAGTAGCTTAAAACCTCAAGGTAATTTTAATGAGATTATTAAAGCATATATAATAACATCTTGAATCATTTAAATTTGACGAGGTGTGGGGAAGATGGCAACAAAGTAGGAGGATGCTAGGTTCACCTCATGCCTTGAATACAACTAGATAACTAGCAAATCATCCTAAATACCCTCGAAATTGACCTGAAGACTGGCAAAACAAACTCCACAACTAAAGATAAAGAAGAGGCCACATCAAAGAAGGTAGGAAGTGTGGAGTCACAGTTTGGGAGAGAAATGGCTTGTGGCCACTGTGGTGGGGAGAGAGCTGTGATCACAAAGATGAGAAACAGACTAGCACACAGGGGAGCCCACGGGGAAAATGAAAGTAAGAGGGGCCAAATTTCATGAGTTCTTACAACCAGCAGGAATTAAAACCTGAAGTTTTAAAGGTCAATGGACTTGGCTGGAGTAGAACCCGGAGGGCATTGTGCTGCTCTTGGAGAGAAGGCATGTAAATAACTGTGACATACAGCTGGAAACAGTGATCTGAAGAGTGCCTGGGACACACAGTGGGGAGGTTATTTGCTCATCTCAGAGTACATCCCAGAGAAGTAACCATCACAGAGAGTCCTCCTCTGGGAACAAAAGAACTGTTGTTGGCTGGCACCATTTCCCTCCTTTTCCCCTCAGCATAACCATATGTCCGTTCGTGGAAGAGGACAGCACTGACACTCGCAACCTAACTTACTTACACCAAGTCCCACCCCCATGCTTCTCTGGAACCCCAGCTCCCAGTCATTCTTGCCCCAGTCCCAGTGATGTGGGTCTCCTCCCCAACAAGACTGGCACAAAACCCTGCTCATACCGCAGGTCCTGACAGTGGAGTTTTGCAGAGCCTTGGTTTCAGTGGCAGTGGTGGCAGGAAGCATTTCACAAATAGACTGGAGCACATCTAGTTAAAATGCACTACATTCCAGTCAGGATCAAAACACTACCCACAACAGGCAAAGAGAGCCTCCACAGATGACTGGCCTGAAGGATAGAGTAGCCAGGATAAAATAGCAGAGCACATAGTACACATTGGAGATGCTCCTGGTAGCACCAGGCCCTGGAGAACAGGGGACACTGCATGGAAGGGCAGTATAGGACTTCTTTGTAAGACCATTACCCCTAAGAACAGGAGACATGGTTGACTTTCCTAACATACAGAAACAGGCACAGAGACCTAGACAAAATGAGAAGACAGAGAAATTTATCCAAAATGAAAGAACAGGACAAAGCTATGGTCAAAGATCTATGTGAAACAGATATAAGTAACATGCCTGAGAGAGAATTTAACTGAATGATCATAAGGATACTCACTGAACTTGAGAACAGAGTGCAAGACACGAGTGAGAGATAGCAATAACACTGCAGAGATAAAGGGCTCAATAAACAAAATGAGAAACATGCTTTAGAATGAGCATCAGGTTGGAAAAAACAGAGGACAAATTAGTGATCTAGAAGACAGAGTAATGGAAAGTAATTAAGCTGAACAAAAGAAAGAAAAGAAAGAATAATACAAAATGAGAATAGACTTAGGGAACCCAATGACTCCTTCAAAATAATAACATTATTCTTATAGGAATCCCAAAAGAAGAGAGAGAAAAGGGGTCAGGAAATTAATTTAAAGACATAATAGCTGAAAACTTTCCAATCTGGGGAAGGAAACATTTATCCAAATCCAGGAGACCCAGAGAAATCCCATCAAAATTAACAAAAACAAATCCACACCTAATTAACTATGAGTAAAAGAGACAACCCAACTGATTTTACAAGTGCATGTGGATTATCTCTAATTTATATTCGTCATCTGGACTACTAATCCACTCAGTAAATTCATAAAATGGCAGTTTCATCAAGAAAAATGAAAATTTTGAGCTCCATGTGACAACACAGAAATTGTATACAGTTTTTCCCCATCATACTAAAACAAAGCATTAATAAAGAAACATCTGTTCCATATTTGATGAACATTAGAGATGTCTCTTGCTCCAAATAATACTACAGGAAGACAAAAGAAAATGGAGGGAAGAAGAAAGAACAAATAACAATGAGATGATGAAGGTAAAACAAATGTGTGTGTATAAACTGTTTTTACCATGGAACGAAGTAATATTTCAGGAACCAGAGGCATCGTGCACAACAGAAAACGAAAATAAGGAGAGTGTAGTGATGGAAAAGAACAGTTTGAAAAGGCATAAAGTCTGGCTTTTATATTCACACTTACCGCTTGCACTATAAGTGAGGAAGAGCTCCTCTACTACGGAAGAGAGCAGCCTCTGCGGGTGATGGTGGTAATGCGCTATTAGGAAAACAGGAATAAGTTGCTTTCACATTTGAGGAAACAAGTTATCTTGTCCACACGTAAGACCCGAGCTTCGCAGGCAGGATATTGGAGGACATTTTTATGGATGATACAAATTTCTCAAAAGGAAAGATCAATAAGTAGTGATAACTTGACTTTAATTATTTCTGTATAAAATGTAGTATTCTGGCTCTCTTCTCCGAGAATTATAAACCACATTCCTCAGATTCCCTTGTTAATAAGCTTCTGGATTAAAATGTAACTGCACAATTTACTAAATTTTGAAAAGTAGAAATAGGGTAAAAGTTATCTTTCTGGTGCCGATGCTATGTAGACAATGCTAGTTTTAAAATAAGATTGTTTTGGGTAATAATGACATTTTAACAATGTTTATTCTTCCGATCCATGAGCATGGAATGTTTTTCCATTTCTTTGTGTCTTCTTCAATTTCTTTCATAAGCTTTCTGTAGTTTTCATCGTACAGGTCTTTTACGTCTTTGGTTAGATTTATTCCTAGGTATTT
>CM053572.1:126427242-126622381 GCA_028646485.1 Cryptoprocta ferox
AGGGAGAGGGAGGGAGACAAAACACGAGAGACTCTTGAATCCTGAAAACAAACTGAGGGGGGAAGGGGAAGGGGAAAAGGTAAAGCGGGGTGATGGTCTTGGTGGAGGTCACTTGTGGGGAAGAGCACTGGGTGTTATATGGAAACCAACCTGACAATAAACTATAAAGTTTAAAAAAATAAAATAAAATAAAATAAAATAAGATTGTTGAGAAAGTTCATGGCATCTTGATCCAGGGGCACCATGCTTACTCACCACCACCACTGATGTGCAAACTCATTGTAATATAGCGGCAGTGACTCCCTGACCTATATTGCAAGTATCATCATGTGCCCTTGAACTAAACAGTCTAACATATCAGTGTGCCTTTTTCTCCTTTAGACCCTCAACCAAAATTTCAACTACCTAACCCCTTCTGAAATCCCTTCCCACTTCAGGTTTATAAAACCTGCATTGAACCCAACTTATAGAATCATTAAATTCATTAAATATCTTACATTGAAGACTAGCCAGTATACCCTTAACTGTCTCAAACATGCACTAGCATACACACATGTGCGTGTGCACACGCATACACACACACACACACACACACACTGATGCACATAGGCAGAAATTCTAATCAGGTCTTTGGTGTTTCACAATTTAATATGAATGAAAAGGGGAGTCATAGCATTTAAGCTAAAATTCTCTGTCATAATAGTAAAAAATGTTCTATTACAATTGAATCAAGAGAGCAAAAATATTTGGACATATGGAGGTAAATACTACTGAAAATATCTGTATGTACCAGTGTAAGTATTTGATTCTAGAAGCAGATAAAATAACAGGGACATTGGAAGATTTATTTGAAAGTTTCAACAATATTTGAATTTCTAGATTATTTGCCTTAAGTGCTAGATTAAAAAACATGAAAAAAGAAATAGAGTAATATTGAAATGAGTACACAAAATTGTAATAGCAAAACTTTTCCTATTTAAATTCATGTATATTATTGTGCACTCAATTGATAGACAGTAGTTCATTGAGATACTACTACTAGTAGTAAATTTCTCAATATTTTCAATATAGAGATGTTATTATATGTAATTCCATTTACAATATGTGTAGAGTTATAAAGTGATTACTTTCTAATCTGTTACCATTTGGTAAAAATTATAGGTAATATACTAAAACCACTGTAGAAGGTGTTACAATTCTAGACTTAATGATATGATCGGGGATTTTATATAAAAAAGAAGTCAAATATCTAAAGTCTTGCAAGCAACAAAACTTTTTATATTTTCCACAATGTGGCTTTGACATTCCATACTATTTTAGAAACTAAAGGAATCAAAATGAAAGGGTTTAAAATTGAAAGGAGAAGAGTAGTAGTTTATCGATTTTCATTTTAAATAAAAACCTTGAGTCCTAAAGCCATCAGCCAATTCCTTTATTCCATCTTCTTTTGAGTTTCAGACACAGTAATTGGAAAAAAGTTTGTGTCTATTTGGGATAGTAACAAAAAGATATTTATCTCCCAATCTTTAAAAAGAAACTTCCTCTACTTTTTCAGATGTGTGATTAAAGATAACAAAAATGTCATTCATCTACCCATATGACTCCAATCATAATTGACTAAAGTTATTATTTATCTAATGTCAGTTACATAAAATATCATATCTCCTTCATTTATCAAAGATTTCTGTATTCTAGGCTATAAAGGCATTGATCTGTTTTACATTTATTTCTCTTTCTAAATTGATGTTTAATTGCTTGGATATAGGAAATCTATTATTTTTGAAATATGTAATAATCTGTGCTGATAAGTAGAATAAGTGACTTATATAAACCATATTAATTTGGATAAACACTAGAAGTCATTGAAATACAGCTTTAGGACTATTAACATCCATTCTCCAAGGCATTCAGGATGCCACAGCTTGAAAATTTTTGAATTAACATTAGGAAAGTAAAAAAGTATGCTATGTGTTTAGATGTGAAGAAGATAAATATAATCATGGCATCTGGATGCTAGTGGGAAGTCATCCCACTGTGACTCTTGACTGAGAATAATTGACTGAATGAGTGGATCTGGGGACAGGCAATAGATTAAATTCCTGGGGATGGGTGAACTTTGTAACCTTATCATTGGTGACTGTTTTTTTTTTTTTTTTGTAAAGAAAGTCTAAGTGTCAGAAAAGTTAGTTGCAAAATCTTTGATGGTATAAAAATAAAAAATGATGTAAAACTAATAAAATTTTCGTATTGCTTTTATTGGTCAAACTGTGCAGTTTTATTCTCTCAATATTTTTATTTAAAACATATTTAGAATATGTTTTTTACAAAATAAGTTAAGTAAATATTAAAGATTAAGTCTGTAAATTTGATATTGATAGTTTACACTCATTGTTAAATATGTTAATATCTTTATATACTTAAAATGATGAAGTTCTTATTTGTAACTTTCTGGTATCAAGGTAATGATAATCCTGTTAATCTTAAAAGATTTGACCTCATTTTAATATTATTTCAGCAACTCTATCAAATATATTCATAAAATTTGGCAGAGGTTATCTGATAATACGGCATGGAGAGATTATTTACTCTTGAAGAAGACAATTAAGATTCACAAAGAAATTGATAACTTATATTTGAAGGGCCTAAAAATGAGCAGGAGGCAACACCTTAAAATAATTTATAATGGAAAAATTGTTAGTGTATCAGGTAAGAACTGTAAACTGTAACTTTATATCTGGGATCTTCCCCAGATTCCCCTCATGTGGAAAACTGTAGTCTTCAAAGGTCTGGGAAAGATAATAGATATTAGAACAGCTGAGCCAGTGGAAATTTAACGGGAACATTCTTGAAATAAGAGAGCTACAGACAGTTTGAAATCTGAAATTTAAGTATAAACTCTATTCCAATCCATGACTGATTGTTAAATTTTGTATGCCGTGGGAGAACAAAGGCAGCCTGGTGAAAACCAGAAACCAACACACATTGCAGGTGGCAGAACCTGAAAGCCTTCCTGGATTGAGATGGCAAATAGCTGTTCTTGGTCCTTAAAGGACATGAAAATACAGGGAGGAGACAGCAACAAGAGAACTACAGAAAGACTAAGTACAAAGTCTTGAAGCTGTACGAATCCTTAATTCACTGGTAGACTAAGAAGTGCCATGGGTGACACCCACATAAAGAGGTCAAGTGAGTTAGATAAGTAGAGGTATTATATCCCAAATATGGCAGAGGAAACAGACTTTATAGTTTGAGATCATTCCAGTATTGAGTTATTTTTTAGTATCCCAATAATCCAACAATTCACAGAAAAAAAAAGTCATGGTTATTGATGTGTTATCTACAATGTCCAGTCCTCAACCAGAAAATAATAGAAATGAAAAGAGACAGGAAATTATCACTTATAACCAGGAAAGAAAGCAGTCAATAGACAGCGACTCCATGTGCCTGAGATTTTGGATTTCACAGATAAATATAAAATATTGGTAAAGATGATAACATATGAGTAGAGCTATGAAAGTTTGCATTCATTTCTTACTGTTTCTGTAACAAATTACTCCAAGTTCAGTAACTTAAAACAATATAAATTTATTATTTCATAGTTATAGGATTACAAATATGAAATTAGTTTATTGGGATAAAGTCAGGTTGTCAGGAGACCTTGTTTCCCTACATGCATCAGGAAAAATCCTTTCCTCACTTCCACTTCTAGAAGCTTCCAAGATTCTGTGGCTCTTGGCCATATCACTCAAATCTCTGCTCCTGATTTCACATCACCTTCTCCCCTAAGATATCAAATCTCCCTTACTTCTCTTCTCTAAGGATACTGATGATTATAATTAGGGCCTGCACAGGTAATTCAGGAAATTATCCATCTCAAAATGAACTAAATCACATATGTAAATGCCTTTTAGCCATGTGATATAATATTCTGAGCGTCTGAGGATTAGTACATGGACACCTGAGGGGGTAATTATACAATGTATCACAAAAGCATGGAGAAAATATAAATACATACCAAATGAAAATTGTAGAGCCGGAAATTAAAAGTGTTCTTTTATAGTAGTTGGTGTTACCATATGTAACACACCACCTTCCATCATCATTCCTTGTGACATAGAGATTTATGCAAGTGATCAGCTCCACATTCCACTACTGAATTGTTTAAATAGACTTTATTTTTAGAGCAGTTCTAGGTGCACAGAAAAACTGAATAGAAAGTACAGAGAAGTCCCATAGAAACTCCTCCCCTATACATGCACAGCCTGGACCCACCTGCTAGCAACATACCACACCACAGCGATACATGTTTTACAATTAGTGAACCTATAATGATGCATGACTGTCACCCAAAGCCTGCAGTACATTAGGGTTCACTCTTTCCATACATTTTATGGATTTTGACAAATGTATACTGACACGAACCCACCACTGTAGTATCATGCAGAATAGTTTCCTTGCCCAAAAACATCCTCCGTGCCCTGTCAACTTATTCAATCATCCCTCTTCTGCTACTCCATCTGCATTCCACATCCTTATCTCCACATCTTTAACTCGTCTAGTACCACGAAAGTATTATTCATTGATCTCCTCTAAAATAACACATAAGTAAACAAACAAATATACAAAATAAAAACACCAAAAAAAAAAAAAAAAGGAAAACAACCCCTACCTCTTCAGTTACCCCTTGATTAAAACTTTAATTTTCATACCAAAATCATTAAACTTTCTTTCTTACGTTATGTCCCTCCTCAGTTTTCTCAACTCTCAGGATTATTCATCATTACTTCATCTCCTATGAACCGCACGGTTCTCTGGGCTCCTCATCCTGGGTGGAATTATTTCCTTCTGGATATTTCTTCTCAGTCACTTTTTCAAACTCCTCATTCACTGAACCTCTATTTACTATTTTCCCAGGCTTTTCACATGAGCCACATATTTTCTTTATATATATTTTCTTTTTAATTGATCCCATCATTTCCATATTTTATATATTTATCTGCCTGATGATGACTTCTGATAAATAGATATTTTTAGATCTAAACTTTTGGCGCTTTTATACCAAATTGCTTACTTCATATCTTGAATGATTTTTCCACACCACATTAAACTTCAGATATCCAGAACTGTGCCTCTTTTTTTAACAACTAGCCATGTCTCAATCTTCTTTGCCTCATTTCAACAAGAGCCATTGTCATGTACACAGTTATTCAAGTAGAAATATTTTACTTACTAGCTATGTGCCAGGTGTTTTGAATATTTCACTATTCTTCACAACATACAGCTTTTCAAATTAGATATAATCATTTTCATTTTAAAAACTGGGAGCTTGTTGGTCAGAGGTCTTTAGAAAACATCCCAAGTTTGCTTAGATTTTATCCCAAATGCAGCCCCTCCCATGCTACTTTCCACTAAGAACTGAGAACAAACTGAGGGCGGAAGGGGGAGGAGGAAAGGGGAAGGGGGGTGATGGTCATGGTGGAGGTCACTTGTGGGGAAGAGCACTGGGTGTTATATGGAAACCAACCTGACAATAAACTATAAAGTTAAATAAAATAAAAAAATAATTATATACAAATTTTGATGTAACAGATTAAAAATATATAATATGACTTATGGTTTTGAATTCATTTTCATCCCTTCAAGAGAGGCACTTGGGTTTCTGGGCATTTATTCTAGTAATTATTCCATTGCTCAAAACATTTTAAGCTTCTCATTGCATAAGGGTATGCTTAGTATTGGTTTTTTAAGGGATCTAAATTCTAGCATGTGTATTTTTGAATTATTCTGCTATGAGGAAGATCTAAAACAGAAATTATTGTAATTACAGAGTTTTTAATCAAAATGCAAAAATTGGGATGCCTGGGTGGCTCAGTTGGTTGAGCCTCTGACTTTGGTTCAGGTCATGATCTCATAGTTAGTGCATTTGAGCCCCATGTTGGGCTCTGTGCTGACAGCTCAGCCTGGAGCCTGCTTCAGATTCCTTGTCTCCCTCTCTCTCTCTCTGCCTGTCCTTTGCCCATACTCTGTCTCTCTCTCTCTCAAAAATAAATATACACTAAAAAAATACTAAATAAATAAATAAATAAATAAATATGCAAAAATATGGGGCACCTAGGTGTCTTAGTTAAGTGTCTGACTCTCGGTTTCTGCTCAGGTCATGGTCTCACACTTTGTGAGTTCGAGCCCCAAGTGGGACTCTGCCCCGACAGCTGTGCAACCTGCTTGGGATTGTCTGTCTCCCTCTCTCTGTGCTGCTCCCCTGCTGTCTACCTCTCTCTTCCTAAAATAAATAAATAAATAAATATTTTAAAAAATTGTTAATGCAAAAATAAAAATTTAGATACAATTTAAAGCATTGAAATTTCTGGATGTTTATGTATGTTTGTATTCAAATGTTTTCTTCCAAAGTAGTCATTGTGAGATATGTGTCTATTCTAATAATGCTCCTTTGCCTAAGAATTTTTGCTCAGCATTTTTTGGAATTGTCTAATCTGATAGCTTATTAGCTATAAAAATTATTCATAAAATTGTATTCACATCTCACATTTGAATATAAAGTTGTACATTCTAAATTACATAAAAGCACTTCTCTAATTAGTCATGCACTTTTATCTACCTGTTTATGCACCAAACCGTACAGGGCAAAATACAGTACAATTGGGTGTGAAAAACTAATTGGTTTTAATTACTAATTTAGAGCCAGTAAGGTTCTAGCCCTCTATTCTCCTGTGTATTGTTAGGTAAATGAGTTCCTACCTGGCTGATGCTGTAGAAGGAATGACAGTTACATGGTTTTTATGGCGATGCTACAACTTCTGCTGAGATTGAAGAAAATCTCAGAATTGGAGCTTGAAGGAAAGAAAATTCACATGAGAAGGAAACTGTTCTTGCTTTTTAAAAAGCTGCCTAATCAATTCCAGAAAGGAAAGGGGAAAATAAATCTTAATATTTTATACCTTTGAAGAGATGAGGCTAATTAAAATAATAATAACAAGAATAACTACCCTTTTATTATGTTCTAGCCATTCTAGCATTTTAGAGATTTAACCTAACACTTTCCTTTCTGTATAACATTCTTCAGTTATTTCTTCTTCTCTGTTTTAATGATAATCACAGTGTGACTTACGCTAAGAAAGTTAGTCAAGTTTATGTAGCTAATAAGTGGGGAACCAGTAATCAGGCCTAGGTATATCTGTATCCAAATCCAAGTGAAAAATAAAAGAGAGAGAAAGAAAATCAATGCTTAACTAGGTTTAATCTATCACTCCCCAAATTACTTAACTATGGAAAACGTTTTCTATACCCCAATAATCTTTATTAACACCCTATAGATGTGTCCATGGAATGTCCTTAGGGAAATGAAAATTGTTTTTTAACTTACTCATTCTGAAGACAGATCAAATTAAATTAGGTTTAATATTTTAGGGTAATTGTCCAAGGTCATAGAGAAAGTTAGAACCAGAAAAGCATAGCACAGTGGTTGGAACATAGTAGGTATTCAGAATATTTGCTTTTATCTCTCTATTTAAATTTTGTTTATCCTCAATGTGATACCTTTCCACTATAGTACAACTTCTTAAATGAAATACTAGTAATAAAGAAGTACTAGTCAGTTCTATAAAAAAGAAATGGAATTTAACTATCACTTGGGATCATATTTCTTGGGTTACTTGTCTACATCCCTTTATAGGTATATATTACCTCATTTAGTTTTTAAAATGATTCTATGGAATAGGCATTATTTCTCTCCTTTCACAGATAAGAAGACTGAGGCTAAAACATGTTATTTTTCAAAAGAAATAATTTATAAATAAAATGTTTCTTCATTTGTGCCCAGATTTGTCTAAGTTTACACTCTATAATCAAATAGAGATGGAAAGGGAGTTTGAGAGCAAGAGCAAAGTAAGAGAGGAACAGCAGGGTTTTTCTCTAAATAGGTGATTTCCTGTCTTTTAGATAGAGCAAGAAAGTAAACAATTAACCTCTCAGCAGATACACACAATTGCAAGGGTTGTTAACACAGAGGGCACACTGGGCCATTATATAGAAAGCTCATGAGGTTTTAGATCCTCGGATAGAGTCAGGAAATTTAAAATTAAGAAAGTGAACAATAATAGCAAAAAGTATATGAAAATGATTATTATATGATCTTCAGCAGGATGTGAAGTACTCATGAGCAGTCTATCTTACTGGTTTACATTTCCCCACCTCTTAGCATAGTCCCTAGGACTTATTAGGCTTTCAAAGTATTTATTTTGTTTTTTGTTTTTCTTAATGCATGAACATTTTTCTTGAGGCTCTTGTTCATACATATATTTTTCAGTAACACTTTAGTAATACAAGAGTAGCAGTAATATCCTAAAACACTAAAAATAATTATGTGATTTATATCTTTATGCATATACTGGTTGCTAATTAAGACCACTATATGAAATCTGATGTTTTAGAGTTTTGTGATTCAAAAAAAAGGTATATGTGCATAGTAAATGACTGTCTTCTGATTCAGATTTTCATACCAAAGGAAGAGTCTTTCCAGAAACCTCAGTTGACAGATTGAATTACAGATAGGACTCTGAAATGACATGAAAAGCTAATTCAACCAGATTTCCATTAAAAGGCTGATTAATGAAATTAGATTATCCAAACATGAATGTAATTCACATTTACATGTTTAACATTTTTATGTTAAAAGTAATTTAAGATTAAATTGGGGTGGGGGGCATCTGGCTGGCTCAGTCAATGGAACACACAACTCTTGATCTCAGGGTTATGAGTGCACGCCCCATGTTGGGCATGAAGCCTACTTAAAAAAAAATCATTTTGTGGAATTCAAAAAACATAATTCATAATGATATTGCATATGGTGTGACAGACACTCCTTGACCAAACTTTAGTCAGGCTCCTCTAAGCCCTCTTTTCAGCTAGGCCTGAACCTTGGCCCCATTCCTTGCCAGGTATACATAGCCCAGTTTTAGCAAAACTCCTGTTAAGTCAGTTTAGAGAGAATCCTCCCGTACACTCACAGCTGATCACCCTAACCTGCCCTTCACAAGAATCCTGATACATCAGTCAGCAAGAATTCTTATCCTTGATGTCTCTCTCTCTTAGTAATTTTCCAACCACTGACCCGCCTCAACATGGTCCTTGGACGTAAATCCCCCTTGTGACTGTTCTGTCTGGAGTTGAATCCAATCTCTCTCCCAATTTGCAACAGTCTTGACACCTATCACAACCATCATGAGCAGTCTTCTATACAAGTTGTCACAAGTGTCAGAATAATTTTTTCTCTAAAGATGTTAAGATTATTAGGCAACTACAAACATAGAAGCTGAATGTTTCTGGAAAAAAGTATTAGGCACATTTTTATAATGATGATACAGTCCATATGAGCGTAAAAAATATTAAAATGACAATTACATTGTCTAGCATTCAGAATTAATGAAACTGATCTCTGTGAACCAGGATAGATGTGACCAAAGCTCATTGGCAGAGGAGGGCAGTAGATGACAGGGAGTATTCAACCGTACATTATGCTCATAAATACATGATTAAAGGAAGGGGAGCCATGGAGAATAACCTAGGGACTTTGGTTGATTAAGATCAATCAAAGCTTGGGGCACCTGGGTGGCTCAGTCAGTTGAGCATCCGGCTTCGGCTCAGGTCATGATCTCACGGTTCGTGGGTTTGAGCCCCACATCGGGCTCTGTGCTGACAGCTAGCTTAGAGCCTGGAGCCTGCTTCAGATTCTGTGTTTCCCTCTCTCTGACCCTCCCCTGCTCGCGCTGTCTCTCTCTGTCTCTCAAAAATAAATAAAAAACATTAAAAAAAATTTTTAAAAAATCAATCGAAGCTTAAAAAAAACAAATGAGAATCTAAGAAGAAAATTAGAAAGACAATTGTTTTATGATACTAATTTCTTTTGCCTCTTCATTTACTTTTGAAAGATCACATACTTATTTTAGAAGACTTATTTCAGTTCTAGATAAATGTGTCTGACCACTCATGACAGTTCCTATCTTTCTTAACCTATGTGAATGACTGGAAAGCAATTGTGCTCTATAAATCTTAACTTGATTAATAATTTTCATGAATATTTAAAATTTGATGCATAGAACCATTTTAGATTTATATTACGTGTTTGGTCAAATTTTAGAATTTTTATTCTCAATACTTTATTAATGCTATATTGTCCCCACAGTTTAAAAAATATAATTTTACAATTTCAACTTTTGAATGAACTCATTAATGCATTTCTGTGTATTAAAAATAGATTGTAATGCATAATTATCAAATCACTTTTGAAAAGTCTTAAAGGTATATGTGGATATACTTTATCTGGAAGAAAATGCTCTTCCTGTATTCTAAAAGAAATGTATTTTATAAAAGTGGACAATATATATTATATTCAATAAGCTTCATCCCCCAAATCAGTGGATTTTAAATATTCCCTTCATTCTTAAACGATGATAAATTAAGCAGGGTAAAAAATAGTGTTTCATGCTCCATTTTGGGATCTTAAATGGAATTTTTAATTACAATTTGGGGGGCTGCATTTCTTCTATACAAGAAGAATGAACAAGTCATATAAATGTTTATCTACAGAAACAGCAATATCCCTGTATATGTTTTATTTTCAATCATAAGGTGTCAGGTTTCTAAAAAAAAAATTGTATGTGTATAATAAGAGATAGAATAAATAATATCTTTCCTGAAATTGGTCTCACATTAATTCTTTTGTGGGATTGGTCGTGTTAGAATAGGTATAAATGAAACAAGATTGACTATGAGCTAATAGTTGTTGAAATCCATTGGTGAGTACATGGTGTTTTTTAAATATATTATAACTTTCATTTTTGCATTTTTTTAAATTTAGAAAACATCTAAGTGGTATTGGATATTTTTAAGTAATGGTTTCGGGTATTTTTAAGTAATGGTTTCTTCACTTTTTGGTAAATCAGATCAGTTTTCTCCAAGGTATTTTTATTTTTTCACAAACTATATTTTTAAATATTACATCTTTCAAACTCCACTATCACCACAGTACAACAGTCAACAACCACTGCTTTTCTAACTGAGTACAGCTTTCACACCTTCACACAGACATCCTCTGTTCAAATCAATTTAATCAATTCAGTGGCTCTTGGGATGAGAGAATATTTCTCTTGGTATACGAAGCCCTATACTTCCTACCTTCTCACAATGCTCTGTGCTCTCATACTTGATAGACCTGACCCCACTTACCTCTCACACATGGTCTTCACTGCAATGCTTTCAATCTATCCTCTTTCTGACTTACTCCATTTTTTCCTAATACAACATAAAGTCATTATTGTATTTTCCCTTATAAGTAAAATTACATTATCTTCACTTCTCCTTTATAGCAATTTGAACATTTCCCTTCTTAGCAATTTTCAAATTTTGTTATAATTATATATGTAGTTATTTGTCTGTATAAAATGTGACTATTTTACTGTATCCCATTGTAACAACCAGCATCTTGCAAATAGTATTGGCACTAAATAAATACCTCTAAAACATTACTAGAAGTCCATTCAATGGCTGTGTTGGGCAAAGAGGATGTTGTATCAGAAAGATGCAATTTTAACTGTAAAGTAGCCATAATTGTGTAAATTTATTTTTACATGGCTAGAAATTATTTATAAATATATTACATATTTATCTTATTTGTTTATCCACTAATTCAAAAAGAATAAAAAACAAGGCAGTGTTTAACTCCTGAACTTGCATGGCAGTTCATTGTATTACAGGTTAATGAACTTGCAAACTCATGAATTTTCAAAGATATGTGAAGGGAAGTGATACGAGACAATTAATAAACTAAACTCCCAGAGTCAAATTTGCTCAGACATGAGAAGTGCTAAGAACTAAAATAAAATATTGTAAGCAGATGATAGTTAATTCTCCATCAAAGTTTGCCAGTGTTCATAACTTTAGCTTAAAGGAAGGAAGGAAAGAAGGGTAAGCCCTAAAACTATGTAATAGACTGTTATCTCCACTCTAATCATTTCCACACACATTTGATTTTTTCCTCTTATTATTACTCATAAGAACAAGCTTATAAATGTGACAGAGATCTTTATTCCTCAATTAGCGTGACACCATTAACAGTCCTCATGAATTTGCCTGCTGGGATAATGTGGTAATGTAAATGCTTCTTTAGTTTGTATGATACTTGGTAAATGTCTAAGTTGACATGGTAACAGTCCTATGACTATTTTACTGAGGACTGGTTTACTTCGGTGACCCTCATTTTGTCTGTATTTAATTGGGATTGATCTGTGAAAGATGTTTCAAACTGCCTAGGAAATACATTTTCCTTTTATATGGGTACTGCATACATTTAAAATCAAAGACAAATGAACCCATATATTTTTAAATAGGGTTAAATCCCAAGATCAGACAACAGAATAAAAACTAAACAGTGATTTTGGAGGGAATTGTGTGATTTATATACTTAACAAATGTTGGTTAAAAAATAGCATACTTTAAGTAGAAATAATACATTGTTAGACATTTTACTTTTTTGCATTAAAATTATTACATGTAAAGACTGTAAATTACTTTGGAAAACTGGTGATTTCTTATGGAGTTAAACATGTAGGTACCTTATTAAACAGTAACCTTACAGGCTATTCAAGTATACACAAAACTTATGTGTAAGTGTTTTTAATACCTCTATTCCTAATTGTCAATCTCTTCAACAGGTGTATGGGTAATTAGACAGTGATTCACAAAATTGAGTACTATTCAGTGATACAAAATAATTAACTGTTGTGTGAGACATACAAAACAGGATGACTCTCCAATGCATTATCCTAAGTAAAAGGAATGAAACATGAAATACTACTTGTTACATGATTCCATTCTTACAAATTTCTTGCAAAGCAAACTGTAAAAACACAAAACTTATCAGTGGTTGAGACAGGCTGAGAAAGGGACAAGGGATTGCCTGCAAAGGAGCACATGGAGTTTTTGGAGATGATTCAGATCATTTATTGTGATTGTAAAAACTCATTGAAATGCACAATAGAGGGGCACCTGGATGTCTCAGTTGGTTAAGGATCTGTCTCTAAATTTTGGCTCAGGTTATGATCTCACAGTTTGTGACCTCAAGCCCACGTCAGGCTCTGCACTGACAGAGCACAGCCTGCTCGGGATTCTCTGTCTCCCTGGCTCTCTGCCTCTCTCCCCTCACTCTCTCTCAAAAATAAATAAATAAACCTTTGAAAAGTGCACAATAATGACTATTTCTGTAAATAAATTACTTTTAACCTCCATCCCCTTAAAAAAAAAAAGAGAGACCACAAAGTATCTGTGAAGACCTCACTAATAGCTGAGACTCCAGTGCAAGCAGGGCATAATTATTTCTGACTACAATATAGGAAAATTAAGGTAATATGGTAAAGATTACTGTTTATCAAAACTATTTTTTTTCTTTCTACTTGGCACAAGTTAAACTACATTTACTGGGCTCCCTCCGAATTTGATCTGGTCATGTGTTGAATTGTACCCAATGGAAGGAGAGTTGTGGGATGCCCATGCTGGCACATTTCCATGCTCATTCACTTTCTGCCACTTTGACAGAGAGCACAGGTTGACTCTGCAGGTTGATTTCTGCAAAGGGAAATATTTGCAAGGATGTATGAAGACAAGCTAGACACAGTATCATTCCCAGTGAAACTTTAGTCCAAGTAAAAAAATTATATTCTGAAATTGTGAATGATGACCATTTGTTTTTGAGTCAGGGAAAAAAAATCAAGACAAATTTTTAAACTGATTGCTTGCATACTGTTGCTGTAATGAGATCACATAAGTTAACAGCGATCTTCTATCTATCTTTGTTGATTTGGAAAAAAACTGCAACTTCTTGAACATATTAAATTTGTGAATGAACTCTGAGGCAGACACAGAGAAGAAATTCTAGTCATTAGACTACTTTTAGCCTATTGTTTCATCAGTCATAAATAGTGAAGTCACATTCAAGGTTTTAACATTTGTTTTTCATGACTTATATGAACATATAATAAATATTACGTAATATATATAATATGGTGACATAAACAACTAAGAGAAAATGCAAGACTATGTTTTGGGATCAAGGAGTTCATTGCTAGCAAGAATGAAGCTCAAAATAATGTGACATCAATAAGAAAGCCATGAATAGTGTAATCAGTTACTATTTAGGTTGGGAATAGTGTAAACAAGCAGCAATTGGGTTATCCAGAAGTGACCTTCATGTGTTGATTACCTCTGTCCAGTCAAGGCTTAGGACACTCAGATGTTGTAGAAGTTCAATAAGCATTGCCAAATGAGGCGATTTTCTAAAGATCAAGGTAAAAATACACAGGACAGCAACTTAAAGACTCTAGAAAGTATCTGCCAGAAGTAATCATTTCAGAAACAAAGAGAAGCCACATGTAGTCATGCACATGAAAGTATCTTCCTCCTCCAGCTTTCAAAATTCTTTGACTATTTTGCAGTTGGTGTTCTCCCTGAGGCACCTGGAATTCTATAGATGTGATTCAGCATTTGGTGACACCTGACTGAAATGAGTAATGAAAAGAAAGAGAATCAGCAACAGGTGTTGGTAAGCAAATGCAGATTTGATGTACAAATAGGAAAGATATTCTCATCTTTCTATTTATCATGCTGTCACTTGTACTCAGGTTTTTTCTATTTTGTAATAACTTTATGAAACACCTAATTGAGATTTATATGACTTTTCTCAGTTGTAATGCCTTTATTTTCCTTCTGAAGATTTAAACCACTGTAATTTGAACATTAATGATTTGGTTTACAGATGAGGTAACAATTTAGTGAAATTAGGTGATTTGCCCAAAGTCATAGAATTAGTAATAGTAAAGTCTGTATTTAAACAAGATGGGTGTATTGGGTGGAGGGGAGATGGCAGATTTTTGCAAGAGCTTTTTGTGCTGAGTTTTCAGTAGTTTTATTTGCTGTCTTGGTCTACTTCTCCCTAGAAGCAGAAGCTGAAGCTAAGACAGTTTATTTGGAGGGGTCAATATGCACTGGCAGGTGAGAAGGAGGGTGGTACAGGAAAGGGAATGCAGCCAAGAGAAATACATTCTGTAGGCAGTGACATGGAGTAATCCTAAAGAACCATTCTGGGAAATGAGGCAGAATATGTGCTTTAGATGTATTGTGGCCAAGAGGAGTGAGAATAGGAATATTAGTAACCCCACACCTATCTGGTATTGCTAAAGGTCTTCTATACTCTGCAGTACCTTTTTTTCAGTCACCTCTGTCCTACTTGCAGATTCATAGTGTGGGTTTCAAAAAGCCTGGATGTTTGTTGTACAATAATGTTCCACTGACTACTGGAAGTATGACCAAAAATTATAAGAAAATTGAAACAGTTATAGATTTAATTCTGACAAGTCTGACCCCCCAAACTCATACCTTATATAATACTTGTAAAAACCTGGTGACATTGATACTGCTATTATTCACACTGCACATGGGAAAATGTTAAGATCTGGGAATACTTTTCTTAAGGTTACATAATGTAGAAGTGGAGTAAACCCAGGACTCCTGGTAAATATCTGAGTTTCAAGTCTGTGGTGTAATCACTTTTTCAATAATTTTTCAAAGATGCTAATTTGTCATAGTTTTATATGTTATTTTATTAATATTGAAAGCTAGCCTATTAATTTTAATGGTAATGTAAAATTTTTGAAATGGCGCCTTTTTTTCTAGGATTTTTTTTGTTCTACAAGTAAAACTGTACCTGTGTAATTAGAGTCTATCCATTTTGACTTAATTAGCTAAATTCACTTATAAAATCAGATTGCATAACAGCATTCAAGAATGTCAACACTATGTGTCCAGGCTGTGGGGAATAAGCTTAGGAATTCCCTGAGCTTGCACTGATGGGCTAACAAGACACAAAGAATTAGAAAGCCACAGGATGAAAATACCCAAGATTAGGTTAGGTAAAAGGGGCAAACCCCTCAGTATAGGACAAAGGTATAGAAATAGGAAATCTCCAGATGAAAACATCCAAAATGAGGTAAACAAGATCAGGCATTCAGGGCAGAAATGTCCCCCGACTTAGTACAATAGCAGAAACCTGCTTTCACAGGAAGGAAGGACTAAAATAGGTAAACAGGTAAACAGGATTTTAGACCACAGCAGGGCAAAGATGCCCAGAGTGGAGCTAATTAGCAAAACAAAGGTGCCTTGTTGACCCTGAGGTGGCATGCTCTGTCTTTCTCTTCCCCTAGACCAGTTCAGGTAAACAGAGGTGGGGCCTCATGTTTGCTGTAAATAACCTTCCACCCAGCACCAGAATCTTGTTTCATATTGACCCAAACCCCTAACACTGCATATCTTCAAAACCCCCTTTTCCCCATGCCCATGAGTTAATGTTCATGGTTTCATTGTATCTTTGTGCATGCCCATCACACTTGTAAGACTTCTGATTTTAATAAAAATGGAGGAAGGACCCTTACCTGGGACTCTTGTCTCCTCCCAGACATTAGCCTCTCTTGCTTTTTTCAATCCTGCAAACTGCTGGACAAGAGATAACTCCAGACCCAGAGTCTATGACACAGGCTATTCAAATCCCCTCAGAATACTTCATGGAAAATCATTACACCCCAACAATATGCTCTGATATTATTTTAGACAGCTCATATACAATGGGTACACAAGATAAGAGTAGAGTAGAATGCAAATATAAGAATATATTAGAATTTTAATAATTTGAAAGAGGTAGGTAACTTTAAAGGAAGAAATGGACAAATTCCTAGAAGCTCATAAACTGTGAAAACTGAAACAGGAAGAATGAGAAAATTTGAACAGAACCATAACCAGTGAAGAAATTGAATCATTAATCAAAAATCCCCCAACAAACAAGAGACCTGGGCAAGATGGCTTCCCAGGGGAATTCTACCAGACATTTAAAGAAGAGTTAATACCTACTCATATAAAAATGTTCCAAAAAATAGAAATAGAAGGGACATTTCCAAACTCACTCTATAAAGTCAGCATTGCCTTGATTCCAAAACCATAGACCCCTGTAAAAAGAAGAATTGCAGGCCAATATCCCTAATGGACATGGATGCAAAAATTCTCAACAAGATATTAGCAAATTGAATTCCACAGTATATTAAAAGAATTATTCATCAAAATCAAGTGGGATTTATTCGTGTGCTGCAGGGCTTGTTCAATATTCACAAATCAATGAATGTGATACACTATATTAATAAAAAAACAATAAGAACCATATGATTCTGTTAATAAATTCAGAAAAAGCATTTGACAGAAGACAGCATCCATTCTTGATAAAAACCCTCAACAAAGTAGAGATAGATGGAACATACTTCAACATCATAAAGGCCATATCTGCAAAACAAATAGCTAATATCATCCTCAATGGGGAAAAACTGTGAGCCTTTCTTCTATGGCCAGACAAGGATGTCCACTCTCACCATAATTATTTAACATAGGACTGAAAGTCTTAGCTTCAGTAATCAGGCAACAAAAAGAAATAAAAGACATCCAAATAAGCAAAGAAGTAGTCAAACTTCCACTATTTGCAGAAAACATGATACTCTATGTAGAATACCCAAAAAACTCCACTAAAAATCGCTATATTGAACTAATACATGAATTCAGCAAAGTAACAGGATATAAAAATCAATGTGCAGAAATCCTTTCCATTTCTACACACCAATAATGAAGCAGCAGAGGAAGAAATCAAGGAATAGATCTCATTTGCAGTTGCATCAAAAACACTAAGATACCTAGGAATAAACCTAACTAAAGAGGTAAAAGAATTATACTCTGAAAACTATAGAATACTTATGAAAGAATTTGAAGAAGACACAAAGAAATGGAAAAGCATTCCATGCTTATGGATTGGAAGAACAGACATTGTTAAAATGTTGATAGCACCCAAAGCAATTTCACATTTAATGCAATCCCTAATAAAAAAAAATCACAATAATTTTCCACAGAGCTAGAATACATAATCCTAAGATTTTTATGGAACCACAAAAGACCCAGAAGGGCCAATGTAATCCTGAAAAAGAAATACAAAACTGTAGGCATCATGACAGATTTCAAGGTATATTTCAAAACTGTAGGCATCGAGACAGAATGATGCTGGCACAAAAACAGACACATAGATCAATGGAACAGAATAGAAAACCCAGACATGAACCCACAACTCTATGGTCAACCAATCGTCGACAAAGCAGGAAAGACTATCCAATGGAAAAAAGACAGTCTCTTCAACAAATGGTGCTGGGAAAACTGGACAGCAACATGCAGAAGAATAAAACCAGACCACTTTCTTACACCATATATAAAAATAAATTCAAAATTAATAAAAGGCCTAAATTTGAGACAGGAAACCATCAAAAACCTAGAGGGAAACACAGGCAGCAACCTCTTTGACCTCGGCCATAGTAACTTCTTACTAGACACATAGCCGAAGGCAAGGGAAACAAAAGCAAATATGAACTATTGGGACTTCATTAAGATAAAAAGCTTCTATGCAGAGAAAGAAATAATCAACAAAATGAAAAGGTAGCCTACAGTCTGGGAGAAGATATTTGCAAATTACATATTGGATAAAGGGTTAGTTATCTAATCTATAAAGATACTTATCAAACTCAACATCCAAAAACACAAGTAACGCAGTTAAAAATGGGCAGAAGAGTGGCACCTGGGTGGCTCACTCAGTTAAGTGTCTGACTTCGGCTCAGGTCATGATCTCATGGCTCATGGGTTCAAGCCCCGTGTTGGGCTCTGTGCTGACAGCTTGGACCTTGGAGCCTGCTTCAGATTCTATGTCTCCCTCTCTCTCTGTCCCTCCCCCACTCATGCTTTGTCTCTATCTCTCAAAAGTAAATAAATATTAAAAAAAATTTCAAAAACAAAGAAATGGGCAGAAGACATGAATAGATACTTTTTCAAAGAAGATATCTGGATTGTTAACAGAAACATGAAAAGATGCTCAACATCACTCATCATCAGGGAAATACATATGAAAAACATGAAGAGATACCACCTCACACCTGTCAGAATGGCTACAATTAACAACCCAAGAAACAACAGGTGTTGGAAAGGATGCAGAAAAGAAGAATCCCCTTGAACTATCGGTGGAAGGCAAACTGGTGTGGCCTCTGGAGAACAGTATGGAGATTCCTTAAAACACTGAACTAAAACTACCTTATGATCTAGCAATTGCACTATTAGGTAGTTACCCAAAGGATAGAAAAATACAGATTGGAAGGGGTATATGCACCCCAATATTATCAACAATAGCCAAAGTATGAAGAGAGTCCAAATGTCCATCAACTGATGAATAAAGAAGATGTGGTGTGTGTGTGTGTATATATATATATAGATATATATATATATATCTATATATATAATGGATGGAATATTACTCAGCCATCAAAAAGAATGAAATCTTGCCATTTGCAATGATATGGATAGAGCTAGGATGTATTATGCTTAGCAAATTAAGTCAATCAGAGAAATACAAATTCCATATGATTTCACTGATATGTGGAATTTAAGAAAAAAAACAGATGAACATATGAGACAGAGGGGACAAAAGGGAAGAGAGAAAAATAAACTACAAGAGACTCAATGATAGAGAACAAACTATGGGTTGTCAGAGGGAGTATGGGTAAGAGACGGCCTAGCTGGGTGACGGGTATTAAGGAGGGCACTTGTGATGAGCACTGGGTATTGCATGTAAATGATGAATCACTGATTCTACTCCTGAAACCAATATTTTACTATATATTAATTAAAATTTAAATTAAAAATAAATAACAGTTTAAAAAATAAAGGAACATGTTATACAGGAAATAAAACATCTGTTTTGAAATTTTAAAAAATCTTGATTATAATTTTAGCATGGCAATCGAAAGTGGTATCTTCTTGTGCATTTGTATTCTTTTGGCCTCATTTTTATTAATTTAGAAAAAATAATTCAATAAACATTTGTTGGAAATAAGCCAATCATTGTGCTTTGTCTTACAGTTACAAAGGTGAACAAGATAGACAGGGTTTCTACCTCAAAAAGTGTAGAGAAGACAGGTAATAAGCAAGGAAATAAATAACAGTTGATGACAAGACTGTAATGAAAATAAAAACATGTGATACTAGGGAAGGGAAGGGAAAGAAGAACTCCTTGATACTGAGATAATCTCTGATAAGGTGAGAATTATGGAGAATGAGATAATAATTCAGCCATGAGAAGCACACCAAACAGGAAAAATAGTTCCAAGATCCATGGCAGAGGTGAGCTCTGTGTGCTTAAGGGACAAGGAGAGACCAATGTGGCTGAATAATTTTAAACAAAGGGTCAGTGGAAGTAGATGAAGTTGTAAAGTTAGGCAGGTATCTGATCTAGTATTGTGTGAAGCTAGGTAATTCATATAAAATATTTTTATTTCATTCTGAACAAAACAAAAAGCTAATGAGGATTTTGAAAAAGGGTGATACATAAAACAGTATCTATCTATTCATCTATCTATCTAATTATCTATCTTCTACCTACCGATCTACCCATCCACCCACCCCTTCACCCATCTTCTAAGTCAGGATTCAGCTTTGCCTAGAGTAGAACAAGTAAAGGTAACTATAAGTAAGTAAATTTGGAAACTTATTCTGAGTTAAAATGAACAGGATTGAATTATATTTTGTTAAAATTTTAAGAAAGATAAAACATACTAGGAAGAAGGAGAGAGAGAGAGAGCTGGAGCGGGAGCAGGAAGGGAGAGGAAAAGAGTCGTCTTTTCAGAAAAAGACAACATTTTTAGGTTATTGATGAGATAAGATGTATTGGTGTATACTTTGTTGGTTGTAAGTTACAAATACTTTATTCGAATAAATTTAATTTTTCCTAGACAGTGTACAGAAACAAATTCAGAATTGCAATTCTGAACTTGAAACACAAGTTTCAGGGAATTGAATATTGTTTCTCTTGACTGAATTTCTTTACTGATTTTTTTTCTGTTTTCTTGTGAAACTTTCCAATATGCCTGTTTGGGGTAAAATGCCTCTTCTGGGCTAATGAATTAGTATGTTCGGGAGAAGGAAACTATAGTTTGATCAGTATGATCATATATATACTTCTGTGTATAGTGGGGAATTTTCATATTTAAAAGGCCACTTCACAGTCAAAAGTCAATCCTTACTATAGCATGGGGAATAATCAGTTCTGGATGGAAGACTCGGGGAAGTCTTGCCTAAGGAGTGTTATCTAGGCTGGATTTTGAAGGAGCAAATAACCGGTTCAACTCAATATGTATTGAAGACTTATTAAATTCAAGTTACTCTGCTATGGTGCTGTGAAGCATACAAAAGTGATAAAATACAGTTTCTCCAATACAGGGATTTACAATCTGATGAAGGAGACAAACACATACACATAGGCCACTGTGGAAGTTCTCTTGACATCATTAAGCTTAATCCTGTGACATACTGGGATGTCAGGCATTCTTAGAAGATTTAGCCATTATAACATATGCAGCGATGGCTTGGGACAAGTCAGCTAGATAAAAATTATTCCATTGAGGATGGACTTAGCTTTGATAATGTGCCTATTCAACATAGTTATTAACTACATATATGGCCAGGAAAAGACAAGGCCCAAAAGGACAGAGAGATAAACATTTTTTATCAAAAAATTCCTTCATCAAGGAACTTGAAATCTATTGAATGATATGGACTAATTTTAATTCAGTTAAATCCATATTTTCAAGAGTACTAAACCAAGACTGCTATAAATCACAAACGGTAAAAAGAGCTTTCAGTTGCAGAGTGCTCATTTGGTTGGCCTATTTCCCTTATCATAACCCTCTTAAATAGGTCCTATAGTGATCACCATTTGCAAATGAGAGAACCCATGTGCAAAGGAGTTAATGAACTTGCTCCACAGGATAAGTAGGAAACCAGTATTTAAACCCGAGCAATGTGGCTCCAGAGTCCATGCTATCAAGAGAAAACAGAAAAACACCAATAAACATAGAAAGCATAGAAGAGACCCAGTTTGGAATTTTCAGAAAATATTTAGTAAAAGGTTTCAGTTAAAAACAAATATGGTGGGAATAACTGAGTTAGAAAGTTGGCAAAGGAGGAAGTTGAGGTCATATCAAACAATTGCAGAGTTTTGAATTGGGATATTTTTTAGTGATCAAGTAATCCAATACCTGGCTCTGAAAGTTGGTTGTTGGAGACATGTCATTTAAATGAGAATTAGTGTTCTTTTTATGTTTTCCTTTGGTTAGAGTTATCCAGGACGATGTCTGGGTGTTTGGGGTGAAAAATTTTGCTTGCTACGATCTGAAAATCACCCTTAAAGTGGGTCTTTCTTTAACAGAGTGCATGGAACCTTAACGTAACTGCCATATCTTTGACTCATCCTTCTCATGAACCCTATGCCAAACGTCCATCGGCTCAAATTCCAAATCTCTTTTTTAGTCCATCTCCTTATCTGCATTCCAAGAGTCAATTGACAGTAAACTAGTTCAAACCAGTGATATATCACTATCTCAAAATACTGCAAAAATGGAAGTGGTTTTATTGATCCAGAATGCTCCACTTTTAATGACCTCAAAAGACTAACCCAATCTAGTTTCTAAATAAATCTTATGCTAAAAATCCTGTTGATCCCAGGAAATAAAGTCTGACTCCTCATATTGGATTAAATGGACATAAATGACTGTGCTGCTGACTACCTTTCCTTGCTTGTCTCCCTCCACTCAACTCAGCTCTTTTGCCCACTTTAGTTTCTTAAAATTATCTTTATCACTAACTTTCAGGAATTCTCATATGTTTGTCTACTTAAATTATTTTCTTTACTACTGGCCATCCTCTTATTTAAGTCTGAGTTTATCTATCAACACCTTAGGTAAGTCTCTCCTTCCTCTCAGAGTGATCTCTAATTGCTTCCATGATTATTCCTTTCCTAGCCCTTTTTTACTTTTTGATTATTATTATTTATTTTTACACCCACAGAAAAGTTACATACATAGTATATCTTTATCCAGGTTTATTTATTGTTGACATTTTACCCCACTTGTTTATCATTTGTTCTCTCTCTCTCAATCTGTATATGCCCACTATATATAATAATATATATATATAGTATATCTAACAATATATCTATTACATGTAGTATATCTAGATATAAAATATATATACTATTATACATATCTATAATATTAAATATGGTATAAATAGTCTGTATATATATATTTATACTGTATATAGTACTATATATATTTTAATAGTATATATGCTATTATAGACAAACTATTATATATTATATATAATCATACATTATACATATATATAGTAGCACACTTATAGAGAATGTATATATAGATGACACACAGCATAAAATATATTGAAATATATACATTTATACATATATATGCACACACACATACACACATATATGTGTATATAATTACATAATATAATGATGCACATATATGTGTATATAACATATAATTATATAATATATGATGATGTAATTATCTTCTTTATTTATTAATCCTGGTGTTAATTATCAAAGTATACTTTCATGCAAATCATGTACATCATTGTTTTTATTTTTTTGGTAAAATCCTTTCAGAATTGCATCCATTCATCCTATAAATCTGATATGAAACTGTCACTTTTCCATGAAAACTTTTTATATTCTTTCATCAACTATGATTCACACATATTCAGCTTTCTGAAAGTGCAAAATCATACTTCCGAAAGCTTTTCAGCATACATGTCCTTAGAAATAATTTTTTACATGCTGTCAAACTCCCATTAGGAAATCTATACTCTGAAGATTATTCATGCACATCACATACTAGGACATGCTGATAATGTTTAAAGACATAATATGCAGATAATTTCTTATATTTTTTAGAAATCTTGTTATAATATAACTTAGATGAGCAAATTCTGTTCTCTCCAAGTAATATTTTCCAGTCAAAACTTCTCTTTGAAAGTAAAGACAAATAATAATTTTTGACAATTGTTTTAACTTTGGCCATCATATTTGCTTACTTTATTCCCCTCAACATAAATTCCTTAGGTTAGCATAGGTAACTCACTATTTATTTATTTATTTATTTATTTATTTATTTAGAGAAACAGAGAGTCCAGAGGAGGGGCAGAGAGAGAGAGAGAGGGAGAGAAAGGAGATCATGACCTGAGCCCAAGTCAAGAGTGGAACACTCAAGAGACTGAGCCACCCAGGTGCCCAGTAGCTCACTTGCATACACACAATAACATACGTGTCATCTGGGAAGCCTGGAGAATATGATATCTCAACCTTCTTTGGCATGGGAAATGTGTACTAGAAATATATGAAAGTACTGGTAGCCATGAAAGGTTATGTTCTAGACTTCTTAATTTATCCTTTATTTAATGGACAATTTAAATCTATACTTTAGGCTAATTTCTATTGCACTGACAGACATACACTATGCTTTTGTGCATCTTAATGTTTATACAAGGAATAAACGTGCAATTATTGCTAAGAAAAGTGTTATAAGTAGGATAATGAGCCTTGAGCTAAATTGTGAAGTAGGAGTAAAAATTTGATTCACAGAACATGGGTCAGAGGATGTCACTGAAGGTGAAAAGAAAAGGTTGTTTTCATTCAAATGCATGAAAATAAGGGAACAAGCTATACATGTAGAACAGCACATTAAACCTTATTATCACCCATAAAGTTGACCTTGCACTTTTCAAACCATTTTAAGTCTACTATTTAAATAAGTGTTGGTTTTTGTTTTTGTATGTAACTTACTTCATTATGTCTGACTGTGTAAAAATTTTACCTCTGTTTCTTTGCATTCATCTTTACCTTCGTAAAAAGTCCCTCCCACCACATCCTTGGAAAAGGAAAGAAGTGCAATACTTTAAAACAAAGAGGCTCTTTCTATCGTGTGCTTTTGCACTGCATGCTTATTAAAGAGATAAACGGTTACAAGATTCCTAGTGAATTTATAATTTTCTTTCTCTAGTAATTCCCTTCTCCATGCTTAATCCAGCACAATGTTTTCTTTGTACCACAGTCTACTATGTTTTGTGTTTCCATTAGATATTTTATGAAATATTCCACCCCAGAAGAACCCAGCTACTTCTTTCCCATGAACATTGAGAACCATTGCTCCATATTTGCTAATTTTAACTTTTTGTGGTTTTGTGGTTTTCAAAACTCCGTCTCCAATAGTCATGATTTGTATTGAAAAGGGGCATTTGGAAGTCCTCATCAACATAGCAAAGTGGTCTCCAACATTTTTTGCTATTCCTGATAATAATTGATTGCATGGGTGATGCTTTATTGGTATAAATAACTGTCCGAATGAATCTCAGATATACGCCCTGAAGTTCCTCAGCATATTTTTATCGAGTCAAAAAATTATCACATTTACTAGGAATTAATTAATATGTCTTTTAAAAGTATCCTTATATTCACTTGAGAACAACTGTCAAAGGACACTGAGCTATTATATTGTGCTTGAATCAACTTAATTCTTTCCAGTTCCACTGTGGTTTCTCTTATTTCCCTTTGCACATTTATAAAATCTTAGATAATATTTTTTACTTGTGTAAATTATTTTTATAAGAATAGCACAAGTTTCCCTACCTCCATCTCTAGAGAGGGAGTTAGGGTTAACAGATAAAATTCTAAGAAGGCTGTGTTGGATCAAAATAAGAATAGATTTTATAATTGAAAATTTGATTAACTATAGTTACAAGTTATTGAACAAAGATGGAGGATTTTTGTCCCTAGACAGACAATTGAAAAAAATGTTTTATAACATATTCATTTTTGAAAAGAAATAATCTATTCCTTTCCCTTAAGATTTTGGATTTTTCAACTATGTAAATCTATTTATACTAATCCATAAGAGAGGCAGGGCACAGTAGTAGGGAATATAGAAATTAGAACCAGACTTCCTGAATTCAAGTCTTGATATTACCACTTAATAGCTTTATTATCCTGATAAGTCTTCTCTTATGGTTCCTTCAGATATGGCCCTGATATAAAATATGGATAATTACGGTACCTGCCATATAATGTTTTAAGATCATTCTGTTGAATTCATTAAGAATGCAAAATAGTACCAACAAATAGTAAGCATTTTATAAAATCTAAGAGTTATAAATCTGGCATATTCTTCAAATAAAAACCTCAGAAACAATGAATATGGTCATAGTTCTAGGAATAAAAACTTAAAAATGCATTTGGTGTAAAAAGTTCATGGGTGTTTTATTTTTGAAGTCTTTCATATTTGACAATGGTTTCTCTTATGTTAAGAAAATGTGCTTTGGTCACATATATTAAAGCTACAATTTTTTTCTCCAAGAAAATCATGGTTTTGCTCCATTGCTATTCAGTGTTGAATGTTTCTGGGAAAAAGTCTATGGATAGCCAATGGTTTTCGGATGGTGTAACATAATTTGCTAACTTAACTGAGATGTCCTAACTGTAAAAATCTCCAATCAACATTTAGTGACATGGAAAAAAAATCTGCTCTTCTGTAGATACAAGTAATCACAAATATTAGTGTTGAAGAAGAGGACTACATGGTGTTTTAAAGTGCACACAGCCAGAAGAAATAATCTGTATAGTGCTAATTCCAATGTGTTGTTTTAATTTCACAAGGGACTTAGTGGTCACAATCGACTATAAGCTTTGTGAAAGCATTGTGTTTATCTTATTTTCATTTTTCTTCAGTAATTAGTGTGATGCATGGTACAGAGACATCATTCCATGAAGTTTTGTTGAATTAAGGAAAAAATATTCCTACTTTCTTTTTTCTCAAATCTCTCTTATTATTTGGTTTATTTTTTAAGAGTAGCTTTAGGTTAACTGGAATATTGAGTGGAAAGGCCCTGTGCATGTACATGCCCACACACACACACCTAGAACTTTTCCTACTATTAACTTTTTATATGAGGATGGTATATTTGTTGCAATTGATCAACCAATACTGGCATATTATTATTATCTAAAATCTGTAGTTTATATTAGAATTCCCTCTTGTGACTGTACATTTTGTGGGTTTGACAAATATATAACAACATTTATCCACTATGAGAGTAGTGTTATGCAGAATATGGTTAACCTACTAATTCATACCTATCCCTTGTTTCACTCCTCCCAACTCTGGCAACAATTGATCTTTGTATAGTCTCCATAGTTTTGATTGTCCAGAATGTCATATAATTGGAACTGTAGTAATGCAGCTTTTTCAGATTGGCTTCTTTTACTTAGCAATATGTGTTTAAGTTTCTTACATGTTTTTCCATGGCTTAATATCTCATTTTCATGACTTGATATCAATATTTCATTTTAGTGCTATTCCATTGTGTGGATATATCACAGTTTATTTATCCAACCACCTGTTGAAGGATAACTTGATGGCTTCCAAGTTCCTTGGCTTATTTTTCAGCTCATTTTTACAATTATTACCTAGTGCTTTTTTTTTTTTTTTTTACTAGTTTTCTTGGTGATATCACTACCAGCAACTTCAGCAACTTACAGATCTAGGAACAACTCACTTGGCTGGAGGAAATTCTAATAATCTATCATCAGTAGCAAGGTAAAACATATCACCTAAATGTCTCTACATCATAACTTATTCTTCACACACCTGAAACCAAGAACACACTGTATATAATGTATGTTAGCTAACTTTACAATAAATTATATTTAAAAAATAACCCACTCTTCACAACACTTGACAACATGGGGCTTCAAGTATATATTTCCAACACTTTTCTGGATATCTGAACAATTATATAAAACTAAATATACACATTATGGCTAGTATCTTTCTGAGAATTTTCTAGAAGTTTTCAAATTCCATAAATGGTTGTTTCTCTGCTTCTCGGATTGTAAAATTCATCAGATCATTGATCCTACTGTTATCTCCCTACCTATTTCCAATATTCATAGCTCTACTATTGATAAGTCTCAGGCATCCAGCTCTGCATACAGCATTTTAGGTTATTGTTTACTTTATATGTTTACAAGTCAATTTTTCCCATGATATTCTAAATTTTTCAAAGGCAGGAAGTATAACTACATTATAGTTTTTGGCACACAGTAGGAATTTAATAAATGCATAATTACTTGATTAATCTATTTGTAGATCTGTGTTCATACTGTATTTTTTACTCTAAAATTGGTACTGTATAATGAATTTGCTAATTGATCTGTTTTGATGAGGTGCAGTTCCATCCTCAATGTCCACAGTTGTGTCATCTGTGGATTCTCACTGGAACTTGTTCTCAAATACTCTATTAACAATTTATCTAATTTCTGAATTATATAATAAAAACTAATAATGTATTAGGTTGATTTTATAAAGTATTGATATTAAAAATAACTTAGCACTGAACAAAGAGCTTAAGGGAGAAGAGAGACAATTTGATAGTTCATACTATAGACCACTAAGTTCCAGGAAGAAAGAAAGAAAGAAAGAAAGAAAGAAAGGAAAAGAGTGAGCAGGGAGGAAAGGAAGAAGAGTCTTAATGTTAGAGCTACTAAATTTTGTCAGACTTTTCTTTACCCGAACTTTTAAGAGCAGATGAGCGTTGAGAAAGTAGAAAAAAAGCTTGCCAGCATAATAAAATTTGGCAGATATTCTATTTTCTGACAACTGTATTTCAAGAATAAGTATATTCTGTATGCCAAGAATAAGTATTGCTTAGGCCTGCTGCCCTGTCAGGCTAATCAGGAAAAATCTGTCATTTTCTGTGTCTCTAGTTCACTTCATGTCCCAAAGTAGGCCTGTAGCCTGGCTTTGGTGTTTTTAAGGCAATCCTTTTAAGTTTAATATTCTAATAGGAGTGAGCATTGTCATGTAGACACTGCCTTGCAGAGTCATGCGAGGAAAATTGGTGTGTGTTCCTAGGACAGTCATAAATGCTTCCCACAAAATGTCACCCCCTATTTTTGGTTCCTTATAAATCTCACTATGTGAGATCATTTTAAGGTAGCATTCATTAAAACTATTTCATGTTTTAAAATTATGGTAATTTAGTCAGTGTTATTTTTCAAAGGTAAGTACTCACATGATTATTAACAGAAAAAAGTTAGTTACCCTGTTAAAGACGTTAGCAGGAGCTCCAGTTTCTTTTTCAGTTTTCTGCAGTTGAAATTCTTATGTTCCAGTGGTGTTGACTTATCAAAAAGCGGTGTGAATGCAAAGTAAGATCATTTATAGAACAGATGGGTTGCTGGGCTTTTCCACATTTCAAAAGCAGGTATTGTTTTATAATACCTATATTTTATTTTGAAATCTCTATTTATATTTTGAAATATAAGAAAAACCAAGAAAATATAGAATATAGTCCCTTATATATAGTCCCTAAAATATAGTTCCTTAAAACTATAATATAATATGATATGATGTGATATATGATATGATGCAATATCATATCACATGCTATAACATAATATAGTGTCATCTACACCCTAGGTGGGCTTTGTGACCTCCCCAGATATAAGGCAGTAACCAGTGTACTGGGTTCAGTATTAACCTTTCTCTTACACTTTGAAATAGCTGGCATGCATGTCTGCATCCATAAGCTATGAAATTCTATAGATTTACCTGTTAATATTTTTAAAGATATTTTATAAAAATGTAGATTGAGGATTAAAAACTATAATATTTCAAATTATCTCATGTAATCTTGTGAACTTAACCAGTGTTTTTAACTTAGGCGTGTGATTGCTGAACAGAGATTCCCATAAACAAAATGTTCATGTAGATTAAGTAATAGACTATTCACATCTTTCTCCACACTTCCATGTGACTTTATTTACTACTCTATAATGAAGCTTATACCATCTGACTTCTAGCTACTTTTGCAGCTGCCAATTCGTTCTTCAAAAATTTTCAGTCCCAGGGTGCCTGGGTGGTTCAGTTGGTTAAGTGTCCAACGCTTGGTTTCAGCTCAGGTCGTGATCTATATTGTGGTTAGTGAGATTGGGCCCTGTATCAGGCTCTGACAGCTCAGAGCCTACTTGGGATTCTCTCTCTCCCTCTCTCTCTCTGCCCTTTCCTTCTCTCACACACTCTCTCTCAAAGTAAATAAATAAACTAAAAAAAATTGTTTCTGGACTGCCAAAATCATAGTTTACTTATGTATATAGTTAACACTTATTGAACTAATATTAATATGTGGGTTATATTGCTTCATATATATTTTTTTAATGTTTGTTTTTGAGAGGATGAGAGCAAGCTAGTGGGGGAAGGACAGAGAAAGAAAGGGACAGAGGATCTGAGGTGAGCTCTGTGCTGACAGCAGAGAGTCCAATGCAGGGCTTGAACCAAGGATCCATGAGATCGTCACCCAAGGAACCATGAGATCGTCACCTGAGACGAAGCTGGACACTTAACCAACTGAGCCACCCAGGTGCCCCATGATTCATGTATATTAAAGCATTTAATTCTGGAAGAAAAAAATAAGCTATGAGATACTGAATATTTTCTTCACAGTTTTCGGGTAAGAAAACTAAGTGAGGTTATATCGGAGGTCAATCAAACTAGGATTCCAACCCAAGGACACTTAAACAAACCCTATGTCAGAGCTCCAAAGTGTTCTTTGTTCACCATGTCTAAGTGCAATGCTCCTTTGTGAAATGAGTATCTAAGCGTTTCAATTTTTAAGTGCTGAAGTCCAAAAACCTCAACAAATATTTACATCTTAAAACATAGCAGTCACCTGAAATAACAATACACATAAGTTGAATGAAAAATAAGAACATTTTCATTTCTGTCTTCAAAATTACAATTATTCATTAATAGGATCTGTGCAATTATTGGCCATGCACAGTTTGGAATCTGATTGGACACCACCACCCTGATCTACAGTTTTCCATTGATTTTCATGCAGCACTTGCTTTTTATCAGTAGTAACTATGAAAACTCAGGCTTCACAAAGATATGTCATCATTGAAAGTGGGTCGTATAATCAAATATTAAAACACTGAACACCCTCTAGCTAGTATTTTGTGCAGTGACTGAAAGGTTAAATGCCTCTGTTTCCCTTGAAACTTTAAAATACCCTGCAGTAGCCCTGTGAGTTATCTGTGGTTCTTGGGGGTGTCTTAGCTCACAGCTTGGGAATGGCTGCCCTATGCTCACTCCCTAGGCTCATCACTATGGACAGAGTCCCAATACTAGCTCAGCTCATATTTTAAGAAATCATTGTAATGTATATATCAAACATCTACCATTATGATGATACAAAACTTTTTGTTTTTACAAAATTGTCTTGTATCTAAGTTATTTGTATTAAAATTAAATATATTTTTATTCTAAAGTCAATGTGAATTTAAGTGTTTGTTCTATCATTTAGGAACTCTGTGATTTTCAACAAAAACTTGGACTTCAGTGAGCCTGTTACTCACATGGCAAAGGGAGATAATAAGAGCCTTAGTTTATGAAATGAATTCATGTATTTAAATTGTTTAGCCCTCAGCAAAACACATGATAAATGCAAAACGTGGTATATTTCTTCCTTTCCATAACTTTCTTCATTTTTTATTCTAACCTTCTGAACTGCAGTTGGCCTGAGCAATTGTGTGTAATTTAGGGTAAAATTTTGTCTGCAGATATTAATCTGGGACCATCGAATAGATTAATGTATTCACTGTAAGAAATTGACATTATGTACAAAGGTGCTGCTAGTGTTTCCCACTGGGTGGGCTTTCTTACCGGGATGGGAAAGGAGACAATAGGAAAAGAGAAAGAAAACAAAACAAAACAAAACAAATCAGCCTGGAAACTAGAAGCTCAGGAAATTTTCTTTCATTTCACAAATATGCCTCAAAAGAAGTCATATTATATATTTTCAAAATGTGCTTACACACATCCAAAGGCTTTTTGGGGGGTTTGGCGGGGTTTTGTTATGTTTGTTTTTTTTTTACTGAGTGCTATTTTAAAAGACACTTTTAAGTTGTCCAAACTACAATTTAGATAGTGCCTTGAACATGAGCTTTAAAAAAATAATTTGTTGAATGTACACTCTCACCAGGACAAATTCACTTCATTCTACGTAGACCAAGACCTTGAAGAAAACTATAAACGCAAAATGGATATTATCATACTTGACTGCCTCCAAATTTGCATTGTACCAAAAAGCCAATATCTGAACTTCCATTGCTACCATTTCAACCCTTTGTTGATCTACTGAATTTAATTTGCCTTTGTGATGGTCTAGGATATAGCATGTAATTGTGTGGGGGAATGGTCAGAGTGCAAACATAAATCTAATCAACTGTATAGAACCAATTTTAATGTAGGAGCTTCATATAGCACTTTTTCGTGTTCTACTTTCAGTTTTTCACCAGTTTATTTACCCAATCAGAAGGATAAATAAGGATTCTTACCTATTAACTGATATAATGATCATACATGAGATATGTCTCTTTTATATTTACTTCGAATTAAATTGTTGATTATATTTATAGTTCCACATAATAGATTTAAATTTCATTTGTCAAAATGAATTTTAGTTACACATAATAGATTTAAATTTCATTTGTCAAAATCAATTTTAAATTCATTTTATTTATTTTGATAATAAATACATTGTGTTTATTAAACTGCATTGCATTTAGAAAATTCAACTTAACATCTTGTTTGATGCAACAGAAACTATAAATTGCCTCCAAGTACACAAATAATGATCAAGAAAAAAGATTAAAAAAGCCCATTAAAAAACTATAAAATGTGTATGGCACTATATGACAGACTACCTACTGATACTAACAGATATCCATGTGTGTATGAGGCATTGTAATATAAAATGTTGAAATAAATTGTTGTCCTTAAATGTGCCTTAGGATCTTACAAAATTTTTATATCATTGTGGTATTGCTTTAATTACACCCAAGTGAGTAACAATTTGACCATGGCAAAAGTAAAATATCTTCTAAATAACCATAGTAGAGTAAAATGCATACTCTTTATGAGTAATTATGTCTTTTTCATAGAAACTGAAAATAATATTTCATTTTGGATTAATATAATCCCACTAATAATTGTATTCAATTTTTTCATTTGTTTTTTTCCTTGAAGATTAATAAAATCATTTTTCAAAACTATAGACTAATTTTCCCCTTCTCGGAGTTTGCAGTCTTTTGGATTTGGATAACCTACGGTTGTATGTTTCTGTTATTTGATTTGAACTAGAACTTGAAATATATATTATATATATATAATACATATAAAATTTTAACTATAACTTGAAATTTGTAGAAAATTTTGATGAAAACTTTATCATTGAAGCTATATAAAATTATATTCAAATACACAATCATGCTGTTGAATTATAGTCTTTTTATATCTGAATCTAGAACAATAGTATGTACTATGCAAGGTTGTCTTGTGATGTAAGTAATAACTTTTATAGAGATCTTAATGTATAAGAGTCCTTAAAAGTATTTGTTTCCTTGTATATGAAAGGAAGAATATTTGAGGGACATTTAAACAATATAACAAAAGTTATGCATTAAAATTTGTAAACTGCATGTAAATCAATTGTGGATAATATGTATAAACTATTCAAAATAGGAATAATACTGTAATACGTCTTGAATTTAAAATATTAAAAAGAAAGGAATAAAGGATTTCTGGGGGCTGAAGACAATGGCAGCAACCAGGACTCAATCTCCCATATTTTCTCGAAAAGAATACTGAGGGAAAAAGAAAAGCACATAAAACCATGCCTTCAGCTTAACTTGAAGGAACAGAATGCCTGAACTTTAGAATAATATAGGTAAAAACAGAAAAAAAAAGAACAAATCACAGTGTGTGATTTCTCACAAACTTACACCAATTTCACCCCATGACAGGGTGAGTGACAAACAGAGACAGCCCTAGAAACACTGAATAAAAGAGACAGTGAACAGTGGGTCCTAAGAGTGATTTTGAGTTATCACCAGAAAGACTATGCCTGCAGGTATTTCAGTTTGGAATGCTGACTGCATCTGGTGGTCCAGTGCATGGACAAAATATATCACCAAAGAAGGGCCTAAAACATCCATGTGATTTGGAATGACACCTACTGAAACTCATGGGAGAGAAAAAAGTCAAAAAGGAAGGGAAGGTGCTCTTTGGCCATTAGATGTTGTAGGCGTAAGAAGCAAAAGTGAAAAATTTAGGTCCTGCACATCATAAGAGACCTAAAGGCTTAGAGGGCACATAAACCCTCCCATGACCAAAGCAAACAAAATAAATAAAAACAAAAGAAACACTAAATAACTTACTTTGCTATACTCAGACATGAGGAAGCCCAAATTAAGAAGCCTATAAACAGCCCAATAACACAAACAATAATAACACAACAATTTACAGACCTCTTGCAAAAATCAGAAAACAAAGGATATCACTCATCAATTGAGTACAATGTTCCCGAGAAATGTAAGCATAAAGCAGAAGAAAACTTGAAGACGCTACTCCAAATAGACTTAAATATGCTCAAGCAAAGTATCAAGTATAAAAAAGTAACTATAAGAAATTCAAAAACTAGCAATATATACAGAAAAAAATAAAGAAAAATAGAATTCATGGGGTTCCTGGGTGGCTCAGTCAGTTAAGCGTTGGGCTCTTGATTTCAGCTCAGATCATGATTCATGAGTTCTAGCCCTGAGTAGGGCTCTGTGTTGACAGCACAGATTTTGTTTCTCCCTCTCTCTCTGCCCTCCCCTGTTCACTTGCTCTCTCTTTCTCTCTCAAAACAAATAAATAAATTTAAAATAAAAGAAAAATAATTGATGAAATTCAAGTAAGAAGTGGAAGAATACACCATCTTCTTAAAAGTCAAGAATATAGAGGCACTGGGCATCTCAGTCGGTTAAGCTTCTGAATCTGGATTTCAGCCCAGGTCATTATCTCATGGTTTGTGAGTTCGAGCCCCAAGTTGGGTAGTGTGGAACCTGCTTGAGATTCTCTCTTCCCCCCCCCTCACTCTGCCCCTCCTCCCATCTCTCTCCAAGTAAATAAATTTTAAACAAAAAGTCAAGAATAAAACACAGGTGCCTAAAACAGTATAGACTCAAAAAATTAATATGGACGGTAAGACAATCAAAGGGATGACAATGAAATAGAGAAAGAAAAAGTTTCAAGAGAAAGTAGGGATAATGGAAGATAGGTAAGAAGGAGTGACATTTGTATTACTAGCTCTTCTGAAGAACAAAAATAAAATAATAGAAGAGAATTAACTTTTTAAATTATGATCTAAGAAGATCTTCTGAGGGGAAAGCAACAGGCCTGAATTTATATATTAAAGTGTTTCACTGGATACTTAGGAAAATTAACCAACACAATCAACTTCAAGGTCTATCTCAGTAAAGCTACTACATTTTAAAGATAATGGGGCGCCTGGGTGGTTCAGTCAATGTGTCCGACTTCGGCTCAGGTTATGATCTCACGGTTCATGGGTTGGAGCCCTATATCAGGCTCTGTGCTAACAGCTCAGAACCTGGAGCCTGCTTCAGATTTTGTGTCTCCCTCTTTCTCTGCCCCTCATCCATTTACACTCTGTCTCTCTCTGTCTCTCAAAAATATATAAATATTAAAAAAAATTAAGGATAAAGAAAAAAAATCCTAAAGGACCAGGCATGTGATGAAACAACTTATGAAGACAAAATAATTTTTCTGGCATCAGACTTTTCAAATATTTTTAATATTTTTATTTATTTTTGAGAGACAGAGAGAGACACAGCAAGAGCGGGGAGAGGGGCAGAGAAAGGAGACACAGAATCTGAAGCAGGCTCTAGGTTCTGAGCTATCAGCACAGAGCCTGATGCAGGGTTTGAACCCACAAACCAAGAGGTCATGACCTGAGCTGAAGTCAGATGCCCAGGTGCCCCTGTCATGAGACTTTTCAAAGGCAACTGTGAACAAAGGACATGCAAATGCAGCAGATTTTTTTTTAACCCAACTAAACAAAATAATTTTATAACCAGTCCACATATCTTTCAAGGATCAAAGCTCTAAGGAAAATTATTTTCTATATAGAAAATAGAGTCCTCTATATAGTCCTCTTGCCATGAGGATTTTTGAGGAATTTAATATTTGATTTTGCAACTCTTTTGCACCTAAAATTATTTCAAAGTAAAATTTAAAATCAGAAACTAGCTTCATAAAAATATTAGAACAATGGTTCTATGAGCCAATAAACATGTCTTGAATGTAAAAATCTGCTCATTGTTAATCAACATATGTAAGGATGTTTATCTGTACCTTATAATGGGATCCAGGTTAGTTGGAGTGAGAAAAAAGGAAGAAAAGGCTGTTAAGTGCCATGCAAATACATTGTCATTATTTTATGTGAAATTTCGGGAATATATCCAAATGTACATAAAAGATATATTTCAAAGGCTATTGTGATCAAACATTTTGGTGTTCTTTGACCTAGTTTAATCAGGAAAGATACTTAAAATTTAATCATAAAGATAGGAGAAAATAGGAATAAATGGCACAGATAATTAAGCTGAAATTTATCATTGTTACCTCTCTAGAGGTATGCATATGCTTAAAGCAGAAATAATAATCTATAGCTATATTTTCAATAACAATTGATAAAAAATATGTATGGTAATTATTTGTGTATGGAGACAGTTTTTTTCTTTCACCTGGAAATAATTGGAGTTCAGAGACACTCAATGTTTGATATTAAAGAAAACACATACAACATACTTTCCATTGCATTCTTAAAAAAGTATATAACCAATTTTCCAGTTTTCAAACCAAGCATTTTATGATCATCTTCCAATGTTACAGTTTTTCAGCCAACTCCAGCAGCTGAATTTCTAAAATTGGCTCTTCTCCATGTAGCATGCTTCATGCAAATGAACCCAGATGAAAAGAACTGAAAATAGCTGGTATGGGTGGTTAACATTTGGATAACTGCATAAGCAAACGGCACATGATCCTCATCTCCCAAAACATAATTGTTAACTAGTGTATCTTTACAGAACAATATTAAAATGGGTGATGTTCTGTTGCTATTTAACAACAGAATTTTATTTATAATATCCAAATGATATCATTATCCAAATGATAAACTCAATATTAATCCATTATTAATATATGAATATATCAGATAGAAATTTAGCCCTCCTAACACTTTAAAACCTGTGTTAGTATGTAGCCAGTTGCGTAGGGGAAACAATATCAAGTGCTTGATTTAAATCCCATCCTCTTGCGAATTTATTCAGAAATAGTTCTTAGCTAATTACACATCGTCACTGAAATAATCAAAGAATTGCACGTGTAATCAAAAGTATGTAAGTTACTAAAGAATCAATTAATATCAAATTGACAAAAAAGTTATTTTTGGAGGGGCCCCTGGGTGGCTCAGTCGGTTAAGCATCTGACTTCAGCTCCAGTCTTGATCTCGTGGTCATGAGTTCGAGCCCTGCGTTGGGCTCTGTGCTGACAGCTCGGAGCCTGGAGCCTGCTTCAGATTGTGTGTCTCCCTCTCTCTACCCATTGCCTTCTCTCTCTCTCTCTCTCAAAAATAAACATTAAAATTTTTTAAGTTATTTTTTGAATATTAAATAATTATTAGAAATCTTCATTTCTGCTATAATAATCAATGCCAAGCATGAACATGTTCAATATGAAACTATCTTACAATTATTCAGTTTATGAACAAAGCTTGCTTAAACATGTGGAGAAATTATTACTTTAGGTTTATTTAGGAATGGCAGACATGCAATCCCACCCTTAATGGAAACCTGTGAATACAAGATTGCATTCACCTCAAAGCAATATGTTCTTGTAAATAGAAAAGAAACAAATCTAAAACCAAATTTCAACCATTCTTGTATAGGAATTATGATGGGAAAAAGTATATACTTCAATATTAGTGATTTGTTCTCTCCCCCAGCTTTACTACAGACCATCTCAGTGCACTGCACTCAACCTCTTCATGACAGATCTCTTTTTTTTGTTGCAACCAGTTTGCAAAAGGACCATATTGTAGTTTATACTGTATCGCCAGAATAAGAAAGCCAAGGCATATGTTTACAACTTTGTAGCTGAACAGAGATCACCCAAATATTTTACATACTACATGCCCTTTGGATGTTTACAAAATAATAATATTTATCTTCGATAGAACAGGCTTGCTTGTATGAAACAAGAGCAGAGTTTAATTTAACAGTAGCAAATTTATAATTTAAATAACAAAGTGAAAGAAAACTCACCTTAGGATAAGATACACATAGCTTCTAATCCACCTATCCCCATCTTTTAAAAAGCACGATCTCCAAAGAGTTATAACATAGAAAGCCTGTTCCATGGACATGGACTCATGCATGTTAGTAAACAAACAACTTTCTGTCAGCATTGGTGTTATTTAGTACTGGACATTTTTTCAACATTGTTTTTAGCTTCAACTAAAGAACGTATAGAATACACATGATATGTTTGCCATGTAAAAAGGTATATAACCTCTTGCTACCTTGTGCATATTCTGAGGACACAAAATAGTGCATACTATTAGACTTCAATGTACAGCATGAATAATTGGGCAGCTTTCACTAAGTAGTCACACAGTGTTTTGTTACTTCAGAAAAATTATTGGTCATTGCTCAATCAACTAGACTAATGACTTGTTTAACACATTCTCAATTAGTGGTTGGAACATGTTAGTGTGTTCTCGAATATTTCTAGGTTTTCTAGAGTTTTAAATTTCAAAAGTAAGAATGCATTTTCTATTTTAATTCTCCCAGTTATCATTAGTAAAAGAATAACTACCAATTATCACTATGGTTTCATAAAGCAAGCAAAGTTTATTATAAAAAATATAGGAAGAATGATTAAAAAGAATAACTCTCTAAGTCAAATTGATTCATATTTATGAAACATCTAAAATAATGTCTTTATTTTTCTCACTTCATTTCAGTAATGAACATTACTTTTCAGATATAAGAAAGATCTATTGAACAGATTTTCTGAACCATTCATTGAGACCAAACTAAGGTATGTGTCTTTCCAACTGACATTTATTCAATACGCCAAATTGAAGATTTCATCAATGAAACAGATTTTATTACTACAAGACACCTCGCATGAATGTATTCTCAGTAATGAGCATGTTGGCATTATGATAACAGCACTTTAAACCTGTCTGGTAAAACTTTATATAGCACTCAGACTAATTTCTTCAGCATCATCTGGAAGCACACATTTTCTAGCAATTTTTTTCTCCCTGTCTTATTCTTCTAAAATGTAAGCACTAGTACAATGGTGACTGTATTTTTTGTTTGGTTTTGCATTCTCAGAATTAAGAAAAACATTGGCATGTACTAAGTATTCAGTAAATATGGACATGCATTTTTTAATTAAGACTTAATCATTAGTCATGTCTAACATCATATATCAGTTTCATTAATTTAACTTTTTATTCATTATATATTATTGAAAACAAAAGAGAGGTAATTGTGAGGTAAAAGTGCTATACAAACAAAAAGCCTTGGGTGCCTGGGTGGCTCAGTCAGTTAAGAGTCTGACTCTTGATTTTGGCTCAGGTGATGATTTCACAGTTCAAGAGGGAGAGCCCTGCATCAGGCTGTGTGCTTGACAGCATGCAGCTTGCTTGGAAATCTCTCCCTTTCTATGCCCCCACCCCGCTCTCTCTCTCTCTTCCTCAAAAATAAATAAATAAACTTTTTAAAAAATTCTTAATAAAAATTATTTTAAAAAGAGAACATTTCCGACATAATGTCTACATATCTTAATTGATACACTTTTCATATCTCTTTATTTGCCATGTATATTAGAGTACCTGTATGTGTGGAACTAGTAGTCAAACAGACTTAACATAATCCACAATTCAGTGAATGAACCATCTTTAAACATTAGAAACAACCCCAAGTAGCTGTAACTAGAGATGATATGCATTTATGTCACACAGGAACTGTCATAGATTTTCTTTCTATCCAACAAGGGATACACTTACGTAAAATTGAGTGGTGTGTAAAATAAAACCAACATATATTTCATATCAGAAGGGTGAAGAGAGATCACAGAACACACATGCAGAAGGCAAAGAAAAACAAAACTTTAATATCTGTATGGCAGTGAGCATTTTTAAAGTGTGGTAGAAGGAAATAGAGTTTCTTTTACAATGCAATTAATAATGGTTCTGTACTCCAAGTGAATTATCAGCAACTAAAAGTGAGAGAAGAGTAAAAATAGACAGAGACAAAAACAGAGAGAGAAAGAGAGAGAGAAGAATGATATCATGGAAATAGTATTAAAATCTGATAAGAAAATACTGTCTTGCCATTGACCAAAGTAGTTCAGGCATGAAGTGGGATTCTGACGCTAAGAATCAGAGACACTCAGTAATGAAATAAGAAAATTATAAAATGGAACTCTTGGTTTGTAACCTTGGGTTTTCTCCTGGTAAAATCACAAACTGGTCCCTGTCTGCAGAGGAAAAGCAGAAACCATGAAAGAGGCAGGCTGCTTCAGATTGGTAGGTAGGTGGCAGGTTTAATAAGGAAAAGAACATACAAGAGGAGGCTTTTACTGGGCCCATGCAAAATGAGTAGATGTCCACACTATCCCCCCCAGAATATTAAAAATTTAGGGCTGCCTGAGTGGCACATTTGGTTATGCATCCCACCCTTGATCTCAGCTCAGGTCATGATCTCACACTTCAAGAGTTTGAGCCCCACATCAGGTTCTGCACTGATGGCGTGGAGCCTGCTTGGGATTCTGTCTCCTTCTCCCTGATTGTGTGCTCACTCTTGGTCTCTCTCTCTCTCTAAGTAAATAAACTTCAAGAAATTTTTTTAAATGTACATAGAAGCTTTAACAGTGTTCAGTTATGTACACCACCCAGACAGTCTCAACAACACCTTGTTCTCAAGGCTGCATCTTTGAAATGGCTCCATGTCTAGGAATGGTGAGTGGAACATACATTCCAAGGACAGTGGAGGTGGTAAGGTGTCTCCAATTAACAAGTCCAGCTTGTGGGTCAACCTGAAGTCACATCCCTTTGGCGACTTCCTCCAATAGGAACACAGGAATGATTTTGTGTTTTTGAACAGGTAAAACTTATAAGTGTCATATGAGAGGAAAAGAATACTGCTGAATAGTAGTACACAGTACATAAGCTGGCAATTATTTTAGATCAACAAAATAAATAGGATTAGTCCTCCAACATGCCTTTAGTTTTTTTTTCAAGCAAATAATTTATCAACTTCTTAGCATCATGTTCCAAGAAATAAAATATATTAGGAATCTGTATATAGAAGAGCATCTGGCTGGTTGTACAATCAAGGATACCCAGACCTTCCTGGATGCTTCTATCACAGTATGTGTTACGTGTGTGAGTCTACTAATAAATACTCTATCTGAATGTTAGCAAAGCAATTGATAAAGACCTTTTTACAGCATATCATTTATTATTTCTTTCCAAAATCCTCTAAATCAGCTTCAAATATGACCACTAAAGATGACAGAAGATTATTAAAATGAAGTTGATTATATTCATCTTGCCAAAATTATTGTTTCTATTACAGATGCTTAAGTGTATACCAGAGCAAAATCAAATCTATTTTTTGCCCAGAGAAGCTTCAGAATCAGATTAGTCCAAGAGAAGTGACTTTGTTTATTTCAATTATCTTAACAATTCAATACAGGGTTTATTGTAATTTAACTCTATTATTGTTTGATTCAACCCTTTAAACCTAAATAATTAGATTCAGTTTTCTGAATTAGCTAATATTCTCTCAGAATCACAGTATTATGAGACTGGCAAGGATAAAGAACACAATTTAAAATATGCCTTAAACAATTCTAGGACAGTTTAATGTGCAAAAATATAAAAAATATTCTTTATAAATATATAGTATATAAAAAACACTCAGTCTCAACTCCAAAAGAAGAACATGAAAGAGGGCAATTATATATATTTAAATATTTAAACCCCCATAAACAGAAATAGACATCTCACTAAGGGTCTTACAATGTGGATTAGAAAGTAGAACATTGCAAGGATCAATATTTTCATTCTAACAGAGAGTAAGAGCAACACAAGTTACAAAATCTTATTTTTATGTATGTATATATGTATATATATATGTATTTGTTTATCTGTTTATTTTTACCATCAGAATGGTGAGGACAAATAGAGAAACTCACATACATAAATTCCAAAATGGGATGTGCAGGTTCTTGGAGAGAGGAGATCTATAGGAGTTTCCATTACTGTGGCCACTGGATGCACTGAAGGGTAAACACACCATGGAGAGGGGTAAGAGGTAACAGCCAAACTTTAATGTCTGAGAACCTACAGTTACAAAGTGTATCCATATCACTGGGCCAGTTCTTTCCCAGGGCCTTCAGCAGGTATATGGCTTTAATGCATTGAAACCCAAAGACAGGCTTGGAGGGCTTGGAGAAACCTCACCCACAGGTGACCAGGCCTCTATGTGCAAGATCACAGATTACCCAAGGACAGGCAGGGCAAGAAAGCTGAGATAGTTCTTCTCCAGGGATGCGGGGTCCTTACCACATGCTCAAGAACCCATAAAGGACCGGGGAAGAGCAGGAGGAGAAAGAAGGGACCCACAGAGGCTCAAGACCTTCCATCCAGGCGGACAGTGGAGGCAGAGAGGCAGTTGGTTCAACCGTGTGGATTCCACAACAAAGAAACCTACAACATCTAGGTTCTCCAAGCAGGCAGAAAATCCCCACCACCCTTACCTGCCTACTGTCATCCTAAAACAGTATGGTGGCATATGTCAGGCACTCTCCCTTCTATTTATTATGGTTGGCAGCAATGGTGCTGTGAGTGAACACCCTTGGAACATATTGTAATTATTGCCAGGCAGTTTTTGTTTTTACTAATGAAGTCAAAGCGTCATTTAGTAAACATAAGAGGCCTTAGAGCATGCTATGCAACCCCACCCTAGAAGCAAGGATGGAGATTTTAATAGTCTTTTCACAGCTGCTTATATGAACAATCCCAAATTTTCTTTAACACAAGCAGTGAAACATAGCTAATTATATATGCAGTCCTCAGATGAATTAATTTGAAATGGGTTCTGATTATTAAGGTTTCACCTCTTGTATTGGTTTAATGAGGCCGAAATTGACAATACCAAAATGGATAATTCAGCATGTACTTCATTTTTCTCCTACACAGCATTTCAAATAAGTCTGCTAGGATATTGATTAACATCGCATTAAATTTATAGAATAACGTAGAGTATTGATACTTTATTTGATTCCCTTATTTCATGACGATTCAAATTATATACATATATACACAGATACATATATTGGATATATAGATATAGATAGGTAGATATACATCTTTTAATTAATATAGGTAATCTTTAAATTGATTCATCAATGCTTAATAGTAAAATGTGCAAATCTTGCACATAATTTGCACATATATGCTTAAGCATTTAATTTTTCAGATGATTCTCTAAATGGCATGGTTTTAATTACATCGTTAAGGTTTTACTTTTGTATTAGAGAAATAAAGTTAATTTTATATAATAACATGGTAGCCTGCAACTTTACTACAATTATTGATCTTGCCCCAATTTTCTCCATTCTTCAGGATTTTCTGCATACACAATCATATCATCTTCCTTTGCAATATGTACATCATTTATTTATTTGTCTTATTGCTATGGTCAAGATCTTCAGTACAGTATAGAATAATTTGTTTCTTCTGTATTTGCTTGATAAATCAAGGCAGAAGATCAATTTCATTTAACCTCAAAAAATGAGCTTCGCATCTCATTGATTTTTTTTAAAGTTCAATTTTTTATGTGTTTTCTTGATTTTCTTTTTTCCTAACGAACTTGTCTTCATTTCTTCTTCTTGTAAGAACACTAGTCCTTTGCATCGGGGCACCTCCTGCCAATGCCATTTAACTTAGTATGTCTTCGAAGACCCTATCTCCAAATATGTTGTGTTCTGAGGTACTAGTAGTTAGAACTTCAATGTGTGAGGTTTGGAGGGCATAAAACTTAGCCTGTATATATTTTAGGATTCCATTTGTATTTTCACTGTTGCATCTTTGGTTATACCACTAGAGTTATTTACTGCTTCATTTGTTACCTTATAATTTAAAATATTTATCTCTAACTTACCATTTTATGCCTTCAAATATTAGTACACTAATTTAGAGTAATATAGGAAACTTATAACAATATCCTTTTATTTTTCTTCTCCGATCACTTGTATTCTTATTGTTGTATAATATCCTTCTACATATGTTAGTATATACACTCCTATATATGTTAAATACACTTCTATTATTCCTGTTTAAAAACTGAATTTCCTGTATTTTTTATTTTTAATGTTTATTTTATTTTTGAGACAGAGAGAGACAGAGCTCAAGCAGGGGAGAGGCAGAGAGAGAGAGAGTGACATAGAATCTGAAGCAGGCTGCAGGCTCCAGGCTCAGAGCCCTCAGCACAGAGCCTGATGTGGGGCTCAAACCCACAAACCATGAGATCATGATGTGAGCCATAGTTGAACACTTCACTGACTAAGCCACCCAGGTGCCCCCAAAACTGAACTGCCTTAAAACACATATTTAAAGTGATAGAATTGTTCTTCTCTTTTTAATTTTTTTTTTTTTTTTTTTGAGAGAGAGAGCACGCCCAAGTTGGGGAGAGGCAGAGACAGAGGGGGAAAGAGGATCCAATCCAAGGGGGCTCCCTGCTCAAAGCAGGGAGCCATATGCAAGTTTCTAACTCAATAACTCTGAGATCCTGAGTTGAGCTGAAGTCAGATACTCAACCAACGGAGCCACTCAGGTGTCCCTCTTTCACTTATTTTAAGTTTATTTATTTTTTGATAAGTCATGAGTGCATGAGCAGGGGAGGGGCAGAGAGAGAGGGAGAGAGAGAATCCCAAGCAGTCTCCATGATGTCAGCACAGAGCCTGATGCAGGCTTCAATCGCACCAAAGGTGAGATCATGACCTGAGCCAAAATCAACAGGATGCTCAACCGAATGAGTCACCCAGGCGCCCCTCTCCTCTCTTTCTATCTGGTACTCTAATGAAAAATGTTAGAACTCTTGATATTTTGTCGCAAGTTCCTGAGGTTCTGTTCATTTATTCAACTTTGCTTTTCCTCTCACGCTGTCTTCATTTGCATAATTTTATAGCTATGTCTACAAGTTCACTGATTATTGGTTTTGTAATGTTTAAGTTGCTCTCAATCCACCTAGTGTAATTTGTATATTTTGTATGTAAATAAAAACCATATTTATAATAGCATTTTATGGACTTTTTCTGCTAATTCGAACATTTCTGCCATTGATTGTTTTCCTCCTAACTGTATCCAATATTATTGCTTTGCTGCATGGCTAGGCCCTCCATATTCTGGCCTTTATACCATTATAAAGGATTTTTAAATTGTTTTTCCTCCTTATTGAGTATTATACATAATGCTTACAGGTAGTTACATCATATCTGGTCAGTCTGATCAATTTGTGTATGTGTTTGTTGTTGTTGTTGTTTATTTATTTTTGAGAGAGAGAGAGACAGAGAAAGACAGAGCATGAGTGGGGTAGGGGCAGAGACAGAGGGAGGTATAGAATCCAAAGCAAGCTCCAAGCTCTGAGCTGTCACCACAGAGCCCCATGCGGGGCTTGAACCCACAAACCATAAGATCATGACCTGAGCTGAAGTCAGATGCTTAACCAACTGAGCCACCCAGACGCCCCTCAATTTGTGCATGTTTAAAATATTATTAGTAAGTTTCTAAGTAGCATTGATTCTAGAAATAATTTAATATTGCTACTAATGCATGCCCATTCTTGGGTCTTCTAAATACTCTGGATGATAAATGAGGACTGTCCACTGTGGATGAAAGAAAAAAAAAAACTGCTATGTTTTCAAGTTGTATGTGAAATTTGTAAACTGCTCAGACATAGCTACCTGCTGTTCTTTGTCAGCCCTGTGGCGTCACACAATACCTTAACATTTAGCAACAGATTCAAGGGAGTTATACCGATTTCTGTAGCTTTTTCACTGTATGGTACTCTCCTCTGTGAAGTGCATGTAACAGGTTAGTCATGCTCCATTGAAATTTGGTCTCTATAATATCGTATGTGTAAGACTACCACGTTTTGCTTCAGGCAGCCCTTCGTGTACTATGGCCCCAAAAAGCGTTTCTAGGAAGAAGGTCCCATGGAGCTCTCACTTTGTTTCTATCCAATTGGTGACCACAGGTCTGTACTGTACTTTTTTCCAGTGTCTGAAAGTTATTGCTTTATATTTTATGTGGCAAATTTTCTAGATGTTTATTATGATGGGTTAATTCTAGTTCATAGTGTTTGATTCATTATGATTGATAACAGACATTGAAAATAAATTTTCAAGGATCTTAAAAATTAAATTAATTGTGCCACTGCACTGTTTTTGCCAAAACGATGAATTTAAAGGTCTTCTATTTTATCGGTCCCATAATTAATAAAATTAGAAAGTAATGAATGTGTGTAGATTTCAAGAAACAAGGAAATATCTTATGTTTCAAGTAAAATTGAGTCTTTTAGATTTGTTTTATGGTAATTAATATAAAGTCATTAATATGTAATTTCACTTAAACTTTTATATAAGTAAATGAAATTCCCTGATGATTTGAAAGCCCTCTGAGATAAAATTATATCAGATTAAGTCAATAATTGCAAATTGGGGTTTCATATCATCAAAAATATTTATATTTAAAATATAAATTTTTTCAATACGTGACAAATGTCTTTCCAATTAATGATGCTAGAGCAATTGGTCATCCATAGGAAAATAATAATAATCCTAACCCCCAAATCATACTACAGAAACAAAATTTTATATGGATGATGGTTAAAAATATACATAGTGAAACAATGAAACATTTCAAGAAGTCATTGGAGACTTTCTTGATTACTTAGAGTAGGAGTAGAATTCTTAAACAGGACACAAACCTCAGAAAGTATCTTCACAGCAGGAAGAGACTACTGATTTGAGCTACTTTTGAATTAAGGGCTTTGCTCATCAGAATTTATCATTAGAAGAGTTAAATAGCAAACCACTTAGTGAGAAAATAACTGATGTTTAAATATGCATATAAACCGCAATGTATGTGAGTCTATATAAGAAGATTTATACTATCTATGGAAGAAAGAATTATACCAAGTGATTACAAAAAATTCTTACAAACCATGAGAAAATGGTCTCTATTAATCCTATGAGAAAAGGGCATTTTTTATTTTTTTATCTTTTAAAAATGTTTATCTTTGAAGGAGAGAGACATAGAGACAGAGGCAGAGACAGAGAGCGACAGAGTGTGACACGAAGCTTGAAATCACAAGCTATGAGATCATGACCTGAGCTGAAGTTGGGCGCTTAACCAACTGAGCCATGCAGGCACCCCAAATGGCATTTTTAAAATTATTTAATTAAACTTTATTTTCATTGATATATCATTTGACATCATTTCAAAGTAGGTTTGTGCTCTAAGATGAGCCAAAGAACAGAAATCCTAAATTTCATAAAAGATTTTTTTTTCACACTGCTTTGAGTAGGGCATGGGGTTTCAGGGCCCCCAGTGTTGATACCATTTTACCCCGAAACTTTTTATCTACCTATACAGAAAGAAAGATAACATCAACATACAAAAATCAAACTGTATGAGATTATAATAATAAGTTCTTGACTTACATACCACACACCTCTTTAAGATTACAATGACAATAACTGATTTCTCTCCTGGGAAGTTTAAAGTCTTTCGCTTTGTTTTGTTTTAAGTAAATGTCAGAATATGTGAAAATACTGTTCATTTCTCTTAATACACTAAAAATAGTGGAAGTTTTTAATTCTTCATGAGTCCAAGCTGGGACATGACCACTACTGACAGGGTCTTTTGAACACACTAATCCCAAATTTGGCGACCAGCAGCAGCAAACTGGCAGCCAGGATTGAGCCCCAGGCATACATTTTCCAGAGAGGTGGAATCTCATTCCCATAATGCCAGTTCCAGATCTAGCTAGGAAATCCTACACGTGTCCTGGTTCCTGAGATAATCGATAAGCACCTGGGCCTGCTAAACCACCCAAAAGAAGCCCAGCAGCCAGTGACATGACACTACCTGCTTTTGCAGAGCCAATGATCCCACCAGAAGCAATCGTGCCACTTACCCAAAGCCAATCCAATCTAAAGGCACTAGTTGCCCTAAGTCCTCCTACATCGTTCTCTTTCTCCATTCCCAGACAGAAGGGTACACCAGGCCTGCACCGAACCTCTTTCCCCTGGGTCTGCACTGGTGGTCAAGGGTGCACAAACTGAGAAGCGGGGTCTTGGTCCCACCGGAAACCTAGGTGCGTTCTGCATCCCAAGGGTAAGACATGGGCATCGTTTTTGAACAAGCATTTCACACCAAGAAAATATATCAAAATTACCTACCACATAGGGTGTCACTATACAATAAGTAGACTGATTAAAATGAAAAGCATTGAAAATTTTACAAATGTATTAGCTGGAGTTTGGACCAACTGGGCCCTTTATCATTGCTGGTTGGAGCACAAATCAGTACAACCACTTTGAAATCTTAGTAGCAACCAAAAAATGACAATAATCCAAATATCAGTCAATGATAGAATGGATAAAGTGTTGTAGTTTTATAAAATGCAATAATATATATAAATGTAAATTAACACACCCCTGCCACACATAATGCCATGGAACGATCTCACAAACATACCACTGAGCGGAAGAACTGAGACACAAAAAATGCTTACACTTTGATTCAATTTACATTGAGATCAAAACAAGCAATACTGATCCACAGTGATAAAAGATGGAATAGTACAGCTATCTGTTGCAAGGAAGGAGGTAATTGCCTTCAACATGAACTTCTGCAGGGCTTGTCATGTTCTCTTTCTTGATCTGAAGAATGGCTGTAAGATTGTGATGACTTACAAAAAAATCCTCACTTTAGGTAGATGGCAGTTGCCTCAACTATGTTGTATTTTCAACCCGTTTGGAAATATTTTCTAAATATCTTTTCCTTACATTGTTTTTGTTCAAAATTAAAAAAAATAGGAAACATAAATCTAGAAATGGCAGGTATTTGTTATTGGCATTAAAGTTGGGAAAATTATTTTAATTTATTCTCTGAAGCTGTCATATGGACAAAAATGACTTGTTTACTTATACATATAGACAGGAATGTGTGTGTATATAACAAGATTTATATTATCTATGGAAGAATGAATTATACCAAGTGATTACAAAAAAATCTTATAAACTATGAGAAAATGGTATCTATCACTCCTATAATAAAAGGATATTTTTAAATTTTTAAATTTTATTTTAATTTAATGGTAAATAGGAAATAATTGAAATGTTTTTTAATGAATTCATTTTATTCTAGTTCTTACAAGATATAAAAATAGAGAAGTTAAGGTTGAGGATAAGCTATATCTGTTGAAATTTTTTCTTTGTTATAACTGAGAAAAATTATACTATGAAGAGGTTAATATTTAGTTATTTGGACACTATAGAAAAAGTAATCTGCAGAAAATGTTTTCCATACTGTTGTAAAATTTAAAACAATCATAGAAATAAAATAAAGAACTAAAGTATTCTAGAGAAGAACAGTAAGAACAGTAAATGATTATAAGAATAAATTCACTAGAGTTATATATTTTATGTATTCACTAAAAACAATCTAGAGATTACTGTTTGCAATCTTTTACTTCTTATATGTTATATGATGAAGCTGTGTTTATTTGTAATTTGTTATGTTAACTCAAATACAAACATTGTTTAATTGAGTAATTTCCCAGATTGAACATTAGTAATACTTTTTACTAGGTCCTTTCACTATTTAAAAACATATCAACTAAAAACCCATTTTGTAATACACTTATAGAAGCTCTGTGTTAATAATAAAATAATAAAAACTTTTAATATTACTTCAGTGATATGTCAGATAATAATTAGATATCCAGCTAGTTTTTAATTAAAGAAAATTCTAGGGGAACATGACACATTTTGTGAACTTTAGAAACCAGAAAAAGAGAAGAAATTTTGGGTTAATTTGCATAATTACTAAATTCCATTCATTTCATTAAAATGTTTTTAGAGACTTCAACACTAACTTAAGTCTGATTTGGATTCAGAGCCCTGTGAAAACGCTTTATGGGAAGTTCCATGAATGCTGACACTTTTTAGAAAATTGCATTACTGTTTACTTCCTTTTGGCTTCTCATCTATTTCCTGTTCTGGGAGATTCACCTTAACAATATTTCCTCACTCTGGCAGCTAGTCCTTTTCTATAGCAACAGTTTCCAAGTCGAATTAACTAATTAATACCCTTAAGCCTAGTTAAGAATTCTTTTCATTAAATTTTCCCTTAAAATATCTTAAGTGATTTCATTTTCCTGACTGGACCCTGACCGATAAACATAGTGTATGTTTCCATTTTCTTTTGTTGTTGTGTTCTTTGTGTTCTGTGTGCTTATATTTAAATGTGTTTCCTTTAAGGAACTTAGAGTTTGGTTTTAGTTATTTAAAATTAAATTTAAAAATTTAAATTTAAAAATTTTCAAACTGAAAATAAAATAATTTAAATTTAATTATTATTAAAATTATTTTCAGGTTAAAAGTCATTTGTATGGGATTATTCATCATTTTATAGTTAATTGCATTGTGTTTTATGCAGTGACTGATGTATTTTAGTTTAACATCAGTTACCTGAATAAATATTGGGTAAAAAGTTATGGAAAGAAAGATAGGGGCGCCTGGGTGACTCAGCCAGTTAGGCTTCCGACTCTTGATTTCAGCTCAGGTCATAATCTCAGGCTTGGGTTCATGGGATCGAGCCCTGTGTCAGGCTCTGCTCTGACAGCACAGAGCCTGCATGGGATTCTTTCTCCCTCTCTGTCTACATCTACCCTATGCTCTCTACCTTTCTCTCTCTCAAAATAAATTTTAAAAAAAATTAAAAAAAAGAAAATCAGGGGTGCCTGGGCACCTCAGTGGGCTGAGCATCCAACTCTTGGTTTTGGCTCAAGTCATGATCTCATGGTTCATTTCGTGAGTTCAAGCCCAGCATCGGGCTCTGTGCTGACAGCCTGGAGCCTGCTTGGGATTCCCTGTCTCCTTCTCTGCCCCCTCCCACTCGTTCTCTCTCAAAATAAATTTTAACAACAAAAAAGATATACAGATAATAAGATGATAGAGATATGAAACAGTAGATATGTTGTATATAAATATATTATTTTATAAAGCTATATATTGTTATTTTATCAGGTTGGAAAAAATTTTCAATTTGCTCAAACTCCAATTTCTTCATTAACTTAAGTAGATAATATTAACTTCAAAGGTTGTTGTTTGATTTTAAAAGAGACGCTAAGAAAGCATATACTAGTGCTCAGAATATACTCAGAAATGTCGGCCGTATTAGTCTTCTATTTAGTTTTCTTATTTTTTCCTTTCCCTCCATTTTTTATATCATATATAAAATTACATTAACATGTAAAAAATTAAAAATACTTTTCTATACAATAAAAGGTAAATGTTACTCATTTCAATACCCATTACAACACCATACATCTAGAGAAAATAGAAAACACAGATAATTTTTTTAAACCCATCATCTATTTCCCAAGTAAACCCATATTTAAATATCTTTATCTGTATAAATAAGTGATATTTCTACAACAATTTTCTTAAATATTTGCATTTACTATATCATGAAAATTTTCTGGTAATAGAATTTAGGTAGGTTTTTGAATGTCTGCATGCATCACAGTTAATATACACATTTTAAATTATCCTGAAGTTTTGATATTGTAAAAAGCCAAAATTATGAGTTTATACATCTAAAAAAAACTTGAATCACTTTTGTGTAATATTCCTGAAAAATAATTGCTGAGTAAAGACTATGATCTGGCAATGAATGAAACACCTGATATTTCTGTGCTCTTAAAGTTACAGGTAAATGTAAAATACATCAGGTGGTAGTAAGTACTATACAACTAGGCCAGAGTATGGGAAAGAGAGTGAAGCAATGGTTGGGGCTCATAGAAACACCTTAGTTATTAAATGATTACAGTCTACAAAGGTCTCACTAACATTATAGAAATTGAGCAGGCATGTAATTGGTGTAAAGGATCAAAATGTTCATAATCTGAGGAATGAGGATTCTGACAGAAGTAGCAACTGTAGAGCACTCAAACGGAGGACTCTTGGTAATTTTGAAGCACTGACAGGTTTTTAGTGGAGCTGAGCTGAGTGGTAGGCATCCTTCTAAAAGGACTTCCAAAGATCTCAGACTCTCAGTATTCATAACCCTGCATAATCCCCTCCACTTAGGTTAGAATTGGGCCTAAAGACTTGTTTCCAAGAATACCAAGTGGCAAAAGTGAAGGGATATAATTTTCAAGATTAGCTTTAAAAAGATTGTTTTGCTGTCTTTCTGTCTCCTCTCTTCCTCCCTCCCTCTTCTCTTTCTCCCCATTTCTTTTCCTCCTCCTCCTTCCTTTCTCTCTCTCATCTTAGCTTTGCTTTGACCATACAATGTCATGTTGTGAATAGAGAAGGCCATGTGGCAAGGAACTAAGTGTGATTTTTGGCTAATGGCCAAAAGGGAACTGACCTCTACAGTTTGACAGCCTCAAAGAAGTGAACTCTATGAAAAACACATAAGTCTACTTGGAAGTGGAATCTTCCTCAATCAAACCTCACCCCTGGCCAACATCTGAATTGTAGCCTCGTGAAAGAACCTGAAACAGGACAGCTACACTGTAGAATTCTAGACCAGAAACTCTGAGAGCATATATGTCCATTGTTTAAAGCCATTGATTTGGGGGCAATTAGTCATGCAGCAACAGCAGTAGTAGTAACTAATACAAGGTGAATAAGAGAGAGGAACAGCAGTAGTAGATAATGTCACAGATATGTCATTAGATACAGATCTAGAGTAGGTAGAGGTGTTGTGTTTTACTCTGAGTTCACAACCACTGCAGAAATTTAGCAAATAATTTTCCTGATATGATACACATTTAATAAAAAGTATTTTCTGACTTATGTACTAGATATGGAATATACATTTGAAGCTGAGATATCAAAAAGGAGAGTTAATTATCCTATAATGTATGGTAGGATCATTGGTCAAGATGACAAGTAGTCAGACTCTTGATTTATTTTTTGTTTTTAAGGGAGGAATATTTATTTTTTTAATTTTCTTCCCTTTAAAGTTTATTTATATATTCTGAGAGAGAGAGAGAGAGAGAGAGAGAGAGAGAGAGAATGAGCATGAGTGGGGGGGGGGTGAAGAAAGAGAGGAAGAGAGAGAGAGAGAATCCAAAGCAGGCTCCACACTCACAGTGTGAGTGTTTAAAGCCATTGATTTGGGGGTAATTAGTCATGCAGCAACAGCAGTAGTAGTAACTAATACAAGGTGAATAAGAGAGAGAGGAACAACCCCAATGCAGGGCTTGAACTTCTGAATCGTGAGATCATGGTTTGAGCCAAAATCAAAAGAGTCAGATGCTTAACTTACTAAGCCACCCAGGTGCCCTTAGACTCTTGATTTATTTTGAAAAAGAGTCCTCAAAATTTGTTTATGGATTCAGAGAAAGAAAGGAGTCCAGAACAACTCCAAAGTCTGGTGCTGATCAATCAGAAGAATATTGCCATTTAGTGAAATATAGAGGGCAGTAAGTGGAACAGTGTTAGATAGGATTAAGAAGTTACATTTTGACATAGTAAGTTAAAGATCATACTGTGAAATCCAAACTGGGAATTGGATATACAATTCTGTTATCCAGAGGGGAGGGCTAGATTGGCTGCAGCTATATATGTTTGGAAGTTGAACTCATATTGATGTCATCTTAAGATATGGAATTCAGGAACTCAGTGTAGACATGGAAGAGAAGGGAGCAACAAAGTATTCAAATATCTCAAGTAAAATAAGGAATGACTATAGAATTGATTTTAGGAACAGCGAGATCAACTCTGTTTAAAACAAAAAGATAATAGTCTATGGATAATAAAATCACCAAAAATTAAATTACAAGAAGTGTTAGAGAGAGAGAGTATTCCAAACACCTTTGCTATGGATTGAAAAACTGGGTTTAAAAAATGCTACTGTTTTAGTATTGCATTTTTATTTAAACATTTGTTAAATCCAGCAAGAGACAGATTTTCAGCTAAAATAGAAATTTTTTACATACCTACTGTTAACTCACTTTAGTGATAGACTAATTCACTATTTTTCAGTGTATGATAGTGTTCCCCATATAGCTCTAGTGAATGTTCATAGCATTCCATAATGAAGTTTTCTGTGTTCATACAAGTTTGGAAAGTGAGGCATATTATGTCCCCTATTGTGGAAACATTAAGAAATTCCCTCCCCCCCCCAAAATTATTTAAGGTAACTTTACCCCATAATTTTTAAACTTCTTGACACAATAAACACTTTACATTTTTAGCAGATATTTAAAATATAATATAGAATAGTGTCTGGGGAACTCTTTATTTATGAAATACTTCCCCAAAGATATAATCCTGCTACAATAATAATCTTGGTTCATAGACAGAATAACTATGAAAAGACTAATTATTGACTTCTGGGACATGGGTAAAGAAGGAAATGAGCAAATATTGGCTGTCAGAAGTATTATTTGATTAGTCCTTCCTCCATTATTGAGCTGTAATCTAAACTACCGGGATTTATGATCTGCAGATTTACAGAGTGTCAGAATAACCTTTGTCAAGGAACTGCATCCACCATCATAATTAGTTTGTCATTGTGAATTTACAGAGCTTTGTATATTGAAAATTCTCTTGTTACTTTAACAGCTATATTATCTTGAAATTAAATGTGTCAAGCAAGAAATTCCCTGTCTAATACAGAGTAAAATTTAATTTAGACATTTTTATTGCATGAGAACTATGAACACCATAGAGTTAAGATTTATATATTTGACATAATTGCCCATTAAAATGAAAAGGAGACATAGTGTTCATTTTAAATAAAGAAAAATCGCTGAATCTAATTGTAAAACGTATGCTGAGGTGTAACCCATTCCAGTGTATTTCCTAGACATTTGTACTAATACAATTTACCCTACTAAGCATCCCTTGTACAATGTTAATGATCTCTTGACATTGCTCTGATGGGATTTTTGTTTTTCTTGACAATTATTTAAATATCCATCATTGATTTACTCAATTAGCTTAAAATTTTTTAATTTTTTTATTGATTTATACACACTAAGTTCTTTTCTAAGTGTTCATATATTAACTTTTGTAATTCTCAGAATAATTTTTTGGGTAGATCCTACCCTCATCGATTCATTTTGAACACTTAAGTAAATTGAGTTATAGAACAAATAATTTATTCAAGATGAAATAGCTACTTATTTCCAAAACCTGAGTTTTCACCCAGTTGTGTGACTTCAAAATCTGTCCCCATAATGACTACACTACAGTTCTGGTTTGTTTCTGACTTAATAAAATAAATTAACAATTAGTCTGGTGATTAGTCATCTATAGATGAAAAAATAAAAATTCAGAAAGGCTAACAGGACTCATTTCACAAAACTCCCATGGATAAAATAAGATATATGAGAACTATATTGAGATTTCAAAAGACGGAAAACGTCTACTAAATAATAGTCTCCAAAGTAATCTTGCATTTTAACACAGAAAGAAATACTATTCAATAATATTCTTAACTTAATAATTTTACTTCAATACAAAATGGAATTTTACCTATATATATTACTATAGATACTGCTCTCCAACTATAAGCCAGATTACATTGTACAATGTTAGTGATGCATGAATTAAAGAGGTGCAAAACATTTCAAAAAGCTCAGAGAGGAGACTGGAAATGAACATTTTTACATTTCCACTTAGAACTTTATTTTTTTAATTGTAATAAGTAGTCTAGTTTTGTGTGATCTAAAACTAATTTTTTAAGAAATAATGAGATATATCTGACACTAGTATTTTTTTAAATGTTTATTGATTTTTGAGGGAGAGAGCATGAGCAGGGGAAGGTCAGAGAGAGAGGTGGGGGGACGGAGGATCTAAAGCAGGCTCTGAGCTGACAGCAGTGAGCTGGATGTGACTCTAACCCATGAACCGTAAGATCATGACCTAAGCCAAATTGGACGCTCAACCTACTGAGCCACCCAGGTGCTCCTGATACTAGTAATTTTATCAACAGACCCTAACTGATGTTAAAAATATTAGAGAATACTTTGATGGTTTCAAAATTTATTTTGATGGTTTAGTCAATGTTAATTACAAATACATTTTAATACCATTTTGGTTAAAAAGAATATAAATCTAAGAGTTATTTAAAACAGTTAATTATAATATTCACAAAATCTAAAATAGCACTTTCTGCATGGTACAAATTCAAGAACTATTTTTTTTTACTTTTTTAATTTAAGAAAGTTTTTAATGCTTATTTATTTTTGAGAGAGAGACAGAGAGACAGAGAGAAAGTGGGGGAGGGGCAGAGAGAGGGAGACAGAATCTGAAGCAGGCTCCAGGCTCTGAGCTATCAGCACAGAGCCCAATGTGGGGCTCAAACCCACAAACTGTGAGATCATGACCTGAGCTGAAGTCGGATGCTTAACCTATTGAGCCACCCAGGTGCCCCAAGAACTATGTTTTAAGTACATGAATGGGGCAATAATATGTGTAAAATCTCATGTCATATCAAAACTTTGGTAATGTGCCAATAAATAATCTTGTATTTTGTAGTTTTTACATTTCGTCTAATCTTATTCTCTACCAAATTGTTATGGAGACAAAATTAATGATATGCCACATCCAATCTCTGATAGTGTTATTTTATTTAATTTTTTTTAATTTTTAATGTCTTATTTATTATTTTTGAGAGAGAGAGAGACAGCCTGAGGAGGGGAGGTTCAGAGAGAGAGGGAGACACAGAATCCGTGGCTCCAGGCTCCAGGCTCTGAGCTAGCTGTCAGCACAGAGCTTGATGCGGGGCTCGAACCCACAAACCGCAAGATCATGACCTGAGCCAAAGCCAGACCTCAACCAACTGAGCCACCCAGGCGCCCCATTGTTACTTTATTTTAAAAAATGACATTTGAGGGGTGCCTGGGTGGCTCAGTTGGTTGAGCGTCCGACTTCAGGAGCCTGAGCCTTCAACTCAGGATGAATAAAATCACTGTAGAAATGCTAGTTTTTACATTACAAATACTAATTATAGTTGGCTGAATAATACAAGGTTAGGGGTACCCACCCCCCACATTTGTAAATCTTCATATAACTTTTGACTCCTCCAAACATTATTTTTTTATTTTAAATACCAGTATAGTTAACATACTATATTATATCATTTTCCAGTAAACAACATAGTGATTGAAAAATTTATACAGCAATCAGTGCTCATCACCTATTTCCCCCATCCCCCCACCCATTTCCCCTCCAGTAATCATCAATTGGTTCTCTATAGTCAAGAGTGAGTTTCTTGGCTTCTCTCTCTCTCTCTTTTTCCCCCTGTGCTCATTTGTTTTGATTCTTAAATTCCACATGTGAATGAAATCATATGGTATGTGTCCTGTTCTTATTGACATATTTTGCTTAGCATTATATTCTCTGGCTCCATCCCTGTTGTTGCAAATGGCAAGATTTTGGTTTTTATGGCGAATAATAGTCCATTGTGTGTATACATTCCACATCTTCTTTATCCATTCATCTCTCACTAGACACTTAGCTGCTTCCATAATTTGGCTATGTAAATAAAGCTCCTACAAACACAGGGGTGCATGTGGCCCTTTGAAAAAGAACTTAAACAACTACACACACACACACACACACACACACACACACACACACCCCAATCCAATTAGAAATGGGCGGAAGACATAAACAGACATTTCTCCAAAGAAGATACACAGATGGCCAACAAACACATGAAAATATATTCAATATCACTCCCCATCAGGGAATTGCAAACCAAAACTACAATGAGATATCACCTCATACCCATCAGATAGGGTAAAATCAACAACACAAGAAACAAGTAGCGACAAGGATGTGGAGAAAAAGGTTTCCTCTTGCCCTATTAATGGGAATGCCAACTAGTGTAGCCACTCTGGAAAACAGTTTGGAAGTTCCTTAAAAAGTTTAATCAGGTAATTGCACCTATAATCAGGTAATTTCACTACTGGATATTTACCCCCAAAATACATTGATTCCTCTAAATCTTAACTAATAATAGCCTGCTGTTGACCATAAGCTTTACTGATAACATACTCAATTAATACATATTTTGTATGTTATATAAAAAATAGGCTAGAAGAAAGAAAACATTATTAAGAAAATCATAAGGAAGAAAAAATATGCCTACAGCACTGTACTGTATTTGTTAGAAAATACCATATATAAGGAGACAAGCATAGTTCAAATCTATGACATTCAAGGGTCACCTGCATACGTATAATATTATAAGTAAATTATATTAATCCTCCAATTTAAAATCATTCAAATTTGTATAACAACTAAATTGAAACATGAAATAGATTTCACTCAATTAATAATAGCAGAGTGGATGAAAAAGTAGACATTTGGAAAGGCTTTAGTGGTAATGTTTTAAAGAAACAAGTAGTTCTAATGTCAATTCTGAAAAGCCACAAAGAGAATTACATTATTTAGGATTAATACCATTTCTTTACCGCACTTAATCACCTAAAGAAAGGTTGACCATTTTCATTAATTGATAAATGTGTATACAAAAAATGCTTCAAACTTAATGATAATAGCCTGCTTGTTTATTAAACTGGAGCCATGAATAGAAAAGTTGGCATTATTATTACCTATGCTTTATAAATTAACTATTAATATGTGTTTTAAAGTATTTAACAGTCATTTTTAATACCTAGGTTATCACTGCATTTAATTTTAAAAATTGATCCTTAAAATTTGAGTTTTTTCCCCTAGCTTCCATTTTTTATTAATTTTTCTTTTAATTCCAGTATAGTTAACCTACAGTGTTATATTAGTTTTAAGTGTACAATACAGTGATTCAACACTTCCATACATCACCCTATGCTCCTCACAAGTGGACTCCTTAATCCCCATCACCCATTTTACTCAGCCACCCACCCACTTCCTCTCTGGTAATCATCACTGTGTTCCTCATAGTTATGAGTCTGTTTCATGGTTTCTCTCTCTTTTTCCCTTTGCTTGTTTGTTTTGTTTCTTAAATAGCCTTTAAAATTTTGAAAGAAATTTCTTCTATTATTCTCATCAGCTCCGTAATAATACCATTGTTGTGTTCCGGGTATAAGTATGTGCAAATGACTTAAACTGTGCAAATAACCCTCAGTCTCATTAAGATGGGAATTTTCAATTTTTTTTAAAAATAATAATAAAAAAGGATGGGAATGTTCAAGGTTGAAAACAATCCCTTGTCTTCTTTTCTGTCTTCATTTTTACTGACTTCTTATTTGAAAATGACCTATGATATAAGGAAATGATGTGCCTGTTAGTAGCATCTAATTCTAGTTGTGGCATTTTAAGACAAAATAGAGAAAATAGTAATGGTTCAATGAAAAAGAACCTAACTAATATGATAAATAAAAGCTGGGCTATTGCATGTGTTAAAGGTATTATTTATAAAAAAGAGAAATTTAGATTTGACAAATATGAGTATTTTCCACGAGAAATGTATCACTCTCTCTGGAGGTATAGTTACCAGATGTGAGAAAAGAAATTAATATGGGAGAAATTTAATGTGTAAAATAAATGAATTGAACAAAATTATATAAAAGTTGACTACAAAGCGTATTTTAGAAAATTCAGGGGCGACTGGGTGGCTCAGTTGGTTAAGCATCCAACTTCGGCTCAGGTCATGATCTCACAGTTCATGAGTTCAAGCCCCACATTAGGCTCTGTACTGACAGCTCAGAGCCTGAAGCCTGCTTCGGATTCTGTGTCTCCCTCTCTTTCTGCCCCTCCTCCACTCATGCTCTGTCTCTGTCTGTCTCAAAAATAAATAAAACATTAACAAATTAAAAAAAAAAAGAAAATTCAACTTTTCCTCCAAAACTGAAGAAAATCCCCAAGGGGTTTAAGTGTGCAAGATAATGTACTACTGTTAATGTTGGTGGTGTTCTTAATTTAGATGAGAGTGATAACTACCATAACTCCTTTGAAGTTGACTCCAAATGTTTGCTCCAAATGTTTTCCAAATATATAAGGAGATAATAATAATAATAGTACATGAGGATATATACTTGTTAATTATCAAATAGTATAAACTTTCTCTCTAGTAAGCTTCAACATAGGAACCTGAAATTCCAAGTGAGTTAATTATGCAGGCAGCAATGAACCTTGAAAAAGAGTCCCTGCAAGTCTGGTGAACATTTTTAGACATTCACTGAAACCACACCCATTTATCCAGAGCCATTCTTCTTGTTGAAGTTATGCTACTTCTCACAAATAATAGACATGGAAAGAAACATTAAAAAGTATTCAGAGTCTCAGGATTTCACTCATTTCAATCAAATAATTACTGTTTTCCTTGGAACCACAACTGATTTAAGTGATTCTCTAAGCAAAACTGTAAACAACTGATAAATAAATCCAAGTACATTTACAAGAAGAATTTTAACCTATAGAAATGGGCTTATCTTCATATCAATTTATACTTCATCTTTCCCTGAGGAATACATGGATCTTTTTGCTCTTTACTATCTCAATCGGATTAAATATTTATTGTTCGTGTGAGATAGCTAAGTTGCACAAAACTGTATTCATTAAAACTTAAAATAGCATCTCAGAGATTGATGAATTCGTCTTTCAAACATATGCCTCCAGAAACAGATGAAAGGTTGATGTTTAACTATTGAAAGAATTGTTATCACTGCTACTCATTTGTAAAGAGTGGTACCAGAAATGCATTTGAGCTACTACGGAAGCAAACTCACCTAAAATAAAGGTTATTGCTATTAAGAACGTTATATTAAATATTCAAATGAGTTAGCACATTATTTCCTGTGTATCCTCTCAACTAACATTCATCACTATCAAAAACATTAATCTTCAAAATTCCCCAATAATGTTAGATCTTTCCCAAGTAGAACTCCAAACAGAGAAAGTTGTTAATTAATTAACCAATGAGAGAAAAGGAAAACAGTGAAAACATGATGAATATAAGAGACAAATAATTGGTAAAATAGAAAAAGTGACATTTAACAACTAAGAAGCAACACATGTTAAATTATCTGTATGCTGGGGAAAAATAACATAAAGTTTAAGTGTCTTTCTATAAAAACTATTTTCCAGGGGCGCCTGGGTGGCCCAGTCGGTTAAGCGTCCAACTTCAGCTCAGGTCATGATCTCGCAGTCCATGGGTTTGAGCCCCGCGTCCGCTCTTTGCTGCCAGCTCAGAGCCTCGAGCCTGCTTTGGATTCTGTATCTCCCTTTCTCTCTGCTCCTCCCCCACTCATGCTCTGTCTCTCTCTGTCTCTCAAAAATAAATAAAAGTTTTTAAAAAAATAAAACAAAACATTAAAAAAATAAAAAATAAAAAAATAAAAACTATTTTCCACACACAGGCCTGAAGCTCAGGTGTGGTTTGGCTGATTTGGGTAGGCTAGGTATTTCAGATCAACTCTACATGTCTCATTTTGGGATCTAGATTGAAGGAGCATCATCAGTGGCTATTTGGGGTATGTTATTCTCATCATGGATCAACAGAATGCAGAAACTCAACCTATCATGTTAATCTCATCATTTACACTAGTATTCCATTGTCCAAAATCAAATCATACTGACACACACAGCATCATTGGGACAGAGATGATACTCTGCCCATAGTTGGAGTCACTAAAAATTCATACCTCCGATGAAAGGGTGTGCTATTATAATGAAATAAAACCAAAGGGAGTGAAAATTCAATGTAGTACATCATTGCTATAATTCAAAGAATAGCATACTAGAAACTAAGCTATTCCTAATTCTTTTGTATAAATTCTATTTTTTAGTTTAAAAATGTACAAAGTACTTAATTCTGTGTATTTTGAAGTAAATGCATTTAACTAATTCAAGACCTAAAAATCAAAGTAATACCTTAGCTTATCAGCTGACCATATATTTCTTCAGAACAAAGAAATTAATCATTTATGTTCATGTCACCTACATTGGTCATCATTTGTAAAGAATTCCTCTTTATAATTATTTAGCTGTAAGTATGAATAATGATTCTGTTTAAGTACATGCATTTAAATCCCCAGAGAGTAAAACAATGATTTATGTCTTGCTGTATCTTGTGCAGTAACTGTAGGTGGCTACAGAAACTTCAGGTATAGACAGGTGGGTGTCTGTCATGGATGACTGTCTTGCTCAACAGACCATAAGAACAAATTAAAAACTACATTTTACAGTTTTAGTTATCATATCGATTTTTCAGGCTTGCAGCTAGCAATACCCAGAGGAATCAGATGTTCTTGTGTTTATTGTGCTTAAAAAAATACTCAAAAAACAAAAACCAAAAGTCCCACTTTCAGTAACCCTGGTCCAAACTGGCCAAATGCCAATTAATCTTATATGCAGATGATGTGGAGAAATTATCTGTTAATTTTAGGATTTGGGATATAGTCTTTTGAGATCTTCTAGGAAAAAAAAAGGCATTTTGTTTCACAATGTACAATTAGGATGACCTTGCCAGAACCCAAAGTTGTCATATTCAAAACTGAACCTGCCCACTTGGAACAGTTTATAGTACTTAAGATTCAAAGTTTGCCATTATACACATAAGAATTTGGGGCCTAGGTTACCCAATTATTCATTAAGTAAAACTAGGACAGTTATATTACTTCCCTCTCACTTACAGCTGCAAGAGTCCCATTGATAGTAAACAGAGATGAGGATGAAGAACAAATATATTGAATAATGTAAAGATTTAACATGGTGTCTGGTACATACAGAGATCACTATTTATTACTAGATTGTTTTGACTATTGAGGTATTACTGAAGATTTATCACATAGTAGGCCCTGCTCTAAGTTTGGAAAGGTGTATTCTCCACAAATGCCTTTGAGTTAGCTACAGTCATCATCCCTGTTTTAGAGATGAAGAATGAAGCTCACACATTTGAATACAGACACACCAAAACTGAATCCAGCAATCTGTCTTTAACCACTGATTATCGGTTCTTGTTGTCTAGAATAAAATACTATTCATTGAATATTCTATTTCACCAACTAGTACATATATACCTGTAAAATTTTTATCAGCTGTATACAAGTAACCATTATGTATTTAGTTAGTAAATACTTTTTGTGTGGTTTTGTGTATTGTTTGTGATTATTCCAGAAGACATCCACTGGCTTAACTTTATAAATGAGTAAAATTTTCAATTAGGTGACAAATTATAAGTTAACTGAGTAGCCATAGAGCATACTGCTGATAGGAATTCATTCATCTGATATAGTACTTGCCTTCTAAATTTAGACATCTATTATTCTGAATTAAGACATTCAGCCTTTTTGAAAGAATAATATGTAATTATTATTTGGTTTCACAAAGATTCATTTTTAATTTTTATTTGATGTGTTATAACCCATTAGTATCATTATTCTTTTTGAGGTTCGAATTGTCTCAAATTTGGCCAATGTAAGCTGCTTCCAGCTGGTGCCAGAGTTTCTCTGTCATGTTCCCATCTGGCATTTCCAGAATATTTAACAGGCTAAATTTGAAACTCTGTGGAAAAAAATGATATTTTCCAACGCACTTAGTACACTAAAGGACTCAAAATGTCAAAAAAAAAAAAAAAAAACCCAACAACAACAACAACCCCACAGTGTTGGGGTGCCTGGGTAGTTCAGTTGGTTAAGTGTCAGACTCTTGATTTCAGCTCAGGTCATGATCTCACGGTTTGTGAGTTCAAGCCCTGCATTGGCCTCTGTGTGACAGCACAGAGCCTGCTTAGGATTCTCTCTCTTCCTCTCCCTCTACCCCTCTCCTGCTCGTATGTGCTCTGAATAAATAAACAAACAAACATTTAAAAAAACCCACATTATTGCCATAGAAAGCAAGACCCTAAGTTAATTGCCCTAGTTACTACATATTCTTAATATTGCTGCAGTGGTATGAAGAAAACATTACTGATAATGATAAAATAAGTTTAGGTTAAAGTTACTATTAATTCACTTTTCAATCTAAAAATATTAATTATTATTCCCAGCAGAGAATATTGAAATATTAAATAAATAATGATCTACTTTTGAAAATCTGAGGTAATTTTTAGGTTAACATTACCTCCCATAGAAAAAATATATTTGCATTTTTGTTTTTCAATAAACTAAGGTTGATTGGGACCCCTTTGTGGCTTAGTAGGTTAAGTGTCTGACTCGGTTTCAGCTTAGGTCATGATCTCAGGGTCATGGGCTTCATGCTGAGCTTGGATCCTGCTTAACATTCTTTCTTCTTCTGCCCCTTTCCCCTGCTTACACTCATTCTAAAATTAAAAAAAAAAAAACTAAACTAAATTTTATTATAATAACTATACATTGTCAAATTAGAGTATGCTATAAGAAAATTTTCCATGGATAATTTTAAAGAGTGTATTGTTATTAGTACTATTTACCATGTCCATTTTATGTAAAGTAGGACTTTCATTCTTGGCCTGCTTGAAAACAAAAATAATAAAATAGTTCAATGGAAATGGAAATATATGTGTATTTTTTCTCTATAAAGCATAGTTAGTACCATAAGTAAAAGCTTGCCACGATTTTATTTTATTTTCCAAATTTTGTGCGTTGTCTGGGAGATTGTTCGGGCAGAATCACCTAGGTTCACATGTGCAGCCACATTTATCTGGTTGATATGCCAGAGCTGGAGGGTCTCAGGGGACCTCACCCATAAGCATCATGAACCATAAAATATGAAATGCCAGGGGACAAATTTGTTACATCATCCCCTGCTGTCTCTATACTCCATGCTTCTCAATTTCCTTAGAACTTATTGCAATATATGGAATTCTTACAAAGAAGCATAAACCCTATGCTCTTTTATCTTCTAATACACTCTTTTCTACTTTTTATTTGTTTTACTGTGCTATGTTCTTTCCTATTTTGTTATGCTCTAAGTCCTTATTAACAAAAAAGTTCTAGGTCCAATTCAGTAACTTGGTTTCCTGCTTCACTAATAGGCAAAAAATAAAAAATCTGTTTAACAAATGCTAACATTAATGAAGTAGACATCCTTCATATTCTTGTACACACCCTCATTAAAGGAGTATGGTATCTTTGAAAAGGCCTGGAGACATGTTGGTTTTACGGAGTCAATGAAAAAAGAGCAAAATGAAATCATATCAAGCAATGGTATATTCATTGAATATTATCCCATTATAACAGCTTGAGTTGATATTGAAGAGAAGGTAAAAGAAAAATTAAAGAACTCTCATGAGGTCATTTATTTACTATTCTATTTCATTATGAGATCCCTAGGCAAGTAATTATAGGATACCTGTATATTACACAAACCATCCATTACGATCTTAACACATTGAGGACTCTCCTTTTTCCCTATTTTAGGAAGGCCCAACTCTCGCTTGACTGTGCTCAGGTTTCTTCCTAATACCTCGTTACTGAGTAGGAATCACACATGAGACATGTTATTGCACTTCTTTCTTTTAGGTAATAATCAGGCTTCTGTATACATATTTGTCTACTGGTATGCCATTGTTATATGGGGACAGGTAACCTTTCTTTGTATTTACTCTGTTCTTTGATAATCACCTTAATACCCATCAGTTTGTGCCCAAGTATGTGAAAATGATATTATATATGCTTTGGATGACAAAATTATGCAAACTGCAGGTTTGTTAATATATCTTATAAAGTGATTCATTTCCTTATGTACATTTCATTGTACATTTCTCATGCCTTATGTATGACTTATTAAAAATATATTTAGAGTTATATTTTTATATTTTTATTCTCCATAAAATAGCTACTTTTAATTTTTTATTCTTTTTAAGTTTTTGTTTTTGAGATAGAGCATGCAAGCATGGGTAGAGGAGGAAGAGGAGGAGGGGGAGGAGAAGAGGGGGCGAGAATCTCAAGCAGGCTCCATGCTCAGTGTAAGGCCAACAGGCTCTGATCCCACAACCCTGGGATTATGACCTGAACTGGATTCAAGAGTTGAATGCTCAACTGACTAAGCCACCCAGGCACCCCATAGCAAACCTTTTTAAATGAAGAATCTGCATCTAGAACAGAGAATATACGTTTAATAAAATATTCATGAGTCTTTTGTGATAGATGGTTAAGGGGGTAGATGCTAAGGGGATTTACCAAGTGATGGACTTTGAAATGACTATGGATATATCATAAAATGGAAGGCCCACCAATGTGTAAATAATAAGAAAAGAATTAAGTAATATTTTTATTTACTGCACATATTTACCTGAAAACATATATGAAATGACATAAATCATAAAGTTTTACTAATAGGAATTTGTTTACCTTTTTGCTATCACCTTTCTATAGAAAAAGAGGAGTTCCAATCAGTCTGCAGTGGGAAGAAATACCAAAGCTCTCTTTCTGGCCTCATTTCTCCTTACTTCCTTGCCTATACATATGATGGGGATATGGTGGGTGAGTCTGCTAAGAAATTGACATCAATCAAGCTATTATGTTGGGCCAGTAAATGAGGGAAACATGGGATCTAATTGTTTCTATGAAATGTTAGATCTAATTGAGATCTAAGAGATGCTTCTGAATATTCAGAGAAATTTCACACACACACATTCATACATTCACTTCATTGGGTGGAGTGAATACATTCCTATCTCCTATAGATTTAACCAAATTATTTAATATTTTTAGCTTAAGCTTTAGCTTTCCCACACCCATGTTTAAAAAGTCTGAATTTGGAGAAATAATAGAGGAAGAGGAAATATCATATATATGTGCAATCCTTTTCTGTAATATAACGAAAACTTCTGGATTTGGGACTTTTGAAAACACTTATCTTGTTTCAAAAATGGTAGTTATTAGGATTACTAGGCTTTCAAATTCTGTGTTGGTCTCTAATAAAAGAAATTGAAATCCTTATTTTTTTCAAAATATTTTAATTTTGTAGTATCTATATGAATACCAGTCTTATTAGTAGGAAAATAAATAAATATGTTTTTAACTTTTAAATAAAATATATACATTCTTATGATTACCAGGAATATCTGTGAAACTTATTTTGGTAGGTGGGCTAGTAAAATTGTAGTTAACATACTATAATTATAATCAGCAAGGAAGCAGATAAAGGTAATTTGCAATTTATTTCTGAATGGTACAGGTGTACAAATTTTAATTATTATAATTTGAATTAATTTAGAACTGAGTGATTGTATATCTTCTTATTGATATAATTCACATGGAAATTTTATCTGCTATAAAAATCACAGAGTGATCTCTTATTTACAACTTTCTTTTCTTTTTAGCAATCAAACTTTTGTATGGGAATACATACTAGTTTTACTTAATTAGTACTTTCACAGTCTGAGAATGAAAAAAATTTATTGATGGCACAAAAGTTCAGAGGAAAAGGCTGACTTTAAAAGTAGATGTGTTTGTGTGGGGATTCTTTTTTTTTTATTATTTAAATGCAAGTTAGCTAACTTATAGTGTAGTAACGATTTCATCAGTATAATTTAGTGGTTCATCCCTTACATATAACACCCTCTCCCTCCTTAATGCTCATTATCCATTTAGCCCATCTCCCCACCCAAAACCCCTCCAGCAATCCTCAGTTTGTTCTCTTTATTTAAGAGTTTCTTATGGTTTGTCTCACTCTCTGTTTTTAATCTTATTTTTGCTTCCTTTCCCCTATGTTCATCTGTTCTGTTGCTTAAATTCAACGTATACGTGAAATCATATATTTGTCTTTCTCTGATTTATTTTGCTTAGCCTAATACACTCTAGTTCCATCCATGTTGTTATAAATGGCAAGATTTCATTATTTTTGATTGCTGAATAATATTCCTGTGTGTGTGTGTGTGTGTGTGTGTGTGTGTGTGCGCGCGCGCGCACCACACATTTTCTTTATCCACTCATCAGTCAATGGACATTTGGGCTCTTTCCATGATTTGGCTATTGTTAATAAGGCTGCTAGAAACATTGGGGTAGCATGTGCCCCGTTGAAAGTGCATACCTGTATCCTTGGATAAATACCTAGTAGTACAATTGATGGTTCATAGGGTGGTTCGATTTTTAATTTTTTGAGGACCCTCCATACTGTTGTCCAGAGTGGCTGCACCAGTTTATATTCCCACCAACAATGCCAAAGGGTTCCCCTCTCTCTGCATCCTCACCAAAATCTGTTATTTCCTGAGTTGTTAATTTTAGCCATTCTGACAGGTGTGAGGTAGTATCTCATTGTGGTTTTGTTTTGTATTTCCCTGATGATGAGTGATATTGAGCATCTTTTAGTGTGTCCGTTAGCCATCTGGATGTCTTCTTTGGAAATGTGTCTATCCATGCCTTTTTCCCATTTCTTTACTGGATTGTTTGGTTTCTGGATGTTGAGTTGGATAAGTTCTTTCTATATTTTGGATACTAACCATTTATCTGCTATGTCATTTGCAAATATCTTCTCCCATTCCATTGGTTGCCTCTTAGTTTTTCTGATTGTTTCCTTCACTGTGCAGAAGCTTTTTATCTTGATGAAGTTCATTTTTGCTTTTATTTCCCTTGCCTCCAGGGACATGTCAATTAAAAATCTGCTGTGGGCGAGGCCCAAGAGGTTGTTGCCTGTTTCCTCCTCTAGGATTTTGATGGCTTCCGGTCTTACATGTAGGTCTTTCATCTATTTTGAGTTTATTGTTGTGTATGGTGTAAGAAAGTGGTCCAAGTTCATTCTTCTGCATGTGACTGTCTAGTTTTCCCAATAACATTTGCTGAGAAGACTATTTTCTATTGGATATTCTTTCATTCTTTGTCAAGGATTAGTTGGCTATACATTTGTGGGTCTATTTCTGGATTTCTATTCTGTTCCATTGACCTATGTGACTGTTTTTCTGTCAGTACCATACTGTCTTGATGATGACAGCTTTGTAATACAGCTTGAATTCTGGAATTGTGATGCCTCCAGCTTTGGTTTTCTTTTTCAACATTACTTTGACTATGCAGGGTCTTTTCTGTTTCCATACAAATTTTAGAATTGTTTGTTATAGCTCTGTGAAAAATGCTGGTGGTACTTTGATAGGGATTTCATGAATATGTACATTACTTTGGGTAGTATTGCCATTTTAACAATATTTGTTCTTCCAATCAATGAGCATTTTTTTTTTCCATTTCCTTGTGTCTCCTCCAATTTCTTTCTTAAGCTTTCCATAGTTTTCAGTGTATAGATCTTTCCTGTTTGGTTAGCTTTATTCCTAAATCCTAGGATTTTGGTACAATTATAAATGGGATCAATTCCTTGATTTCTGCTGCTTTGTTGTTGGTGTATAGTAATGCAACCAATTTCTGTACATTGATTTTATATTCTGCGAATTTGCTAAATTCATTTATCAGCTCTACCAGGTTTTGGTGTAGTCTTTTGGGTTTTCCACATAGAGTATCATGTTTTCTATGAAGAGGGAAAGTTTGACTTCCTCCTTGCCAATGTGGATGCCTTTCATTTATTTTTGTTGTCTGATTGCTGAGGCCAGGACCTCCAACACTATGTTGAATAACAGTGGTGAGAATGGACATCCCTGTCTTCTTTACTGGATTGTTTGGTTTTTGGATGTTGAGTTGGATAAGTTCTTTCTATATTTTGGATACTAACCATTTATCTGCTATGTTATTTGCAAATATCTTCTCCCATTCCATTGGTTGCCTCTTAGTTTTTCTGATTGTTTCCTTAGGGGAAAAGATCTCAGTTTTTCCCATTGAGGATGACATTAGCTGTGGGTCTTTCAATATGGCCTTTATGATGAGATATGTTCCCTATGTCCCGACCTTCTGAGGGTTTTTTATCTAGAAAGGAGCTGTATTTTGTTAAAATGCTATTTCTGCATCTGTTGAGAGGATCATGTGGTTGTTATCCTTTCTTTTATTAATGTGATATATCACATTGATTGATTTTTGGATATTGAACCAACCCTGCATCCCAGGAATAAATCCCACTGGATCATGGTGAATAATTTTTTAATGTACTGTTGAATCTGTTTTGCTATAATCTTTAGAATTTTTGCATCCATGTTAATCAGGAATATTAGTCTGTGATTCTTCTTGGTGGAGTCTTTTTCTGGTTTTAGCATCAAGGAGTTTGTGACAACTAAACCAGCCCTGCAAGAAATTTTAAGGGGGACTCTGTGAGTGGCAAAAAGATAAAACAAAATAAAAATGACCAAAAGTAACAAAGACTAGGAAGGAACAGGGAACATCACCAGAAACACCAACCCTACAGGTAACACAATAGCATTAAATTCATATCTTTCAATAAACACTCTAAATATAAATGGACTAAATGCTCCAACAAAAGTCATAGGGTATCAGACTGAATGAGAAAACGAGACCTATTTACATGCTGCCTTCAAAAGATTCATTTTAGACCTGAAGACACCTACAGATTGAAAGTAAGGGGATGGAAAACCATGTATCATGCCAATGGATGTCAAAAGAAAGCTGGAGTAGCCATACTTATGTCAGACAAACTAGATTTTAAAATAAAAACTGTCACAAGAGATGAAGAAGGGCATTATATCACAATTAAGGGGTCTATCCACCAAGATATGACAATTGTAAATATTTAGGCCCCCAACTTGAAAGTACCCAAATATAAATCAATTAATCACACACATAAAGAAACTCATCGATAATAATACAACAATAGTAGGGGACTTCAACACATCACTTACAGCAATGGACAGATCATCTAAACAGAAAATCAATAAGGAAGCAATGACTTTGATGACAAACTGGACCAAATGAACTTAAGAGATATATTCAGAACATTTCATTCTAATGCAGCAAAATACACATTCTTCTCAAGTGCATGGGACATTCTCCAGAATAGGTCACATGCTGGCTCACAAATCAGCTCCCAATAAATACAAAAGAAGATCAAGATCATACCATGCATATTTTCAAACCACAACACTATAAAACTTGAAATCAACCACAAGAAAATAATTTGGAAAGACCATGAACACTTGGAGATTAAAAAACATCCTACTAAAGAATGAATGGGTTACCCAAGAAATTAAAGAGGAAATTAAAATGTACATGGAAGACAATGAAAATGAAAACATGACATTAGATGCAACTTTTTAATTGATGACCCTCCAATATTCTTAGCAGAATGAATTACAAGATTCATAATAAAGTCCTAAACTTACTGTTCTTCAAGGGCCAGGCAGTAAGAAAGGAGTACAGCTTCTGTGAATGTTATTGTTGATGTCATTTTCATATTGTTTGAGTAGATATACAGAAATTAATAGATTTATAAATAAACACACACTTGTACTGCCTTAGGTTATGCAGCTCCTTATGAGTCCACTTCCACCCTTACCAATACCCACAGACAAATCTCCATATGGACACTGAAGATTAAATATCCTTCCCTTGAAGTAAGCCTGGGAATATATGTAAAGTGGAATAAGATTTCATGATACCCAATGATGTAAAAATAGATGAATTAATAAAATTACACGCATTGAACAAAAATATAAAGAGAAAAACACAAAAATATATTCATACATATAGGACATACATTTTCTCAATATACTCCTGACCAGACACTCTGGAATGAATACAAAATAAGACTTTTAGAGATTTTTTTGCTTTTATTTAAATTCCAGTTAGCTAACACACAGTGTAATGTTAGCTTCACATGCGCAACGCAGTGATTCGGGACTTCCATACAATACTTGGTGCCCATCACAAGTGCACTTCTTATTCCCCATCACCTATCCAACCCATCCTCCAACACATCTCCCCTCTGGTAACCATCAGTTTGTTCTCTATAGTTAAGAGTCTGTTTCTTTGTTTTCCTATCTCTCTTTTTTTTTTCTTTTGGTTTTGTTCATTTGTTTCTTAATTACACATGAGTGAAATCATATGGTGTTTACTTTCTCTGACTTATTTCACTTAGCATTGTACTCTCTAGTCCCATCCATCTTGTTCTAAATGGCAAGATTTCATTCTTTTTATGGCTTAATAATATTCCAATGTATGTATATACCACATCTTCTTTATCCATTCATCTTTCAATGGATTCTTTGCCTGCTTACATAATTTAGCTATTGTAAATAATGCTGCAATAAACACAGGGGTACATGTATCCTTTTGAATTAGTGAAAAAGCTTGTATGTTTAAGTTTTATAACAGGTGTCCTGAGTTTGGTCATTTGCTTGGGAATTTAGGACTGATCTATTCTGGGTAATTAGCCTTAGGAGATACTTAACACAAAGTGTACCAGTAGAAAACATTTTTTCTCCTACTTAAACTCTCTTTTTTGTTCTTGGTTTTCCTTAAGTAAAGAGAAGGATCTACAGTGGTTCAAGTAAATGAAGCTATTAACCTTCTATAAAATAAGTTATGTTTCTATGAGACTCTTTCTTTTCTCCTGACTTGCCAATGATTTTAAATTTACTGTAAGCAATATCATTCACAGGATTTTCTGACACACATAAAGAGAATGGTTACATAATCCTGATGAATCCATATTTTTGATGATCCTGCCATGGAATTTTTCAAAGTCTTAATATTCATGAAGTAGAACTAAATGGAATTTTATCATTCACTCATTTATTCATTCAAGAAATATTTATTGAGCATCACCACAAAATTTCAGAAGATTAGATATTTGAAAATATGAGACCCTAAGGAACATACTCACAGGAAAAAAAATTTAAGGCAAAATATAAGGAACGCAAAGAGAAACAGGGATGCCTAGATAGCTTAGTTGGTTGAGCATCTGAATCTTGATTTTAGCTCAGGTAATGATCTTCATGGTCATGGGATCTAGCCTTGTGTCAGGCTCTGTGCTGAGCGCGGAGACTGCTTGGAATATTTCAAAGTCTTAATATTCATGAAGTAGAACTAAGTGGAGTATTATCATTCACTCATTTATTCATTCAAGAAATATTTATTGAGCATCACTACAAAATTTCAGGAGATTAGATATTTGAAAATACTAGGCTCTAAAAAGCGTACTCACAGAAAAATTTGTTTTTAAAGGCAACATATAAAGAACAGAAAGAGAGAGGGATGCCTAGATAGCTCAGTCGGTTGAGCATCCGAATCCTGATTTTAGCTCAGGTAATGATCTCATGGTCATGGGATCTAGCCTTGTGTCAGGTTCTGTGCTGAGAGTGAGCCTGGCTGGTATTCTCTCTCTCTCTCTCTCTCTCTCTCTCTCTCTCTCCCCCCCCCCTCTGCTCCCTTGCCCCTCCCTCTCTTTCTCTCTGGAGTAAATAAGTAAATAATTAATTAATTAATTAATAAAATAGAGTGCCAGAAAACATTAAGGGGTCTCATCAATCAGCCAGTCACAAAACACCAGTATTCTTATTCGGACATTGACCATCAAGATCTATACAATTTGGCTCTAGGAAATCTCAAAGAGTGGAAATTTTCATGTGCCTTTGGTCATGTGGTGAAGCCAGGGTTTCCTAACTAGTAAGCTAGTTAAAAAGTATTAGTAAACCAACTGTTCCCAGAGTGTTTTGGACTTTAAAAAGCATGTGATAAAGCTCATCATTCTTATAATGACCAAGAATTAAAACCAAATATCCAGGAGACCCAGAGACATCAATTACATCTCTATAAATTGACTCTCTTGCTTTCCCACAATGAGTGAGGCATCATTTTCAACCCAGATGATACAGCAATAAACAAAAGAGACAAACTTCTTTGTCTACCTGGAGAAGACAAAATAAGTAAGTTAAATAATTAAATATATATTAAACTAGATAGTAGAAATGCTATGTTTAATACTACAAGAGTAATAAATATGTGTTGTCAGAAGAGATGCAATTGTTATTTTAGATCCAGTGATCAGAAAGACCCAACGTGCAAATAATGAGTAAAGACATGAAGAAAGTGAGGGAGTGTGGGTTTTTGTTGTTGTTGTTGCTGTTGTTGTTGTTGTTTGGAGGAAGAACATTCCTGGCTGAGGAAACAGCAACTTTAAAGACCTTGAAATGGGGCATACTGGCTTGTTCCAGGAACTGTGAAGAAGCCAGTATAACTGGAAGCAGTTATGCAATCAGGAGAAGAGGAAGCATTGAAGTAAGAAAGGGAACTAACAAGGAGTTACTATTTTAAAGGAATATTCCAGTTAACCAAAAAGTCCAGCACAAATTTGTTTAGAAGCATGTGCAATCCTGACAATTATTTCACCATTTTCTACCAGAGCCCCCCTTTACTTCAAAAACATGCTTTTGTTTGTTTGTTTTTGGTGGGTTTTTTTTTTTTGCATCTATTCAAGTGATTATATATATTTTTACCCTTCTTTTGATGTGATATATCAAGTTGGTGGATTGTCAGATATTGAACCATTCCCCATCCCAGGATTAAGTCCCACTTGATTGTGGTGAATGAATTTTTAATGCATTTTTTGGATTCAGTTTGCTAATATTTTGCTGAGGAATTTTGCATATATGTTCATCAGAAATATTGGCCTAGAGATTTTGTTGTGTCTTTATCTGGTTTTGGTATCAGGGCAATGTTGGCGTCATAGAATGAGTTTGAAATCTTTCTTTCCTTCTCCCCCACCCCCACCCCCACCCCCCACCCCTGCCTTGGAACAGTTTGAGAATAGCTATTAACTCTTCTTTAAATGTTTGGTAGAATTCACCTGTGAAGCCATCTGGTCCAGGACTTTTGTTTGTTGGGAAGTTTTTGGATTACTGATTCAATCTCTCTCCCATATATCTCAAGCATTTTTCAAACTGCTATTTGTATGATGTTTCCCATGGGGCCATTTCTTGTGCCTTCTCTTTAAGAACAGGGACTCAGCTTCCTATCACTCTGTAGGCTCTCCCAGAGCCACACTACTGATTTTACAGTTCCAGGTTTGAAGCCCCACCGGTTGTAAGAATTTGGCTCTCTGGTTTCAAAGCCTAATGTTATGGGGAGTCATCCTCCATGGGGCTCCCTGGTGTGAGAATCCGTTTCTCTTTCTGCTCTGAGCCACTCCCTCCCTGTGTGAATAGTCCCAGGGGTCCATTTAGTCCCCATGCCTCCCCCCCTTCTTACCCTCTTCTATGCAGTCTCTTCATTTAGCTATGGGGAATTTGTTCTGCTAGTCTTCAGGTTGTTTTCTGGGTTATTGACAGCAATGTGGCTGTCATGAAGTTGTATCCATGGTACAAGGTGAACTTAGGGCCCTCCTATTCCACAATCTTCCCGGAAGCCAAACTGTTTCAATTCTTTATTTTAATAAACGTAGTTCTAAGATTTGTGTCCATAGAAATTATGTCCTATTGTTTCGCTACCTACTTTCTGTATAAAAAAAAAATCTCTTGTTAATGTCAATATATATGATCATCTCATAATGAGAATTGCACAAATTGGCATATACACACACATTGCTTCCACAAACTTATTAACACTTTGAATTTCTACAAATTTATTAACACTACAAATGTATTAGCACTTATTACACATTTATTAATTCTTATTTTCTTATTTATAACATTTTACATAAAGTAAGATATCTGTGAATCATCTTATTTGGGGGTACTATGTACTCTGTCCTATGAGCTTATAAGTTTATATTCTGCTTATAATAAAATTGAGCATCCAGGGTCCTCCAGTTCACATGGCATGCATGATTATGTGAGTTTATCTACTCTACAACCAGAAGTAATTAAAAATAGATACCAAAACAAAACCAAATAAACCCATAAGTTTCTAGGAAAGAGAGAAAAAATAGTAGAAACTGGCTGATGATAATATAATTAAGCATAAAAACCCTTAATCCCAGACAAATTTAGGAGATGATTTTTTTTTTTTTTTTTAGGTTAGAGGATCCCTTCTCAAAGAAACTATAAGAGCTCTGAAATTTATGAAGCTGAGGGGAAGTTATAAAATTAGATTGGTCATAGGGTGTATTATAGAACCATGAGCGATAGCCAGACTGGTCATCCAGTCATCTTCCCCCATGGATTTAAAGCCACTTGCTGCAAAAATTCACCCCAGGGAAGAATTAATACAAAACAGTGACATCTAATTTTCCCCAGCTTCATGACAGCTCCTAGCCAAAACATACCTAAAATAAATCTCTTTTTCTATGCCCTAGTGACTCCTACAGAGATTCTTATATTTATTCTTCCAATTATTTACTAAAGCACACATATACATTGAGTACTTACTATGTACACGGTACTCAAATATCTTGTAAACATCAGCAAGTAACACAGTCCTTGCCTTCGTGGACTCTCATTTAGCAGGGGACAACCAAAATGAACAAAAATAAAAACAAGTACATTATACCATGTGTTAGAATGTTTAGAATGAAAAAGACAGAAGACAAAGTAGTGTTTTAAAAGAGGTTTTTGGTGTGCAAGAATTGATGATAGGATGCCATATTAAATAAGATGGTCAGGTTAGGTCTCGGGGGGATTTTGAAATATTGCAAAAACATGATGATGATGGAGAAAGCCAAACAGATGTGACAGTTACACTACATTGTAAATTTATATAATGCCATGAATCATATACTTACAAATAGTTATAATGGGATTATATTAGATATATTTAACCACCATTTTTTATGAAAAAGAGCTATCAACCCACAGAAGGCATGGATAAATCTTAAATGCATGTTATTGAATTAATTTATATAAATTGAAGAAGCCAGTCGAAAAGGCTACATGCTCTATAATTTTCATCACATGACATTCTGGGAAAGGCAAAGTACAAAGATGGTAGAAAGATTAGTGGTAAGTAGGGGCTTATGGCAAGTAAACAGAGGGGATTAATTAGGCGAACATTTTTTATTTATTTTAATTTATTTTAAGGGTGGTAAAATTATTCTATATGATACTATAATTGTGGGTACAAAACACTGCGTTTTCCAAAACACTTTACAATACAAAGAGTGAGTCTTAATGTATACAATTTTTTAAAAAATCACTCAGGAGGTTGAAGGAATTCCAGGGTGGATTGTAAAATATTGCAAATATATAAAACAACCTCAATGAAGTAGATGGGGAGAAAAGTTGCTGACCTAAGCAACTTTACAAATAAGTGGAATTTAAAACTAAAGACAAGAATAGCTATATATAAGCGATAAAGTTGCATCACAAAAGGTATGGCTTAAAAATGCTGATGCTGATGCTGCTATGCATGTATGTTGGAAGGTGAACAATTAAGTGAATGAATGGTGTGTGGTGGCAGCCAAGTTTCTTACAGCTTGAATGGAAGTCCACAGACAAGGAGAGGAGCTAGAATGATCTATATAGTAATAGATTAAAGTTGGAGACATTATTATGAACTTGGGTCTAGCTTAATACAGATAGTTACACATAGAAATATTTATAGATCTTGTATATAATAAAGTTAATATATCCACATATATTCCTTTATCTGTCAGCAGGGAGAGAGTAGAACAAAATATACCAGCATTTTATATGATTCAATTTTATCTCTTTTTTTAGCATATCAGTTGTGCTTCTTTTGACATCTTATATGTTGCCTTCAAGTTTACAATATTCTTTTAAAACTAATCCAAGTCCACTTTAAAATAACATTATTCTACTTCACAGATGATACAAGTCTCTTACAATAATAAAATAATCCAATTCCTCCTTCTTATATCTTGTATCCTTGCTGTCATTCCTTTACTTATACATAAGCATATCATTATATATATATATATATATATATATATATATATATATATACATATGGCTACATAATCAAATACATTATTATTATTTGGAAAAAATTATAAATTTAGATCAACTAGTTTAAGAAAAATAAAAGTCACTATTCTTTCCCTGATGCTCTTCTTTTATGTGGATCAACATTTCTGACCTCTATCAGTTTTTTCTCTTTAAAGAACATCTTTCACTATTTCTTGCAAGGTATATCTCTGGTTTATTCAGTTTGAATAGTGGAATTGGGAGATAACAGATCATATATGGGTTTTTATGTGTAGATGTGGAAGCAGTAATCAGTCAAGTACCAACTAAGTTATACTTTCTGATGCCTAATAATTTTCTGCACGAATTTTGATATAATTTTATTTTGCAACAAGATAAAAACTGAAAGTGATTGTATGAAGTACTTGGTTTTCAGACTATACTAAGTGGCACATTTCTAAGAATTTTAATTATAAGAAATATCATTCTTTCAAATGGCTAGATTGATGTCATGCAACCCAAAGAAAACTGAAGACAAAACGAACCTTGAATATTCAGAGTCCTTTCTAAAACCAAAATTGAAATGAAATTATAAACAAAAGTTACGACCATATTAAGCACAGAGCACACTTCCTAACAATAGGTGCTAGACACATTTTTATTATTGTTGCTTATGAAAGCAGAATGTATTTAAAATAAATAATGTATTTAAAATAATTAAAATGCCAGGACACCTGGGTGTATGTGTGTGTGTAGTTTTATGTGACAATGTAGCCAAGGTATATACATTAAGTTAGCAAGGCAAAAGGAGAGTAAATCAATGATTTAAGGAGAATAACCATGATATATCAAGGATTTTGTTAGATATCATAACGTGCAGGTCATGGAAAGAGAAAAAGTTTTCTCATATGAGGATAAATAAGACATATACACATTAATTAAAACACGGTTCACAACTACAAAAAATAAATAATTGACCTGGATATTATCTTTATCTCCTTCTCCACAAAAAGTTCGACGACATTTTGGTAAAATAGTGAAATTCCTTTGGGAGACTTTACTTTTCATCATGGAACTATTGCTCAAATGTTAACATGTGAATCAAAAGAAATTTGTTGCCCCCTTCCATGTAAATATGCTTTATTTTTTTCCCAAATCAAAACTCAGTTTCTTAAACTGACTCATAAAATGTAGGACCAATTGTTGTATCAAAATAATTCACAATAAGGCAACACGAATAGTCTTTAATGGTTACAGATAATTTAACATTTGCCTCCTTTATTACCTAAGAAATGCTTGTTCTTTGCATGAGTGGCATTGGCCATATGGGTCTAGAATTAATTACAAATTACCTACTCAGTTGATGACACCTGGTACAGCTGGGTTTTCTTTTCCTGAAACTAATGTTTAAGCATTGAAATATTCATTAATTTCTACAGCCATACGTACTTTCACATTTTTGTAATGCACTAGTTTAATTACACACTGGAAACTTATTCCTTGTTAATTATCATAAGCATTAATATTTAATCAATGAAACTTTAAGTCTTCTGCATAAGTGCTGCAATTGCTGTTGTTTACTATAATAGTAGGGATATTTCACACCTAATGCACTTCCTATCCATGTGGGCTTGCAAACTTGTTGGGCACATTAATCAAAAAATTTTATGCCAGCAGAACCAACCTTGAGAGTCAATATTTGCCTTAATATATTGCATTATTTTTCCTTCCTGAAAAATATGACATTGTACAGCAGGTACAATTCTGTGAAGCATATCGCTGGAAATAAAACTTCTCCGATGATTATTAACAAAGCAACTGAATCATGTTTTTCAAAAGGAAAGTTAAAAAGAGAAAGAGATTGATTCAATAAGGTAGAATAAGATCTAAGTTGGAAAACAAGTATATGCAGAGGAATAGTTCCAGAAATGCCTAAAAGTAGTATTTTAAAATTCAACATGGAAAGAAACAAAAATGAAATAAATAGTAAAATCTTCCCCTTATAGCAGCATGTGGACTTTCAAAGTGGAAGGCAAACACATACTTACAAAAAATGTACATATTACATATTTCATAATAGATTCAATACATTCTGTGCCTTCCAGAAAATGGAAGAAGAATCTTATTGGAAGTAAATAAAGTCTTACCCTTTGGCTTGAATATGACATATTTAATAAAGCAGGGAAAATTGTATTTTATACACTTTTATTATAAATTAAAATATATTTTTCATTGGTGTCTAAATGTATAAGTAGTTAAATTAATACTTAAAATATATACATGTAATATATATGATAGGAGTGTATACACACAAGCACACACATACACACATACATAAATATACATGGATCATGTAACTAATCAATTCATTAGGAACTCCACGAAGGAGTTAACTATTGATTAGCTGCACATCCAAGGAAACTCGTCTTTTGTCTTCTGGTTCCTCTGGGCTCTTGTAAGGAGCTAAGAAGTCTCAGCAGATCGGTATAATGATAATAGGACTTGAATTCTGTGTCACATATCTACAGATGAAAACTGCAATGACTGAGATTTTTTTAAAGCTACTCCAGGTGGAATTAATGGCAGATGTGACAGATTGGAGTTTGCAGAAAAGACTAGTTAACTTGAAGACATAATAATGGTAACTGTTAAAAATGAAATATGGAGAAGAGTCTAGAGAAAAAAGGAGGAGAAACATGCAAGACATAACTGTGGACTAATACAAATTTTTGGCGACTTTCAAGAAGAATAGAGGGAAAAGAGAGCAGAAAAAAACAATACATTTGAAGAAAATATGGCTGAAAACTTTCCACACTGATTAAAGAAAACTATAATTTCATCAATTCAACAAGTTCATTGAATCATAAACACAAAAGATATGGAGAAAATAATTATAATCAAATTGATCAAAACTAGTAGTCAACAGAAAATCTTAAGAGCAGAAAGAGAGAAAAAGACATATTTAATGGAAAGGCACAGAGAGAAGGATGAGAGATTTCATTTTAGAAAAAAAAATATAAGCAAGAGAACAATGGGGGAGCATTTTTAAAATTCTGAGAGAAAACAAAAAACAAAAACCTAGGATTCTGTCCCCAGTGAATATTTCTTTCAAAAACCCAGGTAAAATATAGACATTTCAAACAGAAAAAAGCTAAAAGAATTCATCACTATCACACTGCATTAAAAGTTAAAAGAAATCTTTCAGGAAGAAATAATAATGATATCAGATATATCAAATGTAAATATAGATCAAATCAATGGAATAGAGCACCAACAATGATAATTACATTAAAAACACATAAAAATTTTCTTATTATTAAAATTTTAGTTTTCTAATTCAGATAACAATGCTTAAACAAAATAATAATGTATTTTGAAGTTTATAATGCATGCCAAAGTAAAATATAGGACAATAGAACAAAAAAAAAGATTTCAAAAATAGAAATATGTTATTATGAGTTTTTTTTAAAATTTTTTAAATGTTTTATTTATTTTTGAGAGAGAGAGAGAGAGAGAGAGAGAGAGAGAGTGCGAGCGAGCAGGGGAGGGTCACAGAGAGAGGAAGTCACAGAATCCGAAGACAGTCTCCAGACTCTGAGCTGTCAGCACAGAGCCCGACGCGGGGCTCGAACCCACCAACCGTGGAATCATGACCTCAGCTGAAGTCGGACGCTTAATCGACTGAGCCACCCAGACGCCCCGAGTTTTTATAATACGTATAAATTCGCTAATATCACATGAAGGCAGACTCTAGTAAGTTAAAGTTGCATACTATAAATCCTAAAATCACCAGTAAAATAGCAGTACAAGAATTACAGGATTACAATAGCCAAAGAAAAGAGATAAAATGGAATCTTAAAAAATAATCAGTCCAGAAGAAGGCATGAAAATTTTTTAAAAGTTCACAGCTTACCAGAGCATAAGCAGATGAGTGGAAGCCTCCACAGAAGTCAGTGCCCAGGAGCACCTGGGTGGCTCAGTCGGTTCAGTGTCTGATTCATGGCTTCGGCTCAGGTCATAATCTCACAGTTCATGGGTTTGAGCCCTGCATGTGGCTCTGCACTGACAGCACGGAGCCTGCTTGGAATTCTCTCTTTGTCTCTCTCTGCCCCATCCCCCCCCCCACTCCTGTCTCAAAATAAATAAATATTTTTTAAAAAAATCTAGTGCCGAGTCAGGAAAATCTGAGGTGTAATTCACAAATTGCAGAAGGCTGAGCGTGAACAACTCTCAATCTGAAAATCGCTAGGAGGACCAGTCATATGGCAGCTACCATGATTTTGAGAGATTTACCTCCAAGAACTCAACCTGGTTCCCACACTAAATGTGAGAGAAAAATCCTCTTGTGCTCCCTGCAAGGGGAGGAGTGAAGGAACCTTTCTGAAACAAGCCAGACTACTCTGTTCTTCTTAAATAAGGCCTCTCCTCAGGAGAAACCAATTAAGTAGAGACTGACTTGCTCGGGTATTATCAGAATTTATCTCACCTGGGAGAAGGGAACTACCCAACTCAGCTCTAGCCATCTTTTCGCCCCTTATGTTCTGGGGATTAGAGCATGGACATCTTTAGTGGGACCATTACTGTGTCTATCACAGCATCAGAAGTCAGAAATTATGCATATATTCGGATGTTGTTTGACAAAATAACATTGTTATTTATATGTATTATATTTATAGAATTTTAAGGAGAAGATACTGGTTAATTATTGTTTACTTATAATTCGTTTAAATAAATATGCATATACCCAAACTAATACGAACACACATACACAGGTGGTAGATATGCAACCGCTAATGAGAGCCCCAAAGATCACTGGCTCCTTGTATTCATACTCTTGTGGAATCTCCTTCTCTTGCTTGTGGGCTATAATTAGTGACTCACTTTTACCAAATGGAACATGGTGGCAGTAACGGGTTCTCATATCTGAGATTAGATTCTAAAGAGTTTGGCTGTCATTGGAGATACTTTTCTTATTCTCTCTTGGATCATTTACTCTGCGGGAAGCCACATGACTTACCATGAAGCCACTGTGTGGAAAGAGGCATGTGAGGCTTGGAAGATTAACTTCTAGCGTCTGCCAAAAGCCAGCTGAGTGATCTCGGAAATAAATCCTCCCCCCCAGTTGAGACATGAGACAACTACAGTCCCAGATGATACCTTGATTGTAGCATCATTGGAGATTCTGAACCTCAAACACCAAGCATACACTCTGCTGTGCCTGGATTCCTGACCCACAGAAACTGTGAGATAATCAATGTTGTTTTAAGCCACTAAAGTTGGGGTGATTTGATATGTATCATTAGAAAACTACTATGACATTTGTACATAAAAGTCTCAAATTATAGAAAAAATTAATAGAATTTGTTGCTGCTTAATGGACTTATAGATACCTTCTTTACTTTGATTTTCTTTTCCCCCCAAATCAATTATCTGAATAATAGAAATTATTTTAAAAATAAATTCTCTTGTTGCAAACATAAATATATTTTATTATACTAATTTAAGTCCAGATTTTTTTCTTAATACCTTCTTGACTCTTGAAGGGTTCTGCTGTCAATGAACACAGATATGTAAACAATAGAAAAAAAGAAATTGTAATGTATAAATATGAAGGCTAATAATATTACTGTTTTAGTCTTCAAAATATAAATGACATGTATCCCAGAAATTGATGTTATATATTTATATAAATTGTATATTTTTGGAAGTTTTTAAACATTATTATTGAAAATGTATTACTTATGCACTTGAGAAAAAATAATCTGCCTTATCAGTAAACAAGAATGATTTTTCATGCTTGATATGAAACAGTGTGATAACCTTAGATTAGAAGAAAAGAATGACAGTGAGAAAGACCTATATTAAAAATAATAATAAATTTTTAATTGACACAATTTCAGCTAACAGCATGTGTCTACTCTGTCTGGTTTATAAATGTAACTTTCTTCTATAGGTTTATTTTTGATAATATGAAAAGATACACAGAAATTTCCACATCAAGACAATGTTCCTGTATTGATATAAATTTCCTCATGAAAAGCTTTTTAAATTTTTATTTTTTTGAAAAGTTTTTTTTGAATAAATGTGATGCCACATTATTCATTGTGACACCATTTAATTTTATTCGACAATGTCGACATTCTGTATACTTTCCCCTTCTCCATGAAGCAAGTTATGCTCTTTCTTGAGCTCCATCTCACAATGACTTGTTCCATATATGGATTTTACTTTTGTCTCTTCCGCTCTTTGCCTAACACTTGCAACCAGTTTTATCACTTTCCCAAAAGTCTCCTTGCCTTATGACAGAAGGTCTCTTCTACTGGCAGAGACCAGTAATTCTCTTGTTACCTTTGGGAAAGAACACATTTTATTCCAGTATAACCTTACATTTGTTGCAGCTTTTTAAAAGTTTAGTGACAATAATTACCCTGAGAGTGTATACATTACAGAATTAGAGGTTCAGATTGAAAATATGAGTCCCAAATCATGTTTTTCACCTTTCAGCAAAATAAGACATTATCTAAATTTCTGGAGAAAATATTTGTGCTTTAAAACTGCATCCATGATTTCGATTGATGCAATTTATAGTGAAATTTGATATTATAACTAACCACTGGTCAGAATAAATTTGAAAGCAATATGCCTAATCACAATCTGCCTGAATTAGAATGGCTGAAATGCATTCTATGTTACATGTAAACTTTTAAAAATCAATTTGAAACAAGAGGATAGGGAAAACATAAGTGATAAATGAGGATTCTCTACATTACCAAGTGGCTAAATAAAGAGATTTCATATTTGGTTGTTATCACTATAAATATGAAAACACTATTTTGGAGAATATATTATACCAATTTAAGAGGAAGTGATACACCATGAGATAGGATATGGCCATTAGATAAGCATGGAAGACTTTGCTATTGGAGATTAAAAAAAAAAATACTGGAGGAAGTGAGCTATACTGATGATATGGAGGTACTCCATAATGGTAAAAAATAAATGGTAGATCTATTTATATGCAGTGATAGTCCTCTAAGGTCATTGTCAGGTACATTGTAATGGAAATTTCTTTGCTTTATTTATGTGTCACCAAGTTCTTTTTAAGAAAAAGAAGAAAGCCATTTTTCCATTACTAGTGGTGTAAGCTGACAACAGGTCCCCTGCAAACTTCATGTTGAATGAGGCAGAAACACAGCAGCACACCACTTAAATGATTCACTGAGGGGGATACATTCTGTTTATATTTATCACTGTTATTTCTCTAAAATGACCTAACTTATTATTCACTGGAGAGAAAGTCCCTAATCAGTTTAAAATTGCCTTGATGTACAAGAATACTTGCTATATGAGCAGCAGGCATAGAAGTCAGAATGATTGAGAAAATCCGTTTCAAAAACAGCAGGAAGAGAAATTAGGTGGCAGGAATCACGCTTAATTTCCTCAGCATGCTCATGAAACTGTTTTTAATGATTTCAACTAAGGTATGAAAGCATCGGCTACTAGAAAATGAACATGAAACATCTTTTTATATGTGCAAGGATAAGAAGAAGAAAATATTTAAGAAATTCTATGCTTCAAAAGTACAGATGGCCATGCGAGTTCTCAATGGGCATGTAATCATTCTTGCGGTAGCCAGAGAGAGCTAAAGAGGGGAAGCAATGGCTAACTAGGTTAATAAATGTAGAACATGGTGTGGCCAAATTGAAAGGTAGGTTGAAAAAATGGCATTTGAAAAGATTAAGGAAGTGAGAGACCATTCAAGGGTGTTTGGAGGGATTGGAAAAAAGTCTATGGGAATGGTGAAATGGGGCTATGGATTAAGGACTTGGATTTTAAACTGAAGGTAACTGGAACTCACTGAAAGGTTTTCATTAGGAAAGCAAAATAATCATAGATAGATACATGATAGATAGATAGATTTTTTTTAAAGAATCATATATCTAGCTAACTTTGGAAACTAGATTTAGGTGGACAAGGCTGGGTACAGGGAAAACAAAAAGGCGAGTGTTACTGTAAGTTTGGGGAATGAAGAAGTGAGACCAGTTGCAGTTGACAATAAAATGTCTGCCTTGCACAATATGTGTATTATCAGTGCCAGTCACAGGAAAAGGGAATAAGAAAAGGAGCAGAGCAGTTTTGGAAGTCAGGATTAGAGGGAAAAAAACACCTAATATTTTATTGATATGTTTAATTCAGCATCATTGTAAAATATCAAATGGCAATGTAAGTAATTACCTGACTATATGGAAGCTCAAGTGGGAGCTCAAAGATGGAGACATAAATTATGATGTTGTTGGAATATAAATAGATTTAGAAAAAGATAGATGATGATTGGATGGATTTATTATAGAAAGTTTAATATTATTGAGCTGAAGTAATAATTTATACATATGAATGAAAATCAGTCTCTGAGGACTTAGGTTAGGTTAGAATTTAGATAATTTAAATAACTAGTTTAACAGACAAGGGAGAAAAACAGCTGTTCCATGGAAACAGAGAGCATATGTAGAAAAGACAAGAATACAAATAAAGCTCTAGCTTAGGTAACAGATAGTCATAGGTGTTCCCACTTCATAGTATTTAGCTTCATTATAAAGTCACAGGAGTCATCTATAACACTAAGGAGAGAAAGGAAAGTAAATTTTGGGAGAAACAAAGGTAGATGTAGGTTGAAATAACTACATGAAGAAGAGACAAGACAGAATTTACTGTTTTTTCGCAATTCAAATTCAAGAGTCATTAAAGACCATGAATCAACTGTGACATTTATCTGTTTTTATTGTCACACCGAAAGTATTTTCTCCAGCAATTCTTAAATACTAGCATGCAGTAGCATAAAAATATATGAAGTTGTTTTGATAAGAAGTTGCAATGTAAAAGGGAGGTGAGAATACTAGTAAGATGGTACTGAAGCAAAGGAAATGAAGTTCAGAACACAGTTGAAAAATAGAGGACTCTAAGAAAACTGAAAGAAAGATCAGGAAGTTTCTGGAACACACTGACTTTCAATTATATTTTTTCCCATACATCCATATCACTCATCCTCAGAGTTCCCTGACAGACCTTGTAGTCACCAACCACTGGTATCTTCAAATGTTCAAGGTAGGTCTGCCCTTCCTACCACTGCCTCAACATTTGTAGGTAATTTACCCAAATCGCTTCTGCAAACAAACAACAAAAACAAAATGATATGAACACCTTTAACCTACAAATATTTCTCTTTTCTCCACCTGTGCCAAACTTCCCTTCCCTTCCTTTTCCACACAGAGTTACTCTTCCTTAAACTCTTAATGTTATTTCCTGTGGTGTGGACTCTGCTTGAAACTCAAAATTGTCTTGCATGTTTTTTACTTTCTAATTATACTTTAATTATACTCTGTACATTTCTCATCGGGAGTTATTCCTGAAAACTATCACCAGTTACATTATTCTAGAGCAGTTACAGGATTTTGAAGTTTCTGGCTAAAACTTCAGAACCATTAGTTGAGATGCACATGTTCTCTACGAATATTATTATACCTAAATATTTTAACATTTTCTAGTACACTTTTAATGTATTTCATTTGGTTTAATATTTCTGCCATATATGCTTTTGAATGTGATATGATGTAATAATCAATGAATGAATAAGTTTTCTTGTTGGAGAAAGATTGTGAAATCATCAGACTTCAATGACTGGCTTCATTTTTTTGACTAGATCCTTAATGTCTCTTCAAATATGCGAAGGTTTTATGCTTCCTCAGGATATGCATGTGGTGGGGACCAGCTGCTTTTATGAAAATCTTGTAGAAAACTCTATGTACATACTCTTAACTTCCACTAGCCATGCTAAGTGCATAAACAATTACATTGTTGGAACAATGCTTTTTGGAAAGAAAACCTGAAATCTCAGACAAAGGCAAATCCATTTGACAAAATAAATATGTCAGGTTATATTTTTAATGACCAATGTTTAGCAACAAAATGTACATATGTTTCAAGATTGTTTCTTATATTGAGGCAGCTATGTAAAATATTTTGGTCTTTAAAATAATATAGTGATCTCTTTAGAATGTTAAGCCATATTTTAGAAACAAATTTCTCGGGGGGGAGGCACTGGATGGCTAGTCAGTTAAGCGTCCAACTTCTGCTCAGGTCATACTCTCACAGTTTGTGGTCTCTAGCCCAACGTCAGGCTCTGTGCTGACAGCTCAGAGCCTGGAGCCTGCCTCAGATTCTGTATCTCCCCCTCTCTCTCTGCCCCTCCTACTCTCTCACTCTGTCTCTCTCTGTCTCTCAAAAATAAATAAATGTTAAAAAGTTTTAAAAAAAAGAAAGAAATTTCTGGCGTTTAGGTTTTAGATGACCTCCTACCAAAAAGATAGAGAAACTGATCACAGTGTTCCAGCGTCATTTTATTGGTGCAAAAGAATAGAAAGTGTCTCACAACTATTAAGTTTAATCCATTCTTGTAACAAAGCAAGGAGAGAAATGTACAAAATACATGAAAAGAAAACATGAACACTATTCATACCTCAATGTAAAATTCTTCCTATGACTTACAGACATACTTGAAAATAAAAATGAGGTCTTTTGGTTTATACTAGAATCTGTATAGCATACCATAATCTGCCACTGCATGGAAACACGCCTGAAGACACAGAAAAGAATATTGCTGCCAGGGATTGACATAAATTGCTCTAAATTATAAATTCCATTGAGCTGAATCTTCAGGGAAAAAATTATAACCAATGTCATCCAAAATACTTTATCTCATTAACTCAACAGTCCGTTTCCTGCAATGGAAAATTGATTCTTATTCCTTCTTCAATTTTGCTCATAAAAAAATTTATACCAACAAAATTGTCAAACTCTCATCCTTACTGCAGGCAGTGCAGTAATATCTGCTTTCCTTTCATCTGCAATTTTTGTGTTTTTAAATGTTTTTTATACCCCAGGTATGTAGGAGGATCAGATAAAACAGGGCAGGAAAATAAAAAGAACAAAAACAAGGAGAGGGAAGAAAGTAGGACCTAAGTTCACATTTCAGAAACCAGAGCCTAACCTATGATTACCAAATAATTCCAGATTTGAAGTCTGATTTAATACCTCATAGGCCTGTTTACTCATAGAAGTTAATTAATCTCTGTACACATTAGTTTTCTTCTCTGGAACATGGGAATAATATCTACTCCATAGATTCATCCCATGAAACAAAGAAGATAATAAATATGAAGTATCTAATATAATGCTTGGCACATAAGCATTTATTATTTGTGGATAATTCGTGTCACTCAAAAGATATATACCAATAACAAATACAAATCAAAACAAATAAGAGAAGTAAACACATTTTGTTACAAAGATAAGGGTCATTGAAGCAAGGTTTTTTTAATTTTTTTTCCTAATGTTTTTTTATTTTATTTCTGAGAGAGAGAGAGAGAGAGAGAGAGAGAGAGAGAGAGACAGGATCCTAAGCAGGCTCCAGGCTCTGAGCTAGCTGTCAGCATAGAGCCTGACGTGGGGCTCGAAGCCACAAACTGAGAGATCATGACCTGAGCCGAAGCCGGACGCTCAACCGACTGAGCCACCCAGGCGTCCCTGAAGCAAATTTTATTTAAGGTTAAATCAAAATATTTATTCATGATTGAAACATGGAAAGAAAATTTGAAAAGTCTAATAATACATATAAAAGCAATAATACAGCATTGATAATATTTATCCATAATCTTATTTATGTAAAGAAAAAGTAAGAAGTAGTGGGACGGGAAAGACAATGTAACATGTAACACTATGTTTCATCTAAATATCTGATCCAAAGTAAATACTTTCTCTGATTATCATAATCAAATGACTTTGAACCAATGCATTTAGAATTCTTGATTATTTTATGACCTGCTTATAGCTATCTAGCTAGCTAACTCCTGCATACCCACTGATCGTTCTTAAAAATGAGAAGATTGATTAAATTGATCAGTTGCAGAAATATAGTGTCTTCTTCCAACTACATATTTTGTGATATTTCTGTTATATATTATATACTAATTTAGTTGAGACAGTATCAGAAGAAATCAACAGCTTTCACTTTGAAACTGCTTTTCTAAATGCAAGTGAATAGAGGAAAAATATGAGCTAAATTTTTGGTGGCCATTGGGAGAATTTGAGAAGCTATTACTCAGACTTCCTTTTGACCTTTAAATAAATGAAATACATGTAAGTTAGAACTCTGTGTTTCTACACCTCTAATTGGTAAGGGCTTTTAGAGTAGCTGAAAATCTTCCGTATAATAGATACCATTATACGAAGAAGGATCATAGTCCTACCCAGTTCCTTTCATGAGTTATAGTAAATCATTTAGATTTATTATCCAAATCGAATAGTAATTTAAGATTATTATTGAATAGTAAGTATTTTATAACTGAATACATTTTCTGAAGTTAAAAATGTAACTTCTGCTTTGGTCATTATTTGAAGTTTGAAACTTTCCAAGTAAACATAGCCCCCATAACCTGTAAATTAAAAACTAGAAGCAATATTACTAGAAAAGGGCAAATAATACATTTAAAAATGAGATGGATTTAAAAAACAATTCTCATGAGCCAATTCATTCTCTATTTTTCATGTATTTTTTGTTCCAAAGCTTTCCTGTTTCTGAAAATCTGTTAAAGGTTTACTAAAATTATATAACATGGCAAAGTTATGACCCATAAGATTCTTAAGCTGGGTTATTAATTATTTAAAACATAAGAAAAAAAGAGACCAAATATCCCAATAATTTTTATAAATGTACCTATGAAGCATGGATAATTTATGATGCGTGTTATAATAATTACATTAAAGCAGAACATAGTATCCATGATGTAAAGTAGCATAACTTTTGAAGCACAGAGATCCATGATGCTAGAAACAAATAATACAGAGAGAGTTTAGCTAGGATAATAGCTCACATTGCCTTTCCAAATGCTATTGGCAACATCTCTCTGTGTAAACAAAATGTTACCTTCTTAGTATTCTACAGATAAAAGTCAAGTGTACAAAGTAAGCAATAATCCAAACTATATATATAATACTTGAAATACAGCTTGAATTTTTAAACATGAGTTATGATATATAACATTTAAATTAATTCTACTTTCTTGTAAATATAAATATGTTCTAGGCATACATATCTTCTTCACTAATTAAACAGCAGTGTTTGGATTTTTTTCAGATATGTAAATTATAATAAATCTTCTCTCTTATGTACTTTCCTCAACTTGTTCAAAGATATTCAGGACATAGTACTTAGTAACATGAAACTTAAGTAAACAGTCAAAGACAACCTTTTTTTTGAAAAAGTATTTTTAGTTTTGCCTATTCTACATTTGTTGGTTTTTATGGGAATTTACATTTGTAAAAGAACAGTTTATTGTCTCATTAAGGACAAAATAATAGCCTTCTAATTGTTTTTCTTGTTTTCACTTTTGTCACCCTACATTCATTCCCTAAGTAGGAGTCAACATGGCCCTTCAAGGAGGTCCACACACCAGTGGAGGTATCCAAGGCCTCCGTAATCAGACTCCTTGCTACCTCAGACCACTTAATAGCTCAGTACATTCTAGTTACATTCACTTTACTAGTGTTCCTTGAAAAGTGGATGTTTGTACTACCTGCCTAGAATATTCTTTCCCAAATCTTCACAAGGGTGGTTATTTCTTGGTGCTTGATCTCAACTTAGAAGATTACAAGATAGGCTTCCTCTGACACCCACTATAAAGTAGGCGGTCAGGTCATGCCCTCCATTATGCTCTTTCACATCAGTATAATGAATTTTTCCTCACAGAATTTGTCACTATATGGAATTATTTATTAGTCCTCTAGCTTTATCAGAGTAGAACAATCTACACCAGTGACAGTCCTCGGCATGTAGAAACATCTCAATAAATATTTCCTCGCCAAGTGAATGAAAGTAAATGAAAGGAAGGAGAATTGGAGGGGGAATTAGCTCTGTGTACATATGAGCTGTGTGATGAAGAAGTTGAAAAAAATAATTTAGTCGTGCTTGATTTCTCTTTGCTTTTTAGTTTTGAAATAAGTAACATGAAAATACCTTCTGTACAACTGTCAGTTAACAAACCTTTGGTACGTATTCCTCTAAAAGTTTAATACTAGACAGACAATTTTAGGTTAGTAGTAATTCTTTTAGTCAAAGTATACCTATATGTCATTCCTTCTGTAGAAGAAGGTGGTTGGATGATATAAAAGAGGCATAAAATACTTTTTACAAAAAAGAGAAAATGATTACATCTTACATCTAAAGCACATATGCAGTGCTTACTCTGACAAAACATACTAGTTAAATAATGTTTCATAGACAGTTGTCTTAAGTGATAGCTATTAAATAATTTATAGTGTTCCTTTACAGATGTAGCTTTAAATAAAATATATGAATTTGTTGCATATGTAGGTAAAAATATTTCTTTAGTTGTATTAACTATCCCTACTTTTTTGCCTGCCATTTATCAAATTTCAATTCTTCTTCTTTTTTTTTTTGGTTGAACATACAGAAAGAATTCATATTTTTAGGACACCTTTTAAAGAGTCACACATATGATTTTAAGCAGAAAGGGTTAAGCATTATTTGAAAATGTAGAAAGAGAGGACAGGGATTCTCTAGTTTTCTCCTGTAAAAAATACAAACAAATAAACAAAAAGAAAACCAAAAAAAAAAATGATTACAAATGATGAATTTGGGGTGAGACCTACCCTCCTGGACATGCCAAGTTTACAGTTTCTCACATTTATAATCTGCATTTATGAGTATTACTCTATCAAAAGAACATGTTGGAATACAACTGAGTGAGACTGGGGCCTACATATCTCCACATGCTCTAGCCATCACTGCCTGCTTATCTTTGTCGCTTTCTCTACCCCCTTGCTTTTGAGTCTTCTTGCAGTTTCTCAGGTGCACACTGTTTTGTTTGTCCCAGGCACAGATTATAACAAATGGGGTTCTCTCTCTGTGGAATGCTTTGTACCTCCGTGTCTACCTCCCCACAAAGCAGATTCACTGAGCAGGCTATTGTCCTGCTCCAAGTACTAATAAAATATCACTTTCTCGGGAAAAGGAAAAGGAAAGGCATCCTGTACCGTTCTTCCCTTCATACTGCATCAGGTTCCTTCAGGTACAAACTGTCAACACAATGTATGCTTTTCACTGACGCCGATTCACACAAGTTTCTTGGGGTGATGATTTGATTACTATTAATATCCCTGAATAGACAAGTGATGTAAATAGAAGAGAACTAATGACTCCATTTTCCATTTATTCCCCAAAACAAAACTAATGCCTGGAACACAGTAAGCAGCCAATAAAATATTTGGAAAATATTTGAGCTAAACTACTAAATAAATAAATAAATGACTTCCAGTCTTTCTCTGTGTGCAACTATTTATTAAGCATTATACTTAATAAGCTTATAAGCCTGTTACACAAGTAATTGAAACAAGTAATGTTTCCATACCACCTCTTTTTTAAAAATCTATTTCTAGAAAATATGGTCAAAGTGATTAGCCATGATGGAAACATAGATTAACTTGATTATACCTTTTCCTTTATTTTCCATTCCTAATCAATCTCAAAATGCTGTTGATTCCTCTACTTTATGTCTTTTGAGATTACTACCTACCTTTCACCCTTACTTACTCATACTTTAGTGCCTACATGCATATTTTAGAGCAATAATTATTTATTTCTCAATTCATTCAACATGTTCCACAATATGGCCTTTGCAACTTAAACCTTTTGATATTTAGGTCTGAGAGTAACATTTTTTTCTCATCTTTAGAAGAAATTTCCAGCTTTGGCTAACAGGAGAGATTTAGAAGATAATGACTTGAAGGATATGTATTATCTTTATATACTTGGTCTTCTGAGGACACTGTTACTAAAGAGATGAAAAAATGGTCTGAAATCTCTCTTCTCTGGTGTGCCCCTCCTTCCTTTCCCTATGTGGCACACTAAGGGCATTATCTTGCCTTTGCTTTTTCTAGAAGAATAATCCTTCTAGGACACACAGAAAATGGAGATGAGGAAAAACAGATATTTTAGACAGTTCATTGACTCTTTCCATAGCAGTTGCAAGAGAGCTGACCTAGTAGAAGCTTACTCTCATGTAAAAGAAGGTTACATAAAAACAATATGCAAGCCATGTTTGGCAACACCATTTTGCACAAATTCACTTAAATGTAGCAGGATATTTATAAAATGTATTGAAATTTAAACTAAAAACTTTTCAGTTTTTAGAACTTGAACCTCACGTATTAAGTAGTAGCAATTAAAAGCATGAAAGCATGTTTACTCTTCACTTGAAAACATAAAGGCAATTAACTAAAAGGTTTAATTACTGTTTTATTTAAATATATTATTTCTCCTAGTGAGTAGTATGTTAAGAATATGATGTCTCCTTTATTTTTTTTGTTTTCCCAACAGTCCTTAAAATAACACTTTGTTTACAGCAGGTTCTCACTAAATTGGCATGGATTTGCATTTAAAGAGAGATTGAATTCAAATTCACTATACACTAAAACTTTTAAAATAGTGGAATATTTATGAATTATAATTTGCTTCAGATATCAGTCAGCTCACAATTGACAACTAAGACTTTGAAGTATGGTCTATAATTGTAGATACATATAATCCCCTGCTGACGTGGCCAAAGGTAATTTTTCCTAAAACATGCACATATACTTGCAGCAAAATAAGATAAAGGTATTTCTTTAATGCTTTCTTGTTTATGGTTATTTTATTTGTAAGGCTCACTCATTTGGCCTAATTAGCGTGATGAATAATCCCTTACTTAAAATCTCTTCCCAGATCAACAAGTACATCTCCAGTGGTGGCTGGTGTCTTCTCTGTCAGTCTGGTTATCACATAAAATAAATCAGAGAACAGATCTTTCACCCTCCTTTGCCACATCCATTTTTTTCTCATAAAACCGTATTTATTTACAAAGTATTACCTCATCTGTATCTCCACATGATTATACCTTGTTGATTGAAAAACATAATTTAAGAAAGTAAATTATTTATTTTTTAATGTTTTATTTATCTTTTGAGAGAGAGAGAGAGAGAGAGAGAGAGAGAGAGAGAGAGAATGAGTGGGGGAGGGGCAGAGAGAGGAGACAGAGGATCCCAAACAGGCTCCACACTGTCAGCCGTGAGCCCATGTGGGTCTGGAACTCACAAACCTGAACCAAAGTCATACAGTCCACTGACTGAGCCACCCAGGCATGCCAAGAGTAAATTATTTCTTGATGCCAAAGGTACAGGCTCATGTTCTCATACTCTTGTACCCCATTTAAGGGTGGCAACTAAAGGGCAATTGAACAATCACACTTCAGCAATCCCAATGCTACTTGAAGTTAGGGTCCATCTTTCCTTAGTCTCTCTAAGACTGCATCACAACTACTTTGAATTAGTGCATTAATTTTATACATTTGATTAAATGCTGAGATTGTATGTTCTCCGTTTTAATAAAATAGACATATTTCAATATTAATAACTTCTTAATGTGTATGATAATACTTCCGTGTGGAGATATCTACTCAAAACATATAATTTTGTAATCTCTTTGCAGCATGTCTTTTCCACTGGATTTTTTTAAATCCAGTTCAAATTTCACTAGTCAAATGGAGAGTTTTTTGTGTTCCCTATGTCAACTCTTAGCTCCTTTTTTGAGATAGAGACAGTGCAAGTGGGGAAGAGGCAGAAAGAAAATAGAGAGAGAATTCCAAGCAGGCTCCACGCTACCAGCAGAGTCTAATGCAGGGCTTGAACTCAGGAAATCATGAGGTCATAACCTGAGTCAAAACCAAGAGTCAGATGCTTAACAGACTGAGGCATCCAGGCGCCCCTCAACTTTTAGCTCTTAATTCATGATTTATAGATCATCCATGGAAAGTAGAAAGCCACTCATTAAAATTAGCTATCATCATTCCCCATTGATTTTTGTGAAGTGCATAATGTGTCAGTGAAAAAGACTCCTGATTCTTGTCAATGCACATTTGGGAAGCTGAAAAATAAATGGGGGTAAATGGACAATATCTCTTCGATAAAAATAATATATAAAATTTTTGTTTTCTTAGATTAATGAAAAATGGCAATAATAACACATCTAGATAATGACTATATCCAGCCTCTCAAAACATTTCATCATATTGAATAACTAACTCCAAGGTGGCATAAAAAATTGTATAATAAGAGATGAAAATAAGATTTAAAAATGTCAATAGAAGAGTTATCAGTGAGCATAAATAACCCATAAATTAATAATAATAAAACCTTGGTTCCAAAAGACCTAACCTCCCTTCTCTCCATTTTTTTCATCACTGTACTCCAAATATCTAGAGCAATAGCTAGTTCATGGTAGATTCCAGTGAATATATATCATTGTTTCACTAGTTTATTCTGCGTATTTTCCTGAAATATAAAATACGCTTTCCTGAATGCAAACATAATGTATATTACAATATACAAAGGAGAATAAACAGAGAAGTTATGCACCTACCCTCACCTTTTCCTCTCCTTTTCTGCTGACTCACTCCCATGTGCATAGTATTTATCATTTCTTTTATTTTCCTTAAATATCACAAGCAAATCAAAGTATGTATTTTTCCATCTTCCCTTTTTAAATAAAGTAGCACCCTATATATAATACAGTAAATTCTTGGATTGCAACTAACTTGTTCTGTGAGTGTTCACAAGATGAGCAAAATTTCTAATAAAGTTTAACTTGATAAACGAGCAATGTCTTGCAGTACGAGTAGTACGTGATGCTGAACATCACACGATCACAACTGAGCCAATGGTTCATTTCTCTCTCTCTCTCTCTCTCTCTCTCTCTCTCTCTCTCTCTCCTGGATTGTGTGTGATTGTCTCCCATGCTCAGATGCTCAGTCTCAGGCCACGGTGCTTGGCAGAAATCAGTGATTTTTCAGAATGTTGGAAAGTGCCCACAACTGGCATTAGTGTATTTTTTGTCACTTTAGAGCACCTATGGACAGTCCTTTGCTTTTCCATACAAGTGTGAGCTTAGGAATGCTTTGCTTCATTCTAGGCCATTGGAAAGGCTCCTTGTTAAAGTTTCACCAAAAAAAAAAAAAAAAAAAAATTCTACGGGGCCAATAGATAGCAGTGATTTGGTTAGTGATAGTGAAAGTCTTCCTACACAATAATGCCCCTCTTTCGTCTCTCTCACGTCAACTACGAAGGTTGTAAAAAGTCAGTGCAGGTTAATTCATTTATTTTTCTTTATATGTTGTATTTTCTTTACTATTTGTATTAATTACAGTATCATAATCATTTTTATATGAATATTTTTTGGTTGTGGAACAAATCATCTGAGTTTCCATTATTTCTTATGGGGAAATTTGCTTTGATATACAAGTGCTTTGGATTACAAACATGTTTCCAGAACAAATTTTACCACAAACCAAGATTTCACTGTATTCAGAACCCGATCATTCTGTTTATTAGTGTGTTTTGGTGAGTTTTTCTTGTCAGTAAAAGAGATCCAGGATAGTTTCCCATGCCAAAATCCTTAATATAATCATGCCTGCAAAGAATTTTCCCTTTATTAAATGACATTTATAGGCTCCAGTGTTTAAGACCTAATATCTTTGGATAGCCATTATTCAAGTTACAACATCAAGTTTTATTTTATTTTTATTTGAGAGAAAGAGAGAGAGAGAGGAGAATGGGCCAGGGGTTGGGGAAGAGAAAGAATGAGAATCCCAAGCAGGCTCCATGTTTACTGCAGAGCCTGATGTAAGGCTCCATCCCATGACCTTGGGATCATGACCTGAGCCAAAATCATGAGTCAGACACTCAACTGCCTGAGCCACTCAGGCACCCCACAACATAAAGTTTAATCATGAGTAAAACATAGACAAACCCCAATTCAGAAACGTTTTTGCCAGTAATCTACTAATCATCAAGGTCATAAAGAACAGGACAACTCTGAGAAATTGTCACAATCAAGAGGTCAAGAACATGTGATTACTGAATGTAATGTGCTACCCCGAATGAGAGCCAAGTGGGAAAGAAAAGAAATTAAGGAAAAGGTGAGGAAATTTGTATAAGGTATGGACTTCATTTAATAATAAAGCAGTGTTATTGGCTCATTAATTATGACAAATTACCATAATTAGTTAAATCATTATAATAGGGGAAACTGAGTATTGCTTATACAAGAACTATTTATCCTATCTTTGCAATAATTCTGTAAATCTAAAACTTTCCTAAAAATTGGGGGCATCTGGGTGGCTCAGTCGGTTAAGCATCCAACTTCAACTCAGGTCATGATTTCATGGTTCATGAGTTCAATTCCCACATCAGGTTCTCTGCTGACAGCTCAGAACCTGAAGCCTTCTTTGGGATTCTGTGTTTCCATGTCTCTCTGCCCCTCCCCCACTCACCCCTGTCCTTCTCTCCCTCTCTCTCTCTCTCTCTCAAAAATAAACATTAAATTTTTTTTTAAATTTAAAACTGTTCTAAAAAGTGTATTAAAAATAAAGTTTAAAAAAGGAATCATCATTAATAAGTATATTGACCTCTTCTTTCAGGGCTGCTACTCTGTACACTGTGTGCAACTCTAGTATGTTTTAGATGCCCCGTTACCCTCCTGCTTTCTGACTACTGGACTGGTTCTCAGGTGTGACAGTAGGCGTTGTGACTATTACAGTTTTACTCTCATCATATAGCCTCATGCACAGAGGAAAAACATGATGAAAATGTTATTGAAAACAAGAGAAAAGAGCTAAGAGAATAAATCATCTCAAATTGAACTGCTGGCCAATGAGAAATGGAGAAATAAGTACATTTTTCTTTTGCCATCAGTATAGGTGGTGTGATTAGTTTAATATAGGAATTATAAAAATACAGAATGAAATCATCAAATTCATTTAAAAAAATTTAAGTTTACTTATTTTGAAAGAGATACACAGAGATTGAGCAGGAGAGGGGCAGAGAGAGAGGGAGACAGAGAAGCTCAAGCAGGCTCCGAACTGTCAGCACAGGACCCGATGCAGGGCTCAAACTCACAAACCGTTAGATCATGAGCTGAGCTGAAACCAAGAGTCAGATGCTTAACTGACTAAGCCACACGGGTGCCCCAAAATCATCAAATTTAACTGTAAGACTCTTGGTTGCAAAATACTCGTGATACATTGTGCATATGTACATAAGCTAAGAATGGGTATTAGATTTATTTATTTTCCTCAATGTTCTAAAAGTAGAAACTGTAAGTAAAATTTTGTCAACATTTATTCAGGAATTGAGATTTTTTTTTCCAAACCTGAAAATTAAAAAGTTAACTTTCTACAATATCATAGATTCTAACAGAAGACATGGGACTCCTAGGTAAGAGACAAATGACCTTATTATTCCCTGAAATAGCAGTAGACACAGTATCAGTATTTGTATCAGTTCCTCCAGGTCTAAGTCCCTCAGGGAGACATGAAGAGGACGAAATAATGCCTGTATACACGCAACGAAGGGAATTTCAGGAGAAAAACCCTAAGTTTAGGGAACATGAATCTTTTATAATGAGCTGTATATTCATCAGAGTTCCCTAGAGAAACAGAACCAATAGGAGATTAGATATAGATATAGACAGAGTGGCTTATGACTTATTATTAGAAAGATTGTCTCACATAATTATAGTGGCCGACAAATCCCAAGATTCACAGGATGACTCTGAAAGCTGGGGAATCAGGAAAGCCAATAATGTAGTTCCCTTCTGATTCACATGTTCATCTCCTCCACAAACACTCTCACAGACATACCCAGAATAATGTTTGACCAAATATTTGGGTGTTCATGGCCCAATTCAGTTGACACATAAAATTAACCATCACAAGCTATCAGTCACCATAAATTTTGCTCCTAAGTAGACTTTATTTCTATTTAATTCGAAACTGTTGTTTACTCTATTTGGAGACACTATGTCTACCTTCCAAGACTTTTCATGTTGAACAAATCCTTTGAATGACAGTCTAGCAAAGACAGGTGTTACTTCCACTCACGAGGCACAGAGGCCGTGAAAACTATGGAGGCCAAAAGACCAAGGAGAATTGTTTACCAACACATTTGAAGCGCATTTGTATCCACATGACTCTTGGAATATTTAAACAAAATGTGTTTTCACATCTTTAATGTATTGCTTTCAGAGTTTGACATGATGAGACTTAAATTACAAACATATACAGTTAGGAAAGATTGTATAAAATGCTAACTACATATGCAAATAATAACAAAAGTTACAAAAGTTTTAAAACTTACAGTAATTATATGTATAGATGTGTATATGGCACTAAAGCTATAGAGAAGTGATTTGCTAGGACATTTCAGATCTTAATTTTGAAACCCAATTTTAGGTACAATGTTCCCATAGTGTGCTTTAAAAACACTTAATCTTCTCTATTTGTATATAGTTTTCATAGAGAGAGTATTCACTTAATGTTACATAAATATTTCATGTTTCACTTGTATCATATAAATAACAAATTAGGTCATGAAACTCCATGTGGATAAACACCCATTTCTCCAAGTTTCTGAAATATAAAAGCACAATAAAGTGATATGTTTCCTTCTAATAATGCCAAAATTAAAAATTTTAAAGATTACATCCTTTAAGGAATACACATTTTGCTACCATCTTTCAACAGTTATGGGAAGGTCTAATAAATAGCACAGCCACATTAGAGGACATTTTTTGTTTGTATTTATTTGAAGGCTTAATTTAGGGAAGACTGAAAATCAGCTCTGTTCTTCAACTTCATATTTAATTCTCTTATCTGCGATATCTTTTCCCTCCCAAACAATGAAGATGTTTTTATTTCCATATAAATATATTCCCCAATACAATTTTCAGTAAAACTGAATATGCTAACTCTAAGGAGGTTTATTTCCGAGGATATTAAGTCTCAGATTTCAAGTTGTGTTTTCCTGTACCAGGAGTAGTTTTCCATAGGTTTAAAGAAAGCTCTGTGACAAAATGTGAAAAGACACATGGTGTGTGCTTGAGGTGAGATTGTCACTGTGAGGCTGAACTTGCAGGAACTGACCACTGTAGCAACAGCTAGAATCAGTTAAGCCAAAGGGTTGTGACTATGATGACCAGAAGAAAAAGCTGTAGTTTAGTCTTGCACTAAATTTACTCCACATTTAAATTCACTTTGTTACTGGGTCTCCAAGAAAGTGGTTAACTGGAATCTAAAAATAACTTCATAAAAGAAGTTTTTTCAGAACTAAGTTTCTCTTCTCATGAAAGTTAGATGGGTATTGGTGGGTAATAATCAAATACATATACTATATGTAATATTCATTCTGGTGGCAGGTGAGAATAGGCATTCTGATGAATACACAGCATATATAGGGATAGAAAACAGTGGTATTGGCATGGATGGTGGTGAGGTTTTGTAAATCTAACCTGAATATAATGGTCTGTTTAATGTTGAAGATTTGACTTATCACTTTTTCGTCCTTAGATCTAGAACAACTACAAACATAAAACTCAGTAATTGTATATTTCATAAACAGGTTAGGATATAATGAAACTCGCTCAGTATTATGGAAATAGCAAGTCCTCGGTACATTTTAAAGGCGTATTTGTCTTCTCCAAATGCAAAGTGACATTTTCATTTTTAGATTAGAAAATTTATGTTTATATATTTTATGAAGAAAAAAAGAAGAAAATACAACTATGGCATATACACTTGATCATATGTTAGCATAGCTGAAAAAAAACATGTAAATAGAAGAGGTTGATTGCATTTATTAGTACTCAATCTCTTCTTGTGACTCCACTTCCATTTCATCGTAAAACAGAGGAGCTTTTGGGAATTGGAAGATCTCCATTTGCTCTTGGTTACATACTTTCATCATTGATGAAACAGTGTTACAAAGTACCTGCATATTTTCTAAATGTTCCCTTTACAGTTTAATATAGACTGTAAGAATTTGTGCATGTGTTATGGCCACAGATAACAAGATACAATGAGAGGAAAGAGAACAAGGCAATGAATTATTATTAGTGATTTTTCAGCTGAGTTTCATATATACAATATCATACATCCTGTCACTATAGAAAAGAACATCCAGAAATCAGCTATAGAACAATGGGTACCAGTTTAATAGCTGAAGTGTTTTCAGTAGCATTTTGGGAGAGTACTGTTGGCAAAGAACAATGACAACTATCATCTAGATAACCTTGGGGAAATAATGGGTTTCAATGGGTATGTATATCTCCCCCACATCAATGAATTGTTTTTATGCAGCTAAGAAATTGTCACTTTTTAAACAAAGAAAGGAATGTTCTGTTATCAATTTTATAAGGGAAATCAGTCACCTGAAATAAATGATAATTTTTTTTGGTGGCTGATAAAGAAGAGAAATTTCAGTTTTGTCCTCTGTGTCAGAGTCAAATTAAGAAAAAACACATAATAGTGTCACCTGGGAGGCTCACTCAAACATCCAACTCTTGATTTCAGCTCAGGTCATGATCTCATAGTTCGTGAGATATAGCCCTGAGTCCTCCTGACAGCCTCCTTGAGATTCTCTCTCTCCCTCTCTCTCTGCCCCTCCCCACCTGTGGTCACTAGCCCCCTCTCTCTCTCTCAAAATCAATAAATAAACTTATCAATTAATCAATCACACCAATAAAAGCAAAGCTCAGAAATAACACCAAAGCCAAACAATTGATATAGAATGGCAATCCAAGAAGATAAATCATAGAATACATACCTGCAAACACACTGGCTTCAGCCCATTACTTGAAAACATTGTTGTCTATTTTTCTGGCTAACAGAAGTAGGTTAAACAATTGTTATCCAATTTCTGGGGAGAAATATGTATATTAAGATAAAAGAATAATGAGCAAACCTAAAAAATACTAAAATCAGTAAACAAATCAATTCCTGTGGATATTCCTCAAAATTTACTTATCTGGCTTTACCTTACATAATCATTAGGCATCTCAAGTCTTAAATATTTACAAATTAATTTTATCATCATTTTGGATACTCATTATTTTTTAATGATGATCTTCCTACAGCAAATTATGCTATTGTTTTGTACAGGGTTTCCACCTTTAATATTATTTAGTTTATTATTCAAACTGATTAGACTCCCCAAACTCTTTCTGAAATTAGGTATATAATACGTTTCATATAATAAAGGACATATGCATTATGTATTTTATATTTCATATTTATGTATTATATACCCTTGAATTAGGTTTTTCTCCTTTCACTCTTTCATATATATATATATATATATATATATATTTAAATGTTTGTTTATTTATTTATTTATTTATTTATTTATTTGGAAAGAGAGTACAACTGGGAGAGGGGTAGAGAGAGAGGGAGCAAGAGAATCCTAAGCAGGCTCTGTGCTCTCACCACAGAGCCCAACACAGGGCTCGATCTTACAACTGTGAGATCATGACCTGAGCCAAAGTAAAAGTTGATGCTTAACCCACTGAGCCACCCAGGCATCTCTCAACGTCAGCTTTTGAGGAAACAGCCTCCAAAGAAGAAGTGTGACCAACCTGAGAACACCAGGCTGTGAGAAACTCAGCCCCTGAAGAAGACATGGAGTATCAGATCCATGTGGACAGAGAGATCCGTGGACACCAAGTTTCTACCAAGAAAGGGAAGAAGCCATTTTGGATGAGGAAACTCCAACCCTAACCACTTCAGTGTTTGCAGGTCAATTGGAGATTAATGGTGAAACAATCCCTTCCTAAATTTGGATGTACTGTGAACAAAATTAAATGGTTGCTTTAATCCCTGTCTTGGGATGGTTTATTAAGCAGCTCCATATAAATGAAACATTCCATGCCTGATATATAATGAGCACACACTGAAACCACTGTCACAGAGATTTGTCTCTGTCACAAAAATCTCTGTATTACTCAAGGGACTGAAGCCACTTTTTTACCCAGTGTGTCATCAGAACCTAAGTCCTGGGTCTGTACAAACATTCTGACAAGTTTTGAGCCTGTAACAAAAATAAACAACAAACAAGCAAACATATTTTGGTCTCACTTAACACACATGTTGGGGATTGAATTAAGTGTTTAACCTTCAGGCATTTAGATTACAGGCCAATTTATATAGGTGTGGTGGCCATAAAAATGTAAATTATTCCCTCTCCCTGGACCCAGCTTTGGCTGCTGTGGGGACCCTGTCTGTGCAGGAGGCCTTAAGTGGCTCAGTCTTAAACGCTTTTATGAGGAAAGACTAAGTAAATTGTTGATACACTGTGTATTCTATGCAAAAGCATTTAAAAGCTTGACTTAAATGTTCCAAAGGAACCTCCAATTTATCATGTTCTAAACTAGATCGACAATATCTCTAAATCTGCTTACAATTTTCCAATCTTTGTCTTATTTACAAGTTAAGTAAACTAGGACTAATTATTTTCTCTCCTATTGCCTTGTCTTTATAATTCAATATCTATCAACTCTGTCATCAATTTTTTCCTCGTTATTTCCTCAATGCCTTCTTTCTTCTCCATTCTCACTGACTTCATTCTAGGACACATCTCCTTATATATAAGTTATTAAAGTATGATTAATACCTGATCTTCAGTAGTCTGTCATTTCACAGACATCTGCAGCTACATTAGTTAAGATAATTTATTTTGTTGTATATAGATTTACATTCCACTAATAATTCTTCCTAACATGGAGAGTTCATTAAAACAAGCAACATGTGCCAAAATAATATCTAAAAATATAATTATTGTTTATGGTAAGACTTTTACCTTAAAATTATTTACTAGACCCTTTATAATCTTGTCTTGGTGTGTGTTTTCTTTTTCTTTTCTTCTTTAAGTATTCTTCTATTCTAGTTGTTTGCTCAAATCAAAGGGTGCAGTGAGTTCTTACTTTTACAAAGTTCACTCACAACTGCAGACTTTAGGGTATCAACTTCCCCTGGTGTGAAATCCTCCGTATTCTCCCCAGTGCCACATTTTTATTTTGTACATTTTCATTAATCAGCCTACTTTTAGGTCTCATTTCACTGAGAAAGGCTTCTCTCATTCTCTGCATCTCCATTTAATGCTCATCCAACATATTACCTGCTGTAAATAATCACAATAAAGTTGGAAGTGACTGCTTATCTGCTGGTCTATCTTTATCATCTAGCTTGTATGGTAAATATTTAAATGTTTGTTAAATCACAGAATAATCAAATTAACCTACTAACATCTCAATTAATCACATAGTTAATGTTGTTCCAATCCATTAATCTACTAAGAAATCTACAATACTTGGAAAATGCCTGCCAGCCTTATGTGACAATGATTCTCTCTCTCTCTTTTTTCTTTTGTTTTTCTTCTTTCTTTTTTATATCTCAAAGAATCTGTAAGTCTTTAAGGGATTTGGAAACTTCTATTGTAAAAACTCTTCTTACACTTGGAGAAATTAAATTGTTTGCCTAAGGCCACATAAGCAGTTAAAAGCAAATTACCACATTTCAGGAAGATTTTTCCACTGAATAACGTGACTATTTCTGTTTTAAAAAGTGGGTGCATTTCATTTGTCTTGCTGCATAACTGATTACCATGAACTTAACATCTTATGGCAATATATATTTATATCCCCCAATTTCCATGATCCCCTGCTCAGGATCTCACAGGATTGTATTCAAGATGTTAGCTAAGTTCAGGTCTCATCCTGGGTTCAGGATCCTCCTGGTTGGCAGACATTTGTTCCCTGAAGCTGTAGAACTGCTACTGACTGTTCCTTCAAGGACAATAGGAAATCAATGCTGTTGCTTCCAGGCTATTCTTTTCAATGGCTCAACTGATTAGGTCAGAGCTAGTTGGTCCAAAAGCCTTTTGATTAACTTATCCTTAACTGATTAGGGACTTTAATTGCATCAGCAAAATTTCTTTGCCAGATAAGATAAGATAACATAACAGTGGGAGTGACAGCCCAACATATATTCAGGCTCCCTCCCCACTCAGGAAGTTGTCTGACTCACAAATTCCCAGCTGATGGGAATCCAGGATGAATGGGGTGATACTCTGCCTTCTTGTTTCAGCTTTATACAGAGAGGACTTGATGATGAAGATGGTAGGAAACAAGAGGTGGAGTACAAGAAGCTCTCACTTTGTTAGCTGGAAAGGACTTAAATCTGAACTCAGGCACCTATTAGGGGGAAATCCTCAGGTAAGTCGCGTATCACTTCTGAACTTCATTTTCTCTTTCGTAAAAGAAATACAACAGGATGAGTTGTTTTGGGGATGTAAGATCACAATCTAAGTAAGATATGTGCATATGTATCTACAGGGTTTTTTTCATATTTATCCACATATATTCTCTAGGGCAAATAGCTTATTATTCTCTAATTCAGTGTTTGTGAAAATTTTATGTAACTACCATTAATAACAAGAGACTATTGTAAACTGTAAATATTTTTTACCCAAACTGTTAAAATACTAACTTACATTTTTTCTAATATTAACTTTGCAACACTGACCTTTATTGCTGAGAAAAGATCAGTGTACCATAGAAAATGGTATGTAAGGGGTAGAATTATTTCAATAATTCTGACTTTCTTAAATCATATGGAAAAGACTATAATGAGCTGTTAGGAGACAGAATTCTTTATGTAGGCAAATGTATGTGTAACGTAGCACACACGATGCAGAAACCGAGGCCAGAGGTGGAAGTAAAAAAGACTTTATTGGGAGCGCTCTCGGGCGAGGTTCCCTGGTCCGTACAGAAAGGGGCCAGGGAAGTCGCGACCGGGAGTGGGGTAGTGCGTTTTTATGGCGTTGGCTGGTGGGGTATGCAGTATTGACATGTTTATGTAAGGTGATTTGTTGGTAGCTGCTTCTTGTTCCAGGGAGGATATGTCCGTTGTTTAGGGCAGAAAGGTTTGGTGAATGGTTCCCTTGAAGGTCTCCAAGTGGGGGAGTGTTGAGATAGTGAGTGGTTTCTTGTTATCTGGGCGCCTAAAAGGTACATACCAGCCACCGCGGCCAAACAGTATGTTTTATTTGTTTATTAACACATGTCATTGTAATCTTTTGGAAGTATGGGCACAGCGTGTTATTAACAAGAATAGTAATTTTTGCAAATATCTGTTTGTAAACAGAGAAAAAATAAATTGTTTTATCCAACTTTCATACAGGCCCAAGAGACAAGTTACTAAACAAGTCTTATGGACCAGAACTTTCTTGAACTAAGAATAAAAATTATTATATATATATATATATATTTTTTTTTTCCTCCACAAATCATTCTGTAAGTATCTCTGGGTGTTTCGTATGTGAAAACAGTTTTAGGGTTAAATCATAATTTAAATATTTTCTCAACATTTGTTACTTCTTCCTTACATAACTCTTTTCTGTTTTTGTATTAGTCTGTCTCTGATAGCATAAAAATTCATTTACCTATCAAACATATCTACCATTTTAATTGGCAAAATACATACATTTAAATTTATTGTAATTTCTTATATTTTTTTATATTCTCCATGATTTATTTGTTTACAATGGTTAATATTTGCTAATCCTTCATTTTGCTTTTTTTTAAATGAGTTTTTCTTATTCTGGTAAATATTTTTTGACAATTTTCTACTTCTGTCAAGTTAGAAGTTATACCCATGCTTTTTAAAAAGTGCTACTATATATTTTAATACTTATTATTTTGATAATTTGGTTTGCAGAGTCTTCTATGGGGAAAGAGGAAAGTGTGCAGGGTATATTTAAAATTACTTTTTCATTTTCTCTGCAAATAATTAAATAATACTTATATTTCAAGAGAATATTGAACACATAAAATATGGAAACTTGTAATGACAATGATGATACTAGAGTTAACTTTTTCCCTGGATGACATATTTTAAATCAAAGCAACCCTAGATTTTACGGATGACAGAAATGAAGAGTGTGATTCAGTTTCTTATCACTTCAGTGCATTTAATAATGGTCTACAAATATTGATGTCTTTCCAGTGAGTTGTATGAATGTTAACATTCACTCACTTTTAGAGTCAGAAAGTCGATGGAATTTAACATGAATTGTCATTTCATCTTTTAAAAAAAATTTAATGTTTATTTATTTTTGAGAAGAGACAGAGTGCTAGCAGGGGAGGGGCAGAAAGAGAGAGAGAGACAGAATCTGAAACAGGCTCTAGGCTCTGAGCTGTCAGCACAGAGCTTGATGCAGGGCCTGAACTCGGGAATGGTGAGATCATGACTTGAGCTGAAGTCAGACACTTAACCACCTGAGCCACCCAGGTGCCCCTGTCATTTCATCATATAATGCTGTTTTCATTTCTAGTAGCTTATGCAATTATTTTTAATCATTTCTAAAAAAAAAAGTATTACTTTTGAGAGAGAGAGAGAGAGAGAGAGAGAAAGCACATGTGCAAGGGGCAGAGAGACAGAGAATCCCAAGCAGGCTTTTCACTGGCAGTGCAGAACTCCACATGGGGTTCGAACTCACTAACTGTGAGATCATGACCTGAGCTGAGATCAAGAGTCAAATGCCTAACCAACTCAGCCACCCACGCACCCCCAGATCATTTATTTTATTAACTAAATGTTAATATAGTTCAATATAATTCATATCAATAGGATAGAGGGGAGTTTTTGGAAACATGGATTGTTGGTAATAAAGGATTGGAAAATGGAAAAAAATATTTTCAACTTTCTACAATTATTTCAATCCTCATTCTCTGATTCTAATAACTTCTAATTTGGGGATTTAATTGGGTTAAAATATTGAAAATCAAATATAGTACTTTATAGTTATCTTTAAGAATAATCTCATAGGCATATGAATTCTATAACATAAAATTTGTAAGATAATTTTAAAATATTTCAAATTCTACATTTTACTCTTCTTGCCCTATTTCAGAATCAAAAACTTACAGCCTTTTCTTTCTCAGACACCCAGTATTTGAATCTGAAACCATTCTCACATATTTCATTGACCACTCCAGTGTCTCATGTGAAATTATTTGTTGCTGCAGATTGTTTACATATAATGCTTAAAATATGAACCATTTCTTATTTTGCCTCTTGAAACCTGTAATCTGCACATAGTAGTCCCTATGGTGGTGGAAAGACAACATGCTGTACTCTCTATGACTCATCTCTCAGTGAATTTAAAGACAAAAGAATCCAGGGGAACCTGGGTTGCACAGCTGGTTAAGCATCTGACTCTTGATTTTGCCCCAGGTCATGATCCCAAGATCCTAGGTCCAGCCCACATGGGTTCCATCATTATTGGACTCCCTTGCTGAGCCCATAGATCCTGCTTGAAATTCTCTCTCCTTCTGCCCCTCTCCCCTGCTCCTGCTCTCTCTAAAAAATAATTTTAAAAAGACAAAACAATCTAATTGTTTTAAACTTTTGTCTCTAATGTTCTTGTACTACTTAGATATTCTTTATCAATGATATAGAGCTGAAAAATGTCATTATGTAATATTATGTCATTATACTCTAGAAGAATGAAATAATAGTATTATATTCATTATTAATCCTTATTTGGTTTTTCTTAGATACATTCACCTTTCTCTGTCCTGCAGAGAAAGGGCATTTTGACTTTTTCAAACAGCATCAGCCCATATGCCTTTGCCCATTGGCTTATTCTTAAGGTTCAGTCAAGGGCAGTTACAGATCAGAGACTGTAGGTGAGGACTACCAGAATATTTTCCTCTCACTTCTCTCTTGCCCCTCCATACCTATGGATGGTATAAAATGCTCTTCATTTTTGATAGGTCCTGGATATTTCAATATCCTCGCTGATCACCTTGATGCTACCCAGACATCCTTGAACAGACCCTTCATTAAATGTTATTCAAATTTCTAGCCAGGTGGACCTTCAAGTCATTACCACAAAACTGAGTTAATAGATTTAATAGAGTCTCCTGTTACTCCTTCCATCCTCTGTTATCAGGAATAAAAGTATCTCCACCACGTCTTCCTTGACAGCCTTAGATGTAAATACTTACATTCTGTTTCTTAACGTTACTTTTAATCAAGACATGTTTTGTACTTTGTACAGAGTCCAAATCAAATATTCATCTGTAATGCGTCAAAAATATTTGAAAGTTAATGTAAGGATATGATTATCATGCTGCTATTAGCAGAGTTTCTATTAAGTGCTGAATTTTGTATGATGCCTTATATGGAGAAGGCATGTATACAAAATATATATATACTCTGTAATGGCTTATATTTCCATTACTTATTATTTCTGTTTTCCTACTCTTTTTTCCCAATGTACACATCTGTTTTCTTATGTGACTATTTCTACAACTGAATAAGTAACATGATTATTTTACTCTAGTCTCTAGGGAAGATAGTAGACCTTGCCATGTCATTTGGCATTAGTTTAACCTGTATGAAAACTACTGAACCATTATAAGCCATTCTAACATGATTAACTGGGTAAATCACCAAGTTTCAAAAGATGTTCTTCAAAATATATGTTGCCAAAAACTGAAATGATGTGAGACCACTGTTACTCTAAACAGTGTTTCGGAGTGCCTGGGTGGCTCAGTCGGTTGAGCATCAGACTTTGGCTCAGGTCATGATCTCATGGTTGGTAAGTTCAAGCCCCACATCGGGCTCTGTGCTGACAGCTAGCTCAGAGCCTGGAACCTGCTTCATATTCTGTGTCTCTTTCTCTCTCTGCCCCTCCCCTGTTCACACTCTGTCTCTCTTTGTCTCTCAAAAATAAATAAATATAATAAAAAACACTCTATGCCATTTAAAAAAACTAAATAAATAAAAAAATAGTGTTTCAAGATGGTAGAGATTGGGTTTAAATTATGAAAAAAATTCTTTTTAAAAATAAGATATATGCACTACTGCAATTCCTTTTTGTTTGTTTATATTACACTCAGTTCAGTATATCTCCAACTGAATGAAAAGTTAATACACAATGCACCAATATGGACATCAGATTTTTATTAAATGATGGTATAAACAACTAATTGGATCCTTTCATTCAAAGCATGAAAAATCTATCCGAACTGCAGAGCAATACTTGGTCCTCATCTTCTTCAATATGGCTCCCTGTCAGATTGCTTTCCAAGTCAACACAGTGAAGAGATCGCTGTGTTTGAAATTAGACTGTCACAGGTGGTAGCACAGGTGGTAGCACTAACCTTAATCTCAACTGTACTTAAGAATGCTCTTCAAATTTTGAATTCTAAAAATGTCTATATAAGACATTACCCTTTTTACTTTTTAAAAATACGATAAAAAACACACAACATAAAATGTGTCATCTTAATCATTTTTTAAGTTTATTTATTTATTTTGAGAGAGAGAGAGAGAGAGAGAGAGAGCACAAGTTGGGGAGGGGCAGAGAGGGTGAGAGAGAATCCCAAGCAGGCTCCGCTCTCAGCAAGAGCCCTGTGCCGGGCTCTATACCATGAATCTTGAGATCATGACCTAAGCCAAAATTTAGAGTCACACACTTAACCGACTGACTGAGCCATCTAGGCATCCCATACCATCTTAACCATTTTTAACTGTAGAGTTGACGAGTGTTAATTATTATATTTACATTGTTGTTCAACAGATCTCTATCACTTTTTCACCTTGCAAAACCAAGACTCCACATCTGTTGAACAACTCCCCTTTTTATTTTCCCAAGCCCCTGAAAACCACGATTATACTTTCTTTTTCTATGAGTTGACTACTTTTAGATACATTGTAGCATTACTCACAATACTAAGAGGTGGAAGCAGCCCAGATGTTCATAGGTGGATAACTACATAAAAAAATATGGTCTATAAATACAATGAAATATTATTCAGCCTTTAAAAAAAGGAAGTCACATCACTTGTTATAACAGGGATGAACCTTGAGGACATCATGCTAAGTGAAATAAGCCAGTCACAAAAAGACAAAGATTGTATAATTCCAGCTATATAAGACATTACATTTTGACTATTTTTATTGATTTCTAAATTTGTCAATAAACTAAAATAATGCATCTATTCTCTATGATTTTTGGTGTAATTCAGACACTTAGAATTTAGTGAACACCTACTAGATACAAGGAATCTCACTTTTAGGGACAAGAATTCACAGAGACAGATGTGACATTTACTCTCAATTATAGCTACACTCATTTGTCAGTTGTCAAAGGATTATATTCATAAGCACAAACATTTCAGAAGAGTTGTATGTATATTATGCAGTTATTTAAAGTGTTTTAGGGGCACCTGGGTGGCTCAGTCGGTTAAGCCTCCGACCTCAGCTCAGGTCATGATCTCACCATTTGTGGGTTTGAACCCTGCATCGGGCTCTGTGCTGACGACCCAGAACCTGGAACCTGCTTTGGATTCTGTGTCTTCCTCTCTCTCTGCACCTCCCTTGCTCACACACACAATCTCTCTCTCTCTCAAAAATAAATACACATTAAAAAAATAAAATAATAAAAAATAAAATAATAAAAAATAAAATAAAATGTTTTAAAAACATGCTATACTCTCCCAAATTCAAATTAGTAAGACAACTATTGCCTCTAATATGTATCCATACAGCTGAATGCTTATTCCTAAAATACCAATTTTTACTAAAGAAACAAGCTTATATTAAAACAAGTTGCTTTGATATGATCATGAATTATATGGACAACCCTTCAAGATGTGCTTTGTTAATATTCCCATCTAAAATAATTTGAAGAAGCTAAGAACATGACCCTGCCCAGAGAATGTTCTAAAACTAAAGAAATAAGGCATTTTACTACTAGTTTTATTATATATTTCATTTATTTTTATAACCTATGTTTTGAATATTCTTGCTGATTAATTAGTTAAAGTGGTAACAAGATACTTCTAATTGGAAAGACACAAATATTTGATGGCCTCAGGGTTTTTTTTTTAATTTTTAACAATGGAAAAATGTTGCTCTCCATAAGGCCTTTAATAACTTCAACTACATATATGTGTGTGTGTGAGTGTGTGTGTATGAAAGATATCAAAGATTCAAATAAAGAAAGATAATTTGCCTTCTAGTAAAGTAAGAAGTAAGTAGACTATAGTGTACATTTACTTTCAGTTTTGCTGTGGTAAACACTTTGGCTATGGAATTTTTAGCCAGATGACAGTTTTTCACACTTTCCAGGTAAACAAATGATATTTAGAGGGATATCCAAACATAACTGATCTTCTACCTGTGCCTTTTATTTCTATTTAGCATTAAGAAAAAAAACTTTCCATATTTTTTTACTTGAAAAGTCTCTTCTAAAATGATAGAACTGAGCAAAATCAGCCGACGCCTATGAAACTAGCCTTCCCCCTGTGCTGCCGCTATTATAACAAGACATTCCAAGCAAAACAGATACATGAGATTTTCCTGAATTCTTAAAATCTTTATTTTCAAACCTGTGGTCGTGTTTATCTCTTCAAACACAAACTCCTCCAAGTTCACACGCAGAAAAACACTCATGCAAACGTCACCACCCACAAAATTGACACAAACCCACACACCAAAGCCAAACAAAGCAAAACAACGGCTAAAACCAGTTTCTCTTCAATATTCTCTCTGCTATGACCTGATTTATCTTTTGACTCCCTTATTTCACCCTTTGAGCTCTAATTTCTCCAATGTTGTTGAGCATAGTAAGGACAGCCTACATGAATCAGAACCCATTCAAGTGTGTAGAATGTCCAGGGCGGGGCGGGGTGGGGGGGAGACAACATTATATCTACTGAGGGCTGTTATTTTTTTTTCCCAATTGAAACATAAACATAAAAAGATAAAAAAATCAGGGTGCCTGCATGGCTCAGTTGGTTAAGCATCCAACTCTTGATTTCGACTCAGATCATGATCTCAACGTTCATGAGTTCAAACCCCGCGTCAAGCTGCGCACTGACAGTGCAAAGCCAGCTTGGAATTCTCCCTCTCTGTCTCTCTCTCTCTCTCTCTGCCCTGCCACCTCTCTCTTTTTCTCAAAATAAATAAACTTTAAAAAAGGCAGTCATTAATGAGTTTTAAACATTTTTATCTGTATCAGTCATATCCATGCCAGTGTACTGAATGCCCCCTCAAAATAATTTCTAGAGGCATCATTTATAATTTGACTAGAAAAGCACCCTCAACCAACAGCTTCCTCCACCAAGGCACATGCCTTTTATTTACATCAAAGGTATTCTATTTCTACGCATGACGTGTGGATAAGAATGTCTTTTTTCTTTCCTGTTAATGTAATTCTAACTTTAATGACAATAAATTAAATTTTAGATAGGTCACTGAATAAACAAAGATAAACTCCTTATAATTAGTATTCATTTTGGAATTAAACTGAAAAAAAAAAACAAGTGAAAGGAAGAGATAATTGCTTTATTTAATAGAAATCATCACATTTTAGCACCCTGGTGAGAGCACACAAATACAGCCTTTCCCAGTAGTCTATTTCCCTCAGAGGAATATTAAATAAAAGAAAGCATGATTAACAGGATTAGAATGTTTACCTTGTAAATTACTGAAATTAGAATAATCTGAAGAACACGTTGCTATGAAGATGCAGCCATGGAATCAGAGTGCCATGTCCAAATTTTAATTCTTGTCCCATTAATTTCAGCATACTTTCTGCTCAAAGACTGGGTAGAATATTTCACTTTGGTCAGCACCATCACACAAGGTCCCAAGTAAGAGTATTATTTCTGTAGGGTTTTCATGTCATTGTGGGTCACCGTCTTCAGTGTGGCCCATTCTGCATAGTTCTCAGTGGAAGAGAACTTTCAAGTTCAAAAGCATCATAAGCCTATTAAGCTTGGCACAATTTCTGTACCTTTCACAGGTTCCAAAGTATACACGCCCTCAATTAAGAGGAGTCTAACAAATTAATATTAAATTAATATTGAAAGTAAAAATTGGGGTGCCTGGGTGGCTCAGTTGGTTAAGTGTCCAACTCCTGATTATGGCTCAGGTCATGGTCTCACAATTTCATGAGTTCAAGCCCCACATCAGGCTCCATGCTGACAGTGTGGAGCCTGCTTGAGATTCTCCCTTTCTCTCTCTCTCTCTCTCTCTCTCTCTCTGCTCCATCCTCAGTCACACTCTCTCTGTTTCTCAAAACAATAAAACTTAAAAAAGTAAAAATTAATAAAAATAAAAATTAACTAATATTTATACTTTTATTCCTATGGAAAGTAGTATTAATAATTGCTTATGTAAGTTTGATTCTTACGATGGAATGGAAGTTATTCCTCAGTATTCTGTATAGCCTTTCTTTCTAAAGTGACAGAAACCTGGAGGTTTATGTTGATCATAAGGGCACCCAGAATAAACATTACAACTCCCAACCGCCCTTGAAGCTAAACATAACCAAGTGTCCCAGTTATAGCCAATAGATATAAATTGTGTCATATGGTAGCTTCCAGGAATCTTAAGAGACAACTAATATATGTATCTTCTACTTCTTTTTATGCTTATACTTAGAATGTGTATGTGGCTGCAGTCTCATCCTGAATTATATTATAAAGACCATATGGAAAAAGCAGAAACTTGGGAATGTTTCAGTCCCTCAGGACTCTATAGAGCAGAGCTACCAGAACAGTCTTGGAGATCCTCCCTCTCTTTCTCAACATGGAAAACAATTTAAAAGAAAAAAAAAATGATCCGATGTTACTTTAATGTCTGCTTCTCATGAGTAAACCTGATTCCAAATGATGTAGTTATTTAAATATTTCGAGTCTAGCTTAAACATTTTAAAAATGTACTTATTTCTTCACTTGGCAATTTTGAAAAGCAAGAAGGATAATACATGAAAAAGTATGTTGTAAATGTGAAATTCCCTAGAAGAATATGAGGGGTTTCTATTATAGCAGATAACCTCATCTAGATTCTTTTTGAAACTCTGAGTGTATCTATTGGCTAGCGAGGGAAGGTGGATAGAACCAACCTGTATTTATTAGTGAAGAGATCTGTGTGGAACATTGTACAGGAAGCAGTCAGATGCAATTATCAGGATATCAGCGATGCCGGGAAGAATGCAGAGCACGTACTTGACTTTCCTAATGGAGGAATTTTGTAATAATTAAGCTTGTGAAGGACGTTACCAGCAGTATCCCTCGTATACAAGAACTTCTCTTAAATGTACTGATACAAATACATGTCTATATCACAACTATATCTAAGCTGGTGAACTTTGCTTTAAAAAAATCATTCACCTGTGGATATTAGTGTCACAACAAATGATCTATAGCTTCAACTGTACACAGGATGCCTCTTTGCTTTCCTAATGTATCATATCAGAAGTGGAGTTGACCATACCTCAAGTCTTTCTCTCAGAAAAGTCCTTTACACATGGGCTGGAGTCCCAAGAAGTAACATGAGGTCAGTTACTGACTAGATGAAGATGAACAAATGAACCATGGGGCCAAGAAAATCATAAGGTGGTCTGCACGAATTTGGTCCATCTAACAGGGACGATGGTAATTAGTTCAGTTGATGAAATCAACTGTCTCTTTGATTAGGAAAGAAGATGAATTGCCTGTTTGAAATAAGTGAATGAGGTAGTAAATTCATCTACAGAGAAACATGCTAAGTGAGAGAGAAAGAAACACTAGGGATTTCTGAGAGTTGGTTAAGGTACCATATGACTTTCCATTCTCACAACAAATCCTGTAACCATATGTAGATGCTTTTTTCCCCTAAAATATTTACTTTTCCTTAAAACTAAAGGAAACACACAGAGAAACTGCTGTACATAAGGGGGACTTAATAGAATGGTTATGGTAAATACACATGGACCTTGCTTGCTATGGCTTCAAGATGAGATATGATAGATCTTCATCCTCATCGTTGAATGGAAAGCTAACTGTAGTTTGTATTGATGATGGTATTAATTAATCAGGTGTTTATTGCTTGGGTCCAGAAAATCAGCCTATTGAGAGTAGGCACAGGAGGATTTTTCACTACTTCTCATAAACAGTAAGAGAACCGGGATTAAAGGTGTGATGTTTTATGACTACTTTTCCAAGCATAAGGCAATTTATAGTAAAATGAGGAAAAATTGCAAAACAGCTAGCCGGCCTAGGATCACAGAGGGACACTCAGTGCCACTATGTGACATACCAGTGTTCTTTCCTGTGGCTTCATCTAGTAACATAATAATACTCAATGTCCACGGATTTTCTGTTGTCATCACCATTCTTGTCACTGCCTACCTTTGTGATACAGGCCTTTTCAGTGTGAGGTACTATGAACATAAAAGAAATCCTGATGTAATCTTTCTGTAGAGAGCAAAATTAGATATCTCCTGGACCTCAGGCATTTCCTTGAGAAAAAAAGTTTTGAAAATAACTTTTCATAAATTATTTTTGGTTATAGTTTTCTTCCAAGTCTTCCATTTAAACTTCTGAAGATGATCTCTACAAATAATCAAATTCACAGAGATGTTCTCCCTTCTTCTGTAAGGACAAGTAAGAATGGGCCAATGTATATTTTGCCCCCAGATATGTAGCATCCACGTGAGATGCCATAAACCAATTTCTACTGACAATATTTCTCCTGGTTTCTCCTCTTCCTTCAAATGCCTTCAATTTCTCAATCTGGCCCTGGAGTTTATTGGTGTTTATTTGTAGGAATTGAGTTGTTTGAGAAAGACTAAGAACATTCTGCTGTGAGGCATTGGTATCAGCCAACTAGTTTTGGATTTGTTTCTTCCCACTACCTTGCTAGGACATCCAATTGCTGATAAAACTGCACGTGGTTCATACATCTGCTAAAGAAAGTCCCTCCAACTCAGTTTCCTATAAGAGCTCTTGATTGGTTGTTGACTCCTGAAGGAATTCTGCATTTCGATGTTTAATTCAGCAATATGTTTCTAAGCTTAATAGCAACCTGGAGACCATGTTGGAGACCTTCCGGTCACACCAGTGCTTGTCCTCCATCTCCTATGCATCCACCATGTCCACTAGCATCACAGCTATATCCTCCTTCCATGTTCTGCCACAGTGGCTGCCCCATGCTCTTCCCCGACAGTTTAGTGCTCAGGAGACCCCCTCTGTCCCCAGGCTCAAGCACCTCATCTCCTGCCTCAGCCTGGAACTTAACCAATTGCAACTATTTTTGCAAACCATCTACCACGATCAGATTAGAAAACACCAGAACTTGATGGTACCAGAAAAATTACAGAATAATCTGTACATTAGAAATTTGGGACAATAAGCTGGGCCACCTTGACAAGTAATTGAGATCATGGAGGCTTGTAAGGCACAAGCTCTTATGTGTCACTCTTGCCACTGTCTCCAGCTGGGTGGGGAATATAAGTGATGGCCCTTTTGAGAGAGTAGATATTTGCTCTCCCTTTCTCCATAATCCCCTTGCTGATGTGGTCTGTCGCATAAACTTTCTGCTTATTCTACACACCAAACTACAGATTACTATCTGACTTTTCTAAAAAAAAATTACAATTGAGGTTTGGAAGACTTCCATAACAAATATTAAATTTATACTTTGATTCATATGGGATTGCTCCTTTTTTCATAGAACCGTCTCTAAAAATTCATGAAGCAGTGAAGGGAAGTGATTTGTAGGAATCCCTGTTTTCTTGGCTTTACTGGTGTCAAATGGCACTGAAAATCCACCACGGTTTGTAATCTATTGTGTAGTCTTATGAGGAGAGTCAGAGGGACTGTTTGATCATTGGAATTAAAAAAATGGGCAGTTTTGTGACTATGAAATGGCTCTTAATGCATAAAACAGAGAGGAGAGGCCAAGTTTTGATGGAGCTGGAAAATTCTTCCTTGTTTTGTTTTAGCCTCCTCAGAGAACTTAAATTTCTAGTGCAACACACTTCTTGTGAACTTCAGAAAAAACAATTTTGCCAGAGTCAGGAAAACCTTGCCTCAAACTTTTTTGTTTCTTTACAGAGATGACAATAGTATAGTAAAACAGAAAATAATTTGAGATTTTGGTCCTTTAGATGGTTGGTAGCTGGAAAAAAAATTCTCCATGCCTATTTACCTTGATGTGAACAAAATTTTGCTAGTTTTGCTCTCTAATCTGACTTTTATTTGGATCTGAGGAAATGATAAGCTTCTGTAGATAAAGCCAGATCAGACAAAGGAGAAAAAGCAATGTGGCAGCAATGTGTATTTGGAATTAACATGCAGTCATGAAGGTTAATTAATATTCAGGGAATTAAAAGCTGAGGGGAGGCAAGATTTTGTCAAGCAGCATATGGTAAAAAGCCCTAGACATCCACTGAGTCTTAAAAGAGAGCATCCTGGGAATTCTATCAGCAACAGAATAGAGCTAAAGAAAGCTTCATTGTTTTACTAAACACTTAGTAAATAAATAAATAAATAAATAAACCAAAAAAACCCTATCCTTTAAGTCAGAGTTTCTCAACCTTGATGTCATTGACATTTTGGGTCAAATTATTCATGTGTAGGGACTGTTATGTGCATTTTAGATGTTTAGCAACATCATTGGCCTCTACCTGCTATTTATCAGTATCACCTTTCCTTTCCTCCTGTGATAGAAGGAATAAAAAAAAAAATGACTTTAGACATTACCAAATATCCCTTTGGGGGCTAAATCTTCCCTGGATGAAAGCACTGGTAAAAATTATACATACATATATATATATATATATATATAGTAATGGGGCTTTTTCTTACATACAGTAGCAGTAAGCCTTAGGTTTCTGAAAGTATGGAGAAAAACACTTAGTAATACAACTGACCAATCATTTTTATTTTTATATCCTTTTGTGGAAGTATAATATACTTACAGAAAAGTATTCGTATTTTCAATATACAAATTTGATAAATAGAACACACTGAACACATATGGAAAACTTGCACCAAGATCAGGAAGTAGAACAGAACACACAAAGGAATTCTTGTGACCCCTTGCACACACTACTACCTTACAAGGGTAATGCCTGTCCTAACTTCTAATTGCCAGAGTGATTTTATCTACCTAGGTACTACTGTGAATGAAATCACATGATCAGTAGTCTTTCATGTCTGGGTTTTTCTCCCTCAATACTATTTTTATGTGATTTATCTACCTTGCTCCATGTGGCTGTAGATTATTTTCATTAATGTTTGTTTGTGTTATATTATATAAATACAACTCAATTTATCTATGCACTGTAAATAAGCATTTGAATAGTTTCATTTTCTTAGACAATTGTGAATCAATCTGCTGTGGATACTTTTGTACAGTGTGTGTTTGTGTGTGTGTGTGTGTGTGTGTGTGTGTGTGTGTGTGAAAATATGTCTTTTATTTTTTGTTTTTCCTATATAGTGCATGCCCAGGGATAGAACTTCTGGGGGGCAGAAGAGTAGGGGGTAAGAGGTAGAAATTTGTTTTTTTAATCTATATTCAGTACACCCAATACCATATATTAAATAGACCATCCTTAATTCTGCTCCATTACTCAGTTTGATATTTAATATTTTAGTCCTTCTGCTTTGTTCTTTCAGACTGCCTTGACTAATTTTTGCCTTTCGAATTACCCTAAGAGTTTCAGAATCAGCCTGTCATGTAGTGAAAACTGCATCATTTAATGTTGGCTTTTTTCTCTGATTTAAATGTTTATGGCTATACATTTTTTATAAGCACTCCTTTAGCTTTATCTTAAAACTTTTATATAAATATCTTCACTGTCATTCACTTCAAAAATGTTTTCTAATTTTTCATTTTATTTTTGTAGCCCATGATTTATTTTTAAATATATGTATTTTTGAATATTGGCATTGTGCCTGCAATGCTATAAAATTATATTATGGATTCCAACATCTGTCTTTAGATTCTTTTGTACATAGTACACAATCACATAATCTGTTAATAATGACCGTTTTAAACTCCCTTTCCCAATCTGACACTCTTTCCCCTCTTCCTTTTATCCTTATCACAATGGCTAAAGTCTCCGTTAGGCAGCATGAGGGTCAGATTATTTTCATCCTATCACACTTGGGACAGGGTTAGAATGAGTGTCAGCCTTAGTAAATACCCAGCTACCTCTGGCTTGCTCTATTCTTTCCAGAATGTCACATCCTAAGACTTTTCACTGTGAACACAAAGTTATCCTTCACCTTGGCCGTGAAGGTAGATCCAACTCTGCACTTTATCATCCCCTATCATTCCTCCACTCCCCATTACAAGCACTTCAAAATCCAAATGTCTGATGAGGAACACAGAATCCAAATGTCTGACTTTCCAATATGCACCAGCCTCAGCAGGTCTTTATTTTCCAGGCATCTACTGACTGCAGGAAATTTTATTGTGCCCTTTTGAAGCATTGGCCACCCTTGAGCCTGCTGTGTGCTCCAGAACTCAAGAAATTATTCACTGCATGTGTGAAAGTTGTTGAGTTTTCCTTCAACCCTGCTCTACACTTAGAGGTTTGTTGGTTTCTCTTGTCCCTGGCAGTGGACCTCTGCCTTGGCTAAGCCTTATTCAGCTTTCTCCCAGCTTTGACCAGTGTCCTAGTTTAATAAAAAAGCTAGCTAGCAACAGTCCACTCTATCCATAAAAGTTCCTCTCTGTAGTTTTAGTCCAGCTGGTCTTCATGACTTCTGCAGATCTCTGATAAGTCCCAAAACATATCAATTTTCATGTATATGATATTTTTTTCTCTAGTTCTTGCTGTAAAGCATCAGCCTCTGACCATCTACAGGATCCTACTTGGTAGCAAAGATCTCCCAATTATTTTTCTTAAATATTTCTGGGGGTAAAATTCACATAACAAAATTAACCATTTTAAAGACTACAGTTCAGTGGTATTTAGTATATTTAGAATATCATGCAACTACCACCTTTATCAAATCCCAAAATATTTTTATCACCCCAAAACCTCCTATTCTTTAACAAGTCAACCCCCCTTTCCTCTTCCAGTCTGCACCTAACAACTACCAATCTACTTCTTGTCTTTATGGATTTACTTATTCAGGACATTTCATTTAAATGTAATCACACAATAAGTGACGTTTTATCTCTGGCTTTCTCATCCAGCATAATGTTTTCAAGGTTCACCAATGATGTAACAAGTATTAGAACTTCATTCCTTTTGATGCTGAATCCCATTGTATGTATTTGTCACATTTTATTTATCTGTTCTTCTGATGATGGACATTTGGGTTTTTGGCATTTTGGCCAATGTAAATTGTGCTGCTATGAATATCTGTGTACAGGTATTTGTTTGAATACTTGTTTCAGTTCCTCTGTGTTCATAACTACGAATGGAGTGGCTAGGTCACATGATAATCCTTTAACTTTTTGAGGAGTCAATACTTCTATTTAAATTTTTGGAGGAAACAGTTGATTTAAAGAGTTTGTTTAGTACGTTTCTGGCCTATGTCTCCTCAGAGACAGTTTCTGTTCATTTCTCATGTGAATGGGCATTGCTTTCTTGTTTCTTCATATGTTTTATTTTTGCTGTTGTTGAAAAACTATACATTTGAATACGACAACATGCTAACTCTGGAAATCAGCCTTCCGTCTCCTCAGTGTTTTGGTTTGGTTTGGTTTTTTTGGTTGCTTGCTTGCTCTGGGAAATAGTTGTTTGACTGTTTAGTGACTTTCATAAATTGTGACTGTGGTATTTGTCATTATGTGGTCTCGGAAGTCTGTTCCTTTCAATTGTGACCAACTATTTTTGTCAATGTTGAGTCCAATGTTCAGCCTCTGTTCTTGAGTTCAGCTAAGAAAGAATTCAGAGCCAAACTCTTAGACAAGCAGGGGTTTAATAGAAGTTTAAATGAAATTACCATCTCAAGATGGGAGAGCCAGCCGGCCCAGAGGTGGCAGCTTCCCAGGGACATGGAGGATGAGAGTTCTGTCTTTTCTTTTTATGTTTGGATGGGTTATGAGTCATGGCTATGGAGGTGTCTGACTAAGGTTGCAGCCGATCATCTAAGGGACCCCTCCCTTAGTTTGGGAGGGGGAAGTTTTTGGGGGAAGTTTTTGGCCTTACATGGTCCTTGTGGGAACTGCCCTGACAGCCATTCTCTGTGGGGTAGAGGTGGGGGGTTAAACCAACAACGTAAATGTATTATGATGCAGCTATAGGTTACTGTAGGGCAGTGGTCATAGGTCACGGTGCATATTCCCTGGGTCTGTCCAGGCTACTTGGAACTTGGCCTCAGCCCTTTTATCAGTCAGAAAGCACTTGTTCCGTGGTCATATCTAGCTAACTGCCTACACTTGTGGATAGAGATTTCCTTGAATATCTGAAGTAAAAAATAACAAATAAAAATAAAAAAATAAAAACTCTCTCACATCTTGCAGGTTAGCTCTGTGTTGGGACACTTCCCATGCTTAGCCAGGCTATTTACAGATTTGCCTCAGCCTTTATTTCCTGCTTGTATTCAGCATAAAGATCAGCCACAGATGAAAAATTTAGTGTCTTCTCAGGGTTTTGTGTTTTTTTTTCTCTTTTTTCTTTTTAGCATGCATCTTTTCCTGGGTTATACAAAACTTTCTAAGTTCCCAGTATACAGGGGTACTTTACAACGCCCCAATTCTCCAAAGAATCTCTCTTCACAGCTTTGTGTCCTAGGCTTCCAGCATATTTATTGTTTGCTTCAATTGTAATCTTTGCCTGAGGCAGCCATGGATTATTCTTTTGCTTTTCACTGTTTTTGAAGAATGCCCTGTGCATAGAAAGCTACTTTTCTACCCTGAGAGACTTCCAACTTAGGTAAAACAAATGCAAGCTCCTTGCTTCAATCCTTCAGGCAGCCCCCCAAACTGGTGAAAACCGACAGATTCAGTTCTTAGAAACCAAGGTCTACACTGCTCCCTCTGGAACCAGAGAACTTGGTCCCACACAGGGAGGACTGGGTGCTGTCTTTGATACCACTGCCAACCTGGGAGCGGGCTAGGAACAAAGGTAAGAAAATATGGTGCAAAGCTTGCCTAAGATTTTTAAGTCAACTGATCTGATTCAATGCTTGTTTGGTTGCTGTGAACCTTTGAGTACTTTACAGTGTTCTGGCATTTGGAATCTGATAATTTTTGTTCAATTTTTGGCTGGGAGAGGCATGGGAGTGAAGAACCATATCGGTGGAGGGACAGGCTCTTGGAGCTACCAAATTTGCCATTATTCACTGATGTTATTAATAGCATCCCTATTCTGACCTACTCCCCCCTCATCCCCAGTTAAAAGCTTTTGTCTGGGAGAGTTCCCATTACCTTCTTTTGGAACACTACCCAGAGCTAAAGACACACACACATATATATAAACACACACATATACATGTACATATACATGTATAATATATATAACTGGTAACAGCAAAGAGAAATGGTGCATGCTATATTATTAACTATGTCTTGAAATTTTTCAAAATGAGATGATATCCATAGTTGTTCTATTTATTTTATTATTTGGAACTTTAGAAACTGGCACATGAGAAGACTTGATTTATAATATCTTCATCAATTCCATCCAATTCTATTTAGTCTTTGAGTTCCTAAAGGAGTTTTGAGTGTCAAAGCTGTAGATGTCAAAGAAGAAACCTAGAGTCACTCCTTCCTTCCTTTGTAGAAAAAACAACTGAGGTTAATCTGCTGAGTCCAGGAATAATACAAAATTGAAGATGCAAAATTGTATATTTCAATTTATTTAGGATTTTTCCAAAAATGGAAGGAAATTTCACATTGACTTAGACATCTCTCTGAGAATTTTAACAACGAGAGGGAATTTATATTTAATCTGGAATACAGCTCAATGTATTACCGAGGCTTTGCTATCATTTAGGGATCTCTGCAAATTTTCTTTCTTAATATAAGTCTCTACTATAAGTGATTAAATTGTTCAATGTGCCAGAGTGTAATGTAAGGAAAGAAGTAGAAGAAAACTCATGATATTGATATACACCAAATTTTGTCTGCCCATGCATAATTTAGTGGCATCTACCCAGAAACTCTTTTATAAACCAAATTTTTAGCCAAAAAAAAAAAAAAAACCACAGTGTAAAAGTGTATTTCGTTTAGTAGCTTCTTTGCATGGTATAGAAATGCAAACCTAAAATTTTAGTGAAAATCATGAATTATTGCAAGTTCAGTATTCAAAAGGTAGAAGTTACATTTTAGACTTTAATATTGAAATGTAGAAAAATAAATTTCTTCACATCTCTTAGCTTGTTGACTGCTCTTGGTCACTATAATGCAAATACATAATAATAAGAAAGGATTCAGTTTTACCTCAGTTTGATAGAGAAGAAAATGACATTTGTCTATTTTTGTCCATACAGAGCCACAAATTCATAGGCTTTATTTTCTTTTTAATAATAATAAAATTAAAGACTTAAATTGTCTTCAGCTTTTGGACTTAAAAACCATGCCCTTGAAGCAACACCATAATCGGAAGCTGGGTACAATCTAGAAAAATGACGCCTTCAGAATATTTTCAGAAGCAGATTTAAGATTGTTACGATCACAACTGTAGAGAATTTTAAATATGGCCTTAAATTTCTTTGATGTTCTTCATTTTGAAAGAGGGGTTTATGTCTTTCACCATGAATCTAAGCTTCCAGGACTGGTTGGCCACTGTTTGATAAAAATCACTAATGAAGCTCTCTGAGCTGGTTTTGTGTTTTTGCTGTTCTTTTCATTGGGAAGGAAGGGAACACTTATGTTTGGGACAAATTTTAATTTCAAGTTAAATTTCTCTTCTTGATGTAAGTCTGTTCATATTTTCTATGTTTTTTTTGAATTGGTTTTGGTAAGTTCTGTCTTTCTCAGATTTTGGATAAGTGAGACTCAGTATTTGGTTGCAAGCCAATGAACGTCTTCTGCTCCTATATTAGAACTCCACTCAGGGGGAGCCCTGAAAGTTAAAGGAGAAAAGAAATTCTCCCAAATAAGCAAAGTTTTGGCCATTCACTTTATATGGAAAGAAGCACACCAGTGAAAGAATACAAACAGGATCAGGAGCAAAGAGCTTAGCAAGTTTGTCAGGTGTCTGCCCCCACCCATGCAAAAAAAAAAAAAAAAAAAGAGAGAGATCAAGAACAAGAATGGCTAGAAACATATATGTCAATAAAACTATGGTAATGGATATACTTTATGATCTTTGGAGTATATGATTAATAATACCCAATTAAAGCCACGCACTATTGACAATGCACTCAACAACCAGGGAGATGGAATGATATCAAATGGACATCAGACATTTGACATCCCACAGCCTCTGTCATTGACTACTTTACAGCTAGAATTAAAACTGCATAAATGGAGTAGCTAAGGTGACAGAGTGGAGGCCAAGAAGGCCCAATGACATCATCTCTAACTAATTAAGGCAGACCTAGCTACTACTGAAAGCACAGAAGCCCAACACTGAACCTCTGACATGACGTCATGTATGGAGACCACCTGTCCTCTGTGCAAGTTAATTGCAATGGCGTCCTCCACCCTAGAGGAAGAAACAAGTCTTCTTGAGGAAAACCAAGCTCATTCCAGGGTACAGTTCCTGCCTGAGAGCTTCAGTCAGCACTATTACTGGAGGACTTATAAAGTGATGTGGCATTGACTCAGAACCCACTTTAGAGCAAAGCAGTGTGTCACTATTTGCTTTACTATGGAATCAACTGGTCTCACCACACACACACACACACACACACACACACGCCTATACTCATGTACATACCATCCAGAACCTGCTGATCAAACAGAGTAGCTTATAAAACAGTTTATGGAAGCTAAATATAACAGCTTATGGAAGGTTCAACTAATGTGCTATTCTGAAGTTCTGAAGATAATAGCCTGCTAGGGTCAGAGTGATATCCTCCAGTATGTAATTATTCCCTAAATCAATAGTTCTTCTATGGCACTATGATCCCCAGAAGTGGGATATATTGATTTAAGAATCAAAGGTTAAAAGCAGAATTGAAACTTATTCTTACTTCCAATGACCAATTAGGGAATTTTCACTTATTTCTCTTTTTTAACTTTAGAGATCTGCTTCCTGAGGGAAAAGCCTTTTGCCAGGGTATGAAGCAAGAGTCCCTTTAAATGTTAAGCTAAAATCAATTAAATGTGTCACTATCTCTGCAGGAGTCATTGATCTTGATCATTAGAAGAAGGTTAGAATGCTGTTATGTAATGATGGAAAACAACATGCTTGGAAGCCATGTGATCCTCTGTTGTTTACCTTGGTATTTTCTTTTCTTTTTTTTTAATTTTTAATGCTTATTTTTTAAGAGAAAGACAGAGCACAAGTGGGGGAGGGGCAGAGAGAGAGGGAGACACAGAGTCCTAAGGAGGCTCCAGGCTCTGAGCTGTCAGCCCAGAGCCTGATGTGGGGCTCGAACTCACGAACCATGAGACCATGACCTGAGCCAAAGTTGGCTGCTTAACCAACTGAACCGCCCAGGTGCCCCTCCCTTGGTATTTTCTTACCCAATATTGATATCAAATACATGGGTTCAGGAGGCTGAGAGGGCCATGTTGACCAGAAGTTTGGATCCCACTGAAGAGCTTCTGGGTCAAAATACCAATAAGTCCCTAAGACAGTGGAGATGCTGGTTGAAAGTGAAGAGAATTTAAAATAGTTTTATAAAAAGAGGGGAGACAATTGATTTCAGGTGCATCTTCAAGACCACCTGCAGAGGTGGGGCTAAAGCTTCTTCTGCTAAACTTCCTGTTGTAATATAGCTCAGGAAATGTGGCCCATAAAAATCCTACAGAAAGAATTTTCACAATTTATTATATAAAGTATGTGTAACTGAAAGAAAGCAAAAGATGGACGGCAATGGCTGTGTGCTGTTTTGCTACCAAAATTTGCCTATCCTTTCTGAAGGTCTCATTCACCTAACCACTGAGTGTTTGGGTGGCTGACACCTTTCTACTGAGTCCCACACTTTGAACTGTTTTCTGTCAAAGAAAGATGTCTTACCCATGGAAACGTTCTTTCCCTGGTACACTCAATAACTGGTTGGTGTGATGGTATAAATGCCCAATCCCTACCTCAAAGGAGGAATATTCTGAAAGGGCCAACTCAGCAGAGCTATGCATGGGATTGGCCAACACCTCCATTTGAGACCACATCACACTCCAAATCCTCTGTTAGCTCAATCCTAATTCCTTCCTGATTTTGTAGTTAATCTTTACAATATCCCTCAACAAAATTATTACATGTACACTTCAATCTGCAGGTCTGTTTCCTAGAAAATTCTTGTATACAGACAACACAAGTTTTCATCTAGAAAACAACACTGAACCAAAGTATCTCCCTGTTCTAAACAATTACACAGACGATAACAATTAAGTATTTTCTCTGCCAGTGTAACAGATAGGGCATGAATGTATTTAGATTAAAGTAATAAATTTAGGCATCATAGTATGATAGTCTGTATCGTTAATTACTCCAAAGTAAGAGGTGTAATACACATGTGATTGTTACCTTTATTCTACTTCATAATGCAACTCAGTGATGATGTTTGTCACAGGACAGTGGGAAAGAGTAAGCACAATGTGGCTCACATTCATTGCCATTACCAAATAATAATAATAATATAATAATAATAATTGGAAAAGTCTGATGTGTGGTTTCTGACTTATGGAAAGTGGCACACACATTTCTTTGGGGAATTTAAGGGGGAAAATTGTGAAAATTCTTTAAGAAACATGAACATTCTAGGGAGTATGAACTACAGAAAATATTTTTAAATAGAACAAAGAAATACACATTTTTTTCTTCAACTTATTAAATGGGCACCCAGTGTCTCAGTACACCAGGCTTGTCCAACTGTCTAACCCTTTTTAAGTGTCCCATTGCCTGAAGGGAAATAAAAGGTAAAAAAGAAAAAAAATAGAGTAAGTTATCTTACTTAAAATAATTCCCTCAGCCAATTTTTAGGGGGTTGTTGTAGTCAAAAGATATTACTAAAAATTACTCTAATTCTGATAAAATTGGAGATGGTTATACACCCCTTAATTATGTTTAAATAACTAAATATAAAAGTCCCCCAAATTGTTGCTAACCCTGGCTTACCATTATTGTTTTTCATAACTGGAACATTTTCAGATCGTGCTTTCATTAAAACATAGACCGTCTTGACAATATCCTTACTGAACGTATGAATATTGCCACTCAAGTCATCCATTTAGCTGTTAGTAATAAACAGATTCTGCAACTTTGATGGAGAAAATGCAGCCCAAGTTATCCTAGCAGAAAAAAAAAAAAAGAAAAACTTTGAGCTAATTAGGATTGGATTATGGGGGCTTGAGATAATTAGGGTGGAAATGGCAGTGCAGGAGAGGATGCCTGATCCTCAAATCTCTTGGCAGCAGATCACAGACTGGTCAGCTCCTGGCCACAATCCAGGAGGTCGGAATCAGCCAGCCGTATCTTTAACCAGCAGTGTTGAGTGGTACTCCATTTCCCCAAGCGCAAAGGACAACAAGAGGTTAGGAAGTCTTCTCTTTTCAACTGAAAAGCGTGTGGAAATTTCCCCAGTAGACTCTGTCTTCCTCTAGATGTTACACTTTAGGGCAGGCAGAGATGGTGATTCTGTTAAGTAGCTTGCATTAGGGAATTCATTCTTTTGAGAAAAATCACACACTAAAATCTTAGAGACATAGAGCATGGTCTAGGTTACCATTATTTTAAATGATGCATAACTGAGACATGGTTTATGTCAAAACATTTTTTAAGTAAAACCATAAATTATGCAGTCTGGTTGAAAATAATTTGGATGCACTGTTTCTGAGGATTATGGTAATTGAATGAAAACAACCAAGTTGGCAGATTGCATTTGAAAGAGATTTTCTTTCTGGCAGGTATCTTGAGATAGGCAGAGAGAAGCCCTGGTCTATTATTCAATAATTATTAAAATATTTAAGACAGAGCTAAAATAGTAGCAAAAGATTCTTAACACCTATGAAATAATGAAAGAAGGAAACTTGGTCAGGCGGGAGCTGTTGGACTGAAAGCAGTGATCTATTTTCAGCCAAGGCTATGGTTGATCCAAGGACTCTAGAGTATGAATGGTCCTTCAGAATTATCCTGCCTTGAGGCATATGCTGAGCCTTTATAACTGCTCATCCTTCAATCACTGGATATGGGCAGTTGCCTAGAAATGAGCAAGAAGTTGGACAAGGAAGCCCTCTTTAGCTAAGGGAACTTCCTGGAGAGAATTCCACCTGAGAGCTATTGGTTACCAGGAGTCCCAACATGCACTTCCAAGAATTTACCTTTGTACAAACCCAGAATCTCCCTTCCCACCTCCAATACAATTTGGAATGTAAAATAAAGGTTGAAGTACCATTTACTTTTTCAGAAATGCATCATAAAAAGTTTGTGAGGACCCTCAGGCCATACAGCCCAGATATTTTGCAATTTAAAAAGAATTACTCTTTGATCTATTTTTAAACATTTTATGAAAATTTATTCAATGTGGGGGCACCTGGGTAGGTCAGTCAGTTGGGCATGTGACCTCAGCTCAGGTTATCATCTCATGTCCTGGATTCGAGCCTTGAATCAGGCTCTGTGCTGACAGCTCAGGGGCTGGAGCCTGCTTCAGATTCTGTCCTCCTTTCTCTCTGCCCCTCCCCTGCTCGCACTCTGTTTCTCAAAAATGAATAAATGTTAAAATTTAAAAAAAGAAAAGAAATTTTATTCAATGTGGTAAGAACAAAAAGATTGCCCATTTTCTTTGTCATTTTCTTCAATACTAGCAGTCTACTTTTGGTTGCATTAGAAGAATATCATATTTTAGGTGCTCATTTGTTTATAACCTGCAGATATAATGACTTTCCGACTAACACATAGAGGTAACTTAGAGTGGAACGTAGGAATTAGATAACTTTTCCTGAGCAATTTAAGTGTACAGGTAATAAATTCATGATGTAATTTCTAATACTAACAAAAAGGTATACATTCAGATATTTTTTGGTTAGAACTGACAAAAAGGAAAAGCAAAAAAAAAATCCATTTGAAATTTTTGGTTTGGGTGCCTAGATGTATTGTGCTTTTTCTAACTGACACATACTAGGGATAAACAAAAGGATTCAGGCATTTGAGGGGGAAGAATTTAGTAAGATCTATCAAATATAAGCAGAAAACTACATAGCAAGATAGAAATCAGTATTAGAAATAAATCTTGAGGTATGACAATGGAATCCATGAGAGTAAATACCCAACAGAAAAAAACTGCACAATGAAAAAGATTGTATTCCAGAGGCTCGGTGGACATTTCATGGCTGGTGAAGGAAAACTAAAACAAAATAAAATTTCACATAAACAATAACAACAACAACAAAATGTTGGACAAATATGTGACCAAATTGATATAATTAAATTAGAAAAAAATTGTTTTGTGAAAATTAAGTAAAAGTGTATAAGATACGGTTTATCAATACTGTGTCAAATAATACCGTGAAGTCAAGTAGTATCCTTAGTAAAAAAGAAAAGCCCTTAAATGTCTGATTTCCAAAGATAGTCACCCCAAATAGGCAGATTTGTTCTGACAGTGGCAGTGCTGTCCTGAAATGTGAAATATGTCTAGGACGTATTTTAACATATCCCAGGAGGGAGACAGAAATCAAAAAGTACCCTTGCACACACAACCAAAAATTTTCACTATAATCCCGGTGAATGTTGATGCAATGAATATCATGCTCATGAAAATGTTGCTTAATGTGACCACAGGGGCTTGCCAAATGTAATTAAGTTTATCATCAGCTGACTTTAAGTTTGGAGTAATTACCCTTGCCCTGTGTAATCAAGAGTTTTTAAAAGCAGAGCATTTTCTCCCGCCCATAGCAGGAGGGGAATCGGAAGGGATTTAAAGTGTGAGAAAGACTACATACACAGTTGCTGGCTTTAAAGATGGAGTGGGCCATGTGAGAAGGGACACAGGAGGCCTCCAATTGTGAAAACAATGTCTGGCTGACAGCCAGCAGGGAAGGTGAGACCTCAGACCTACAGCTGCAAAGAACAGGAATCTGCTGTCAACTAGAATGAGGCAGGAAGCAGATTCTTTTCCAGAGCCTCTTGATCATTGTTTAGGCTGGTCAAGACCTTGATATCGACTTTGGGATTCTCTGAATCTGGAACTCAGTTGAGAACACCCCCTCCTAACCCCAACTGATTTTAGGTCTACAGAACTGTGAGCTAATAAGTGAGTGCTGTTTGAAACCACCAAGTTTGTGATAGTTTCTGTTTGCAGTATAGAAAACGAATACACCCTGTGTACTTAGGGGGGAAAAAAAAAACTACGCCACATTTGTGACTAGCAGCCAAACCAACACAAACGTGATTTCTCCAGAAGTAGACATTACACGTTATTCTCAGTCCTGAATAATGAACCTGATGAGACCCAGATATGTGAGCCTTAAAGTCAGCACAGGTGTAACTTAGGGATAGGATGTATCCCATTCAGAACTATTGCTTTGGATAAGCATTTGCATTTATATACGCTCAATGCACATCTACATTCGAAGTCTAAATTCTCACTCATTTCTCATATTCAAGATTAGTGTTATCCCTCACTCCTAGAACTTAATCTGCATTTATTTGCAATTCTTGTTATTTTCTGTTATACGTTGTACCAATTTGCTTAGAGCTCTGAAACTGGATTCAAATTCCAGTATCAACAATACTAACTATGTACATTGGAAGTAAGTATTTGGGATCCTCATGGTATGTCAGCGTGCTCATATTTATTGAGAATATTAGTATATGATGGAAAGGGTTGTAGATCCGAATGAATGAGGCAGGGTGTCTGAGATCACCTGGTCTAGCATCTAACATCGGAGTATGCAATAATTAGTAGTGGAATATGAATCATGCCAAAGATAACAGTGTTGAGTTAGCTATTTCTGATTCCTCCCCAGAACTCACCAGGTTTTGTTATTAAAATTTAAGTTCAGAGATTTTTTTGAAAGTTTTTTTTTGTCTTGTCATCATGCTTGACAAAAGTAATTATCTTATAAAATTTTGTATAAGAGGGGCACCTGGGTGGCTCAGTCGGTTAAGTGTCGTAGGACCCTTGGTTTCAGCTCAGGTCATGGCCTCACAGTTCGTGAGTTCAAGCCCCACGTCGGGCTCTGCGCTGACAGGGTGGGATTCCCTCTCTCCCTTTCTCTTTGTCTCTCCCTGGTTTGCTCTCTTTCTCTCTCTCAAAAAATAAATAAATAAACATTAAAATTTTTTAAAAATAAAATTTTGTATAAGAGAAATTACCATAAAATACAAAAATATTTAAGTGATATCCACTTAATAATTTTTATGTATTTTAAAATATATTTTATTCAAAATTTATGGAGACTAAAGAGACTTGACAACTAAACATGCTTGGTTTCTGGCTGAGGGAAAAGTAACAGTAAATTACTCTTTCGACAAATTGTTGACCTTACAATATGGAGTACAAACCAGTTAATAGTATTTTATATTTCCTCATTTTAGTAACTGCAATGAAAATGTGTAAGAGCATGCAAGAGCATTGAGGGGTAAAGCAGCATGGTATCTCCAACTTAATGTCACATGTTTCTAGAAAAAAAAGTTTCACACAAACACACACGTACGAATGGATAAGTAGAGAAACATAAAGAAACAATAAGAGAAAGCACCTGGGATAAAATGCAAACAGTTTATTTAGGTAAAAGGTCTACTAGATTATTCTTGTACTGCTCCTGCAATCTTGTGAAGTTGGAATTATATTAAAATACAAAATAATGCGATAGTTCATGAAAAAATATAGTAGGTGTAATAGATCTATAATTTATTAATATATAACAATGATATAAAAGAAAATTCTTAAACGTCCAACTTAATCAGTAAAATGTTGTAAATGGCATGGTTAATTCAAAATATAAAATGTTCCTAACACTAAATACATTTAATACAAGGTGTAATTATGTAATAATAAGGTGTAACGTTATGTGAAAATATAATAAAATATACAAACTTGAACCATTTTATTCATGCCTTAAATTCCTCCATCATTTGGGATATATAATTACCTGATGGGATAACTAATAAATTAAATGGCAACATGAAATCCTTTGCACTACTAATCATTTTGTAGAAGCCATTTAATGGTGCTGGGACTTCTAGTCAAGCAGCCAGGGGAGTCCCAGGTCACTAATATTATTAAAAAATTATTCACTTAAGTTACATTATATCAGCTTCATTTACCTCTAAGTATTTTCCATATTTAGATTACTATAGATACATACCTTTTATTCTCAACACAAATTTTTCTGTAATATATACATTTCAAAAGAATATAACTTAAAACTGTCTACTGTCAACTATTGTAAAGTTTCTAAGGGGTGAAAGTTGAGAGAAAGGAAGGTAAGAATTGCTTGAAAATTATAAATTATATCTGTTTTGCAGATACACCTTATATATGGATTCTGTCAGTTACCACAAGAATGATATTAAACCATCTCTCCGGCCACTGACTCACCAGCAATGCGACTTCAATTTTTTTTAATGTTTATATATTTTTGAGAGACAGAGAGAAAGCGAGAGCTGGGGAGGGACAGAGAGAGAGAGAGAGAGAGAGAGAGAGAGAGAGAGAGAGAGAATCCAAAGCAGGTTCTTGGCTCTGAGCTGTCAGTATGAAGCCCAATGGGGGGCTCTAACTCACGGACCACAGAATCATGACCTGAGCCAAAGTCAGACGCTTAACCAACTGAGGCATCCAGGTGCCCCTAGCAAGGTGCCTTCAGTTTGCATTGTTATAACCATGTGAAACTGCTCTTGGATATTAGGGAATTCTATTGTTTTTATTCAGCAATTCATATGGATGACACACTGTTCAAAACTTGTAAATAACGGTTTTTAAATTATTGCTCTAATTAGTCACTAAACTGTTCAGATTCAATTTTACCACATGCTTTTATCAAGCATAGGGTAGACCTTCAAAAGGTACATTGCTGCCTGTACGTGAACCTCTGCCTTTTTTCACTCATTAAAATTTTTTCTTTACTTATTTCTATGTCTAATGTATGCTGCCAATGCACACATGTTGTTTTGTAAACTTTATGAAATCCATACTATAAAGAGATAGAGCATAAGAGAAATAAGGCCCACCACTACTCACCTCAGTATGTACCAAGAAGCCAGTTTGCCACAGTCCATCAGCGATGCAACTTTTCAGATGGACCATGTTCCTTTATAAGACTGCACAATCACCTCCCTTATGGAAGCATCAAATTTCCTTAAGTCATTCTTCTATACCCTTAATATTTATATCGTTTGGTATACAGTCCCAAGAAATGTACGTCCAGTGCACACATCGCTGTTTAATCATATTAGGTGTAAATGTCAAACATAACCTAGAACACTTATAGGCAAACAGCACATCACAGTGTGTTCAATCTTTATATTGTAAACTTTTATTTCCTTTTAATCTATAATCAAATATGTCTCCTATAACTCACCTACTTACTGTTGGAAACTGCCTCCTTTTTCCAAGAGTCAAAATGCATACTAAATTTAAATTCCACCATCCTCTCCAATAGAAAGGAGAACATAGGTGTATAAAATCACTATTTCATGCTCCTTATAACAGACTTATAACAGGCAAGACTAGTAACATATGGGTTCTACTCTCTGCAACTAATGGAAAAATTACTTGGCCCTAAGAAGAGGCTTATTGTAATCAGAAATTTGACTCATCATCTTTAGCACTGATATGAAGCAAAAGATTAGTCCCATTTCTTTTCCAAGATTCTTCATAAACTGGCTATAAAATTTTTATATTTCACGCTAATATGGCTCTCTGTTGCAAGCATTGACTTGGAGGTGGTTAACTAGAGAAGATTCAATTAGTTGTAGGATACAGTACTGGGCTCCAGTCTAGTTCTTTGAACTCAGTGGGACTTCACAATGTTGTAAAAGTAGAAAAATACTTTAATATCATGAATTAAAATATCTGTATATAATTATGCCAGTTTGTCTTAAAATTAAACAATTTCAGTGTACTACCAGCCATTACTCTCCTTTCGGGCATAATTTTGATATCATATAATACAACAATGAAACAAAAATGTGTTCTAACATTTTAAAGACCATTAAAATCTTATTCTTTAGAACAAGATGAATGAATTTATCAGCACCCTTTTTTCCCTCCTTAAAAGGATGGAGTTGTGTTATTGCTCTTCATTTTAAATGATAGGCACTTTAGTAGGATATAACACCATTTTGAGAAAGCTGCTGTCATATTACTCTGCACATTTGTGTTGCATAAATGCTAACTTTAATGATGCAGTATTTCCTTTGTAAAATTATCTTTTATGCTGAATGAGCTGGTCATTAATTTCACTGTAAAGACATAATTTGTACATGTTAATGTATTTTTCAACTAATCTCTTTGTGTGAGCGTGACAGCTGGTAGCTCCTGAAAGAAGACAAGATAGTAAAAACGCTACCTGAACTCCATAATTTCTTTGATTTCTCTTCCTTATCACATAAAATCCAGCCTTAAATTTTATTTCTTTGTTATGCCAGTATCATAGTTATTTTGTGTACAAATACATCCTGGCATATGAGGGTTACGTTGGTGTCGCAGTTACACCAGATTGCACAATAGTTTGTTAATGCTCTATTACTTTTGCATGCAAATAGCTAAAATAAAGAGACCGAAACTCACTTTCGCTGTACATCTCCAATTTAATTTACTTTTTTAAAAAAGTCTACTCATCTACATTTTTACTACAAATATTTCCCATTTTCTTTTATTTCTCTATCTCAATTTCAATAGAATATTCTTGAACCCACTGGTTCATAAGGATATGAAAAAAAGCATACCAGTTTTTCCTAGAAACTCAAAAAGGTTGAAAATACCCTAGAGTTTTCTGCAGGTTCCACACATATATTTAAATAAAGCCTTTAATATATATGTAGAAAATTTTTTTTAAAAAAGGCAAATGTATGACAGATATATAATAAAAACAAGTTAACTAAAGGTAATATGTTCCAAGGAAAGTGTATTTTGAATAAAAGAAGTTGAATTCCAAGATTCAAGAAATTTACTAGAAGAATACTATCCTCTTTTCTCTTATGTGCTTCCTTTATTAGCAAACCAAAAGGGGAGAACATATTTACTTTACACCATTGGGGAAAAATTGCTTTTTAAGAGATCAATATTTATTTAGATGCCTTTCAACATGCTGAAACACATATAACCAAAATAGTCCACATCAAGTTGAGGAAAAACAAGCACACCTGTATTGTCATCAGGGAAATGTTTGCTAGTGAATTCGACGATACACTTCTTTCAGCACTTTAATCATGCTGGGTACTAAGGTTTCTTAACTCAATGGATCATATCAAATTGCATTGTCAAGGAGCATTTCTGAGCACACAGCTGTACTTCTAAAGAAACAGTGATTCTTCATCAAGGATCAAGGAAAAAAAAAACATCTGTTTTAGTCGGTAGGATAGAAATTATTTGTTAATTCTTTTAAGTAAAGCTTTTGGTAATGTAAAAGTATTTATGAGCAGTAGAAAGAAGAAGGTGAAACTTGGTAATGAATGTAATCATCTTTCCTTTTGTTGCCCTTGGCTTTTGGCCTTTTGTGCCCACCTAATAAAATAATAAGTAGGATGCTTACTCTACTTATTACTTTATTGCAGTTTCCCTGAAACATGGGTGGCTGGAAGCAGATTGATGTTTTTAAGCAGTATCACGATATTGGAAACAGAATTCTCATTTAAATTGTCGAATCCGAGTAGAAAACAACTCTACTGCCAAAACAAAGTGGGGAACACAGCATTCATCAGCACAACAAAGTGTGTATTTATCTAGAAATGATTTCTGACATGGCAGATGGTACACAGATACAGAACACTCAGATCGAGAGGGGGAAAACATGTTGCCCTTCTCATGGTACAATGAAAACACTCAGAGTGGATGTTCATAATATGGGAGAAAAGAAATGGGGCTTCAATACAGATAAAGATTTCTCCCTTTTATTTATGCTGCCTCTAAATTATCAGCAATTTCTTACCAGCTCCTTTGTACAATGTGGTTTATTTCAAGACCCCATTTATTATTTGCATTCTTTAAACATACAGATCTAAACTATTTAGGAAAAATATTTCTTTCTTCTTTTTTTACAAAAATTCCAACATACTTCTCATTAAAAGCATTCAGGTAAGAGGACAGAGCGTGCACACCCCACTCTTCCACATGCTTCACCTCATTTCCATAACAACTATCTGAGAGAAATAACATAAAAGTACAGAGCCAATAGACAATCTGCCTAATGCTGGAGTACAAATCAGGAGGCAAGGGCACACTCACTCTTGCCTCACCATCTGAACAATTGTGTGGAATTGCACAAGCATTGTAAGAAAGCCCCAAAATTTCCCCCGGACAAATGTAGGAGATGTATTTAGCTTTGGACACTAACTGTACCGATTGGTAGATAAGAATCTCAATTATTTCTTTCTGGCTTTCTCTTCAATCTCTTCAGATGCCTTGATTCCCAAGAGGCCATTTTATTTACCTATCTGTCTATCTGTCTATCTATCTATCCATCTATCATCTATCTATCATCTATTTGCTATTTTAAGCCATTATTTTCCCTTAAAAAGCATCCTCAAATACCACCATTCTGTTGAAAGTATTTATTCAAAATCTCTCAGCTTTCATCAATGCTTATTCAAAGTTCTTCCAGCTCCCACTTACTCTCCAGTTCCAAAGCCAGCCTTACACGTTAAATTTTTGTTATAGCAGCATGGCACTCACAGTCCCAAAATCTGCCTTACTTAATCATTGCTGCCAAAAAGAAAAACATTATTCCAAACTTTAGCAGCTTAGAAAATAAATACTGATGATTGGCATTTCTGGGGGTCAGAATTCAGGAGTGGGTTAGTTGGATGCCTCTTACATAGGATCTTACAAGTTATGGCCAAGATGTTAGCTAGGGCTGCAGATGTCTGAAGGCTTGGCTGTAGCTGAAGAAACTGCTTCCAAGACAATTCACACACATCACTTTTGGCTGGAGGTTACAGTTCTTTGTTGGCTACTTGCAATAGGCCTCGGTTTCTCTCTCATCAGTCTTCCCAAGGAACTGCTTGAGAGATCTCATAATATGGCAGCCTCCTTTCCCTAGAGAGAGTTATCCGAGAGACAGAGAGAGCAAGTGAGAGAGAGAGCAATAATGTCCCTTATCACCTGGCCTCAGAAGTAGTACCAACACTGCTGTTGTGTTCTGTTAACCAGGCAGCCTGACCCAGAGATAGAATGGGAGGTGATTACACAAGGGCATGAGTACCCAGAGCTGGGAATTATACAGCACCATCTTGGAAGATTGTTACCAAAAGTTCGTTCCTATTTTTGTCCCCTAGGGAAAGATGTGGACCTTTATGGATTCTTACTTTTTTCTAGAGTACAGGAAGCACTGTCAAATAGACGCTATCAGCATACGTGTGTATGCCAATTTGTTATGAGAAGTTTCATCTTCCCTTGCCTTTAGTGTATCTAAGCCTCCTTTCCCAAATTCTTTCCTGAATATCAAAAAGTAGTTAGGGGTGTTCTTAAGCAATCATGTAAATAAAAGTCTGTACACTTTTTTTTTTTTATAAGACCTGGTTGGTTACTCAGTTGCTGGCTGGATTTATTTACATCTTCCTTTACTGCAATGCAGTCCTTAGACAATATGAAGGTTTTGTTGTTTAGCATTTTGGTATTATTTCCCTCCATAGCATATCTAACCCTGTTTTCTCTTCCTTTGAAATACTTCCAGAATCTGTCTATTATTTATTGCCTTTACCTACTGCCCTAGTCAAATCCTGAATATACCTACAGCCTCCTATCTGGCCTTCCATACCTACAGCCTATTCTTCTAGCAGTCAGGTTGTAAGATATTTTTTGTTTGGTTTTGTATGTTTTAATATGTTATACAACATAACTTCTCTGTTGACTATCCCACAGGGTTTCCTTATAATGTTTTTTGATGGCTTACATGTCTCTACGTGATTCCCTACAAAACAGGCATGCACACACATACACACACACACACACCTCGTTACTGTGCATTTGTTATGAAACATTCTCTGCTTTATCATTTCGCACAACCCTTCTCAACACACCAAAAGCATCCTTGCTTTGACATATTCTCTTACCACTACCACTTCCAGAAATCATTTCCACCAAAAATGTGTCACTCTATCACTATATTTATGTCTCTGTCCAACATTAACAGAGAGCCTTTCTCTGACCATGCTCTCTTGAGTAACAGTGCGTTTCTTCATCCTGTCCTTTCCCCTTACCCTGAATTATTTTTCTTCCTAAACCCTTTGGCTGCCAGACATTGTACATATTCATTTTATTATTTAGTTATTTTGTTTCCTTAATAAAAGCTATGCTCTATGGAAGTAGGGACCTTTGTGGACTTCTCTATTCTCAACAGTGAGACGAGTGCCCATAATGCCCATCTCCCTGCTCTGCCTCAAATGAGGCAGTGTATTTATGAGCTGCCAACAGCAGTGGCGGTTTTCAGAGTGAAAGTAGAGTGATGGCAAAGTCGGACGCCGTGATGTGCTTTTCTGATCCGTACATGTGTCCCCTCCTCCAAGTTATTTAAATGGTAGCAAAACCCAAATGTCAAGAAAGAATGAAAAACAATTGGCTGTTAGGTATAGGTAACTACTTAAATATGTATTATACACCATGTGTAGTATTGCATTGCAACAAATCTTAATTCTTGTCTCTAAACCTACCATAAATATTTTAAATTTTTGTGGTTATATTTTTGAAGCATAAAAATGAATCAGATATACTATTAAATTTCACTAAAGAATCTTCTTTCGAAGTACTTTTCTCTGACACATTCTATTATAACCACATTTTTTCAAGTTGAACTTTTTTATGGTTGACTTTTTTGTAACTTGAATTTGCATTTACGTCATTTACCCACGTAATATTTACTTCCTATAATGACTAAATCTGGTAACCATATAACATTTGCTATAGGCTGAAAAAGATACAAGTTTTATGAACTACCATCTATAATTTCACATTTTTCTGGTTTAACTTTTGATTCTACTTTAACTTTTGATTCATGTTTAATATGCTTCTAAATATTTAAACAGGTTTTTCTCTCTGAATGCTAATTGATCAGCAAAACATAGATTCAGTTAAATCTTTATAACAAGGACCTACCTAGACAGGTTTCCTGTTATCTCCAGTTAAAGTTGTTTCCAATGAAATAATCTTCATTTTTCAACATTTATTATTCATGAGACTTTATTTTCATGGTTCTCTGTCCTCATAGAGCATTCTTGCATTGAAGACAGAACTGAGTTGAAATCATCTCAATCAAAAATGTATGTGGCATCTAAGAAACCAAGTAAATATTTGATGTCGATTTTTTCATTTGTTGAATGAGAAATAGCTCCTGACTTTAATTGGCTCACTGTCCAGTAGGGGATATAAACATATGCAATAGTTTACATTTAAATATTTATATAACATTTTATGGAAAGAATATAAGAATCTTCCATTAACAATGTCTATCAGATCCAGAGTAGTCATCAGGGATTACGTCTCACTTTCAAAAGCAGATTGCAGTCAGAGTACATGCATAATAAAATATGGAAATTTAGCACTTGTTTTCATGTAAATATGAGTAGATGATATCCCAAGGGGTATTTTTATTCAATAAATAATTCATTTATTAAACAACATTATAAGTACTAGCTAATATGATAGATATATGGAAAAATGGTGATCCTATAGGCCTGATTTATTTCATTTGCTCACAAAAGGTTGAAATATATGTTGGAAGAAAGTGTCATAATACATTAAAAATTCTAGATTAACATAATAATTACAACAATAAAAATAACATGAGATTAAGATTTTCAAGTTTCTGCAAAGATGGTGAACTTTCCAGTCTGTAGTCTCCTTCAAATAAGATCAACTCTTAAAAATGAAGCATCCAAGATCCTGGAAAACAGCAACAAAAACTGTGAGGAAGCATTGAAGGAATTTGTGTGCTTTGTTGGCCAAGGAAGGGGTTGATTCAACCTGGAGCAGAACCCAGCCAGAAAAAGTCTTGGAGGACAAATTAGAATTAAAAAATCCATCTCCCTGGGAACATCAACACCTGTCCCTGGTTGCATAAATCAACAACACTAGCAAAAACTTGTATTCTGGACAGGTAACTCAGAAATCTTGATCTGTCCAAGTGTTGTTGAAAACCGTTGGCTGGTTGACTAGCCTCAGAAATTAACCCTGATGCATGTTCCCTTTCCAACGCCAAATAGTAGTTGACATTTCACTGCCCCAAACTGCCTCTCCTGGGGAAATGAAGGGGCTGCTTTGATCTTAATGAGTATTTGCTGGAGTTTTAGCAAAGAAAAATGCATAATTTTTTTATTATTATTCATGAAGTCATGTATGAGACAGGTGATTAAATTAAAATAAAGCATTTAGGGGGTGCCTGGGTGGCTCAGTTTATTAAGTGCCCAACTGTTGGTTTCAGCTCATGTCATGATCTCACAGTTTATGAGTTCAAGCCCCACAATGGGCTTCATGCTGGCAGCACAGAGCCTGCTTGGGATTTTCTGTCTCCCTCTCTCTGCCCCTCCCCTGCTCGCTCGCTCTCTTTCTCTCTCTCTCTCTCTCAGAATAAATAAACTTTAAAAAAATTAAAATAAGGGATTTGTGGTGGGCCCTAAGTGAATCTGAATGGTGTCGTTAGAAGAGAGAAATTGGAAACAGAGACACCTGGTTGCACACAGGGAAAAGTGCATGTTGGATACCTAGAGAAGGTGGCCATCTACAAGACAAGGAGAGACGTCTCTGAAAAAAAACAAAACTTGGGGACACTTTGATCTGGAACTTCTAACCTCCTGAAGTGTAAGAAATATATTTCTGTTGTTTAAGCCGCCCACTCTGTAGTATTTGCTACAAAAACCCTAATAAACTGATAGAGATTGAAAGAACAAATGTAAGTACTTTGCCGAGGATGCATAAATGGATTAATAAATTTTAAAAGCAAACAAATATTGGTTTAAATAAACACAGAAAGGCTAATAACTAGGTTTGTTTTTACATCCAAAGATGTAAAGAAATAGTGAAGAAAGAAAGTAATAGTAAAGAAAATAATAGTGAAGAGAAAATATTTGAAGAAATAATAGAGATCAATTTCTCAGAAATAAACAGGGACCCATAGAACGTCAAGCAAGTGAAAGACGAGAGACGAAAATGTCCTAAGCAAGAAATATTTTCATGAAATTTTGGACTATCAAAGACATTGAAAAAAATTCTTTTAGAGCTCCCAAGAGAAATTCTGATCCATTAGAAGCAAAATTAAATTAAAAAAAAAACAAAAAGATTCTCTCCCTCTGCCACTTTCTCACACGCTGGCTCTCTCTCTAAAAAAATAAATAAATAAAAAATAAAGTTTTTTTCAAACTCTTAAAAAAAAATAAAAGGAAGCAAAATTATCAACACCATTATATGTACCAGTAAAAACTAAAGACTGAAAGCATACATATTTTAGCAATTCCATGCACTGAGAAGAAAAATAAGGTTGAAAAGTAAATGTAGCAGATATGTGACTTTTTAAAAATTCCAGTAATTAAAATATTTTTGCAGTGGTACAATAGAGAATTCAGAAACAGAGCTGACATATATCAAACCTTGATTGATATGTGTGAGGTCTGTGGAAAACAGATGGACCTTTCCACTAATGATGCTGGAAAAACTGGTTATCCACTTTCAAAAAATTAAAATGCTTTTGTAAAATTCATTCCTCTTCACATACACAAATTAAAGACTAAAATGTCATTGTCACTGTTAAAACTTTTAAATTGTAAAAAAAGTATCCTTATGACCTAGTTTTAAATAAATGTTTTGTAAAACAAAAATACACCAAAAATGATATGCAGTGATACATTTGATCACATTAACATTTTAAAAAAGTGTACCTTGCAGAGATTAGCTCCAGAATGAGTGAAAATAATGGGAGTTGTGAATTGGTATATGCACATTGGAATTGATTTTGACATGTTTATTCAAGTTAAAAAAATATGTATATATATATAATTTTGAATCACAAAATTTTTAAATGTTGTAAGTTAATAAATGGTCAAATATTGTCAGTTCTCCACATTTTAACACCTATGTCTTATATGTGAGATTTTTTTTCTCTTAGGTACTTGCAGTAAACGAATCTTTGTAAGTATAAACCCACTAGGACCCATGTACAAAAATTTTCTTAATAGTACTATTTATAAATAAATATCTAGCAATAACTCAGTAATGTATCAAAAATAAAATGTAGGGTATCTGGTTGGCTCATTCGGTTAAGCATCTGGCTCTTGATTTCTGCTCAGGTCATGGCCTCAAGGGGTTTGTGACATCCAGCCTTGCATTGGGCTCTGTGCTGACAGCTCAGAGCCTGCTTGAGATTCTCTTTCTCTCTCTCTCTCTCTCTCCCTCTCTCTCTCTCCCCCCGCCCCTTCCTTGTTTTTACTCCTCTCTCTTTTCTTTCTCTCTGTCTCTCTGTCTCTCTCTCTCTCCCTCCCTCTCTCAAAATAAATAAATAATCATTTAAAAAGTAAAATGGAGAACTGCACTGTGGTGTATTTATTCAATAAAGGATGTTCATCAAAATAAATAAATAAATAAATGAGCTATCATTCCATGTAATGAATGAATTGCAAAAACCTGATAGTAAATGAATAAAATACCTACAGGAGAACATATACGTATGACTCCATTGGGGAAGACAAAACTAGACAAAATAGACAATTCTAAGCAACCCATTTCTATAGGCTTGTAAAATGTGGTGAGAATACAAAGATATACAAGACAATTGTTACCATGATCACAGTTTTCTGCAGGAGGTAGAGCATAGCCAGGGATGTAAATTGGGAAAAGTTTTCAAAGGACTTCGTTTGTTCTATTTTAAGCTGAGTGGTGGAAAATAATGTGCTCTTTTTTGTGTATGTGTATATCATATGTTTTTAAATTTTTTTTTAAAAAGTAAAAATGGTTAACAAGCATGGTTTGTTATTTCAAGAAGAATCAGTCCTTTTGGAGGCCATGGATTGTATAATGTAATAAAAAAAGAAGACCATGTGACCAGTGCATTCAGGAGAGATTGAATCATACAAGATCTCTGGACAAAAATACAGAATTCACAGAAGTTAGATCTTATTGTAATCATAGTGGGGAGCAATAAACCAATTTGAAGTGTTTTTTAAAAAAAAATATATCACTCTGGCTGCTGTAAGGAGATTTTTTTTTTTTTTGCCAGAGTAAATAATGGAGAACGAAAACCAATTTGGAAACTCTTATAATAATCCATGTGACAGATGTTGGCTTAGACGCATGTGGTTGTCACAGAGCTGGAGAGAAGTAGACAGCTTTGCAGGAGTTATGCAGGAGTTATAATTTACAGGACTTTATGATGAATTAGATCTACTGGTTTAAGTAGAGGTTAGTGTTAAACGGTGTTTCTGTGTCTTCAGATTGAGTCACTGGAGGAAGGATAATTTATTAATGTAGAGAACATAATGAAAAGAATTGAATTATGCCTGGGGCTACATCACGAGTTTTATTTTGGACGTTATGTTTGGGTGTATTATGTTCTGTTTTGTTACTGGTGTGCTGTCTTCTGAGAACTAGCTGAATGGAAAAGTTAAGCAATCAGTTTAAAATATGCATCTGGATAGGGAATGAGAAGTATAGCCTAAAAACGGTGAGCCATTAACAAGTGTGGTGTGAAATCCTGAGAATTAATGAGATTGCCTTGAGAGATGATGTAGAAGAAAAGAGGTAAGATCTGAGGCACTAATACTTAGGTGAAAGGTAGTGAAGGATTTATAAACAAAGAGGATGAGAAGGAATGACTTCAGAGATAAAAGGAAAACGTAGAAGATAATATCAGAGAAGCCAGGAGAAAAGTATTTTTTTAAAAAAATAATCTTCTGTGACCAATGTTACAGTAAAGTTGAGGAAGATAATGATTAATACCTACTAACTGGCAAATTAATGTCACAGGTGATGGTAATAAGGAAAATTTCACTTGAGTGATGCAGTCAGTGTGGAGAGTACTAAAGAACAGAAGATGTTTGAGGGACAAATAATGGTGTGTGCAGTTAACCTTTAGAATATACACACACACACATATGCACATACAGATGTATATATATAACAAGTATATGTATATAAATATATAATTATATAATCTATAATGAATAATATAATATATATTTAGTGTATCATATAAAAGATATGTAATAGGTATATATAAAAGATACATATTACACATACCATTTATTATTTATATATAATATGTGATGTATATTGTATAAAAATAAAATATAAAATATATATAATGTATATAATAGGTATATTTAAAAGATTTATATAATTTCCCATATGTATATTTATATAAGTATCTTATATATACTATATGAGAAGCATGTTAGAGTTCGATTCAGGTGATGTTTCTAGATCTGGATAACTTTTCAAATCCAGTCACTTTGCTACTTTTCCTCTTGGAAATTACTTTGATCTTGCCACGTCATTAACCATGGAACTAACACTCCAATTCAAAGGAATTGTTTTTAAAATAAAACACATGATGTCTTTACCTCCCAGAACCTGGGGAAATGGCCATAGTCTGTGCCTTGGGGATTCAGCTACCACATCACATTACTTTTTCTCTTTGATCAAAGGGATGGAGCCATCAATTCTCTTACAATTGTTTGTCAGTAGCTGGCTTTAAGGGTGTTTATTTCCTAATCCAGAGGTGCTGGACAATCAAATATGAATTACTTGCAGAGAATGCAGCAAGTAGAAGAGTATTAGAATATGTAGCTAAGTTTACTGCCCTTGTAAATTGCTTTCTAAATACTGAAATTCTTTAATTTACAGAAAATAACAAGTAATTTAAGTGAGGTTAAAATATATTGCTGTAAAGGTTTATGAAAATCATATAATGTGCCTAATTTGTTATGATTAAAATGAGAAATATATTTCAAACACATTTAAAGTCATTATTTTTATATTTATTTATGAATGCAATGCATATCAAAGGAGGTAGTTTCTTCTTTTGTTAGTTAAAATATATCTAAAATTGACAAAATTCCTAACTAAATTTTCTTGGACTGGAGAGATTTCTTACATTTTGAACCAGGGATGGCATAGGAAAAGTTCCTTTCTCTGACGATTTTTTTATATATAGGACTATTCTTTCTATGGATATACTATAAATTTGCTTGCTCTTGACAAAAAGTGAAAATATGAAATGATTTGTAGATACTATTCTATTTGCTATTCTTTAATCATGTAAAACTATAGTATTTACAGCTAGGAATTCTATTTGTGCTTATCAACCCAACTCTCTTATTTTTAGAGATTAATCAATTGAAATAGATAGTTTACTTTCTCCTCTGTAAGTGGATTGCAAAATAGTAAGTCAAAGAGTACATTTTAGATGTTTGATAGAAAGTTGCTGAAATAGAAATAAAGTAATATAAAAATGTATGGTACAGTAAAATATGGGAATTATTTTTTCATTATACTGTGAGATCTCCAAAAGACTTTCTTATTCACGTCTAATTCACTGCGGTATTTTTTCTGGTATTTCTTCAATAATTGTCATGAAGAGATGAACTGAAATATCACAACAGCTTTCATACCTTCTATAAGCACATATTTATACACAAACTAAATAAAATCTATTTTCTAAATAAAATTGTACTTCAGAATAGTTTTAGATTTAATGAAATGTTGACAATCATGAAAGAATCACCATGCATTCCATATCAGATTCCCCCGGTTGTTAATAACTCACATTAGCATGTTAGATTTGTCACAACTAATGAACAACTACAGATATCTTATTATTAATTGAAGTCTATATTCAGATTTCCTTTCCAATGTTCCTTTCGTTTCCACAGCCCTATCCAGGATACCACATTACACTTAGTCTTTGTTTCTTATTAGGTTTCTCTTAGCTTTGAGTTTCTCAGACTTTTCTTCTTTTTCATAACCTTGACACTTTTGAGGAGTACTGTATTAGTTTGTTAGGACTGCTCTAATAAAATTTCATACACTGGGGAGCTTTAAAAAACAAAAATTTATTTTTTCCCCACAGTTCTAGAGGCTGGAAGGCTGAGATCAGGCTGCCAGCATAGTTAGATCCAAATGAGAACTTTTCCTCATTCGAGTATGGCTGTCTTCTCATTGTGTCCTCACCTGGTGTCAGAGAGAGATTTCCTCTTATTTTTTTAAAAATTTTTTTATGTTTTTTATTTATTTTTGAGAGACAGAGAAAGACAGCGTGAGCAGGGGAGGGTCAGAGAGAGAGGGAGATACAGAATCCGAAGCAGGCTCCAGGCTCTGAGCTAGTCAGCACAGAGCCCGACGCGGGGCTCGAACCCACAAACCGTGAGATCATGACCTGAGCCGAAGCCGCATGCTTAACCGACGGACTGAGCCACCCAGGTGCCCCGAGATTTCCTCTTATAAGGCACAGTCCTATTGCACCAGGGCTCCACCCTTATGATCTCATTTAACCTGAATTATTTCTCAAAGATGCTACCTCCAAATATAGTCGTATGAGTGTTTGGGCTTCAAGATATGAGTTTGGGGGGACAGAGTTCAATCTATAGAAAGTACTGTGGCTCAGTCGGTTAAACGACTGACTTCAGCTCAGGTCATGATCCCCCAGTTTGTGGGTTCGAGCGCCGCATCTGTCTCTGTGCTGACAGCTCAGAGCCTGGAACCTGCTTCGGAATCTGTCTCCCTCTCTCTCTGCCCCTTCCCTGCTCAAGCTCTGTCTCTCTCTGTCTCAAAAATAAATAAGCATTAAAAAATTTAAAAAAAGAAAAAAAGAAAACAAAGAAAGTACTGCTCAAGCATCTTGCCTAATGTCTCTCCATTGGGATTTATTCGGTATTTCCTCATTATTTGAAGGGGAATATGTGTTTTGGGGAGGAAGAACACACAGGTGAAATCCCAATCCCATTACGTTATATCGAAGATGGACATCACTTACCAATGTTGATATTAACCTTGCTCACCTGGCCAAGCTAGTGTTTGTCAAGTTCCTCCATGGCCAATTTACTCATTTTTCTCACTTCCACATTCTCCTCTGAAAAGAAATCAGAATGAATAGCCCTTAAGGAGTGCAGAGTTATGTCCCATCTGTGTGAGGATAAAGGACTTACAAGAACTATTTGGAATTCTTCTGTATGGAAATTTAATCCTTTCTCCTGTATTTATTTATCCAGTCATTTATTTGTATTAGTATGGATTCATGGAAATTTACTTTTTAGGTTGAGTTATAATTTAATACTACTTTCTGGTGGCACCTGGTGGCTCAGTTGGGCAAGCATCTGACTTCAGTTTCAGGTCATGATCTCATGGTTCAGAAGTTCAAGCCCTGGATCAGGGTCTGTGCTGATAGTTCAGAGCCTGAAGCCTGCTTTGGATTCTGTTTTTCCTTCTCTCTCTGCCCCTCCCCGACTTGTGCTCTGTCTCCCTTTCCCTCAACAGTAAATAAACATTAAAAAAAATTTTTTTAAATAGTACTTTATCATATATTATTGCTCAAATTACTCCAGTTTGGTTCCTGTATCTCTTGACATATCCCCATCACTGAGTATGTATGTGTGTTGGGGGCTGGGGTGCTTAAGCAGTATTATAATTTGGCATTACAAGATGCCTTAGGCTCATTTTATATATTTATTGCCTTAGTGCTAGAACCCACTATTTGCCCAAGGAGATTTGATTTTTTGTATGTTTGATAATAGAAATTACTAGTTATCACTGTTATTTATTTTTAAATGAGTTTAATGTTTATTGTTACTTCAAATTAGTTGAGGGTTTCAATTCATTACTGCCATTTTTTTGCACACTGCAAGAAACCCTCAACAATGCTGAGTGCATTATTCACTGTTACAATAATTTTATAATTCTGTAATTATATAACATATATTTAATAATTATGATCTAGGCACCATATATTTTCAAATCTCAGGAATAGATGTACATATACATCAATACCAAAGTTATATTATCATCTACCTATTTTAATAGGCAGTTCACTATTGTGACCACTCTGAAGCTAAAGGTATTATTTGGAACTGCTTATTATATAATTTGAAAGCTCAAATATTTTGTTTACTACCTATTCAATAGCAGTATCGGATGTATCAAGTTTCCAAAGAATCAAAAATAGGCAAATTACCGATGAAGCTGATTTACTTACTCCTTCCCATTCTGAGACCTTAAACATAATGACTTGGCCATATAATAATAGTATTATCTGTAGGCAGATGGCTGCTGAGCAATGGGAGGAAGAAAAATGCTAAGGTACCTCAGCCAAAACTCTCCAATCAAGAATTCCATCCTCCTCCTTGGGAAAGAATGAAAGATGGAAAAGAGGCCAGGGCTTTGTTTGTTTGTTTGTTTAGAGAGAATGAGCAGGGGAGGGCCAGAGAGAGAGAGAGAGAGAGAGAGAGAGAGAGAATACCAAGCAGCCTTCATGTGGGGCTCCACGCAGGGCTCCATTCCACAAACGTTGGGATCATGACCTGAACAGATATCAAGAGTTGGACTTTTAAGGGTCTGAGCCACCCAGGCACCCCATGAGGCCAGAGCTTTTTAAAGGTAGTGCCTCTTCATTGAAATCAAAAGAGGATATTGTTTTTAAATGCCCTTCTCTCGTTCCCAAAGCAATTAATTGTTTTAATCTTTGAGATATCAGGTAATTAATGGTGTCTTTGTTTCATATATTATGTAACAAGGAATTAGATAGGTGAGACAATTTGCTCAAAGTCTTAAGACAAATATGAGGGCACAAATAATATAAATAGGAAAATATTCAATTCAGAAGAACCCATATGGCAAGTACACAAGACTGTCCTGGCTAACAGAACACAGATAACTTAAGCTTTTCTCTGCTTTGAGGAAGAGCCAAGTTATATGAATCTCTAAGAAAATATCAATTGAATAGTGGTATCAGAGAAACCAACATAGACTTATGCTTTTCAGAATTCCCATTCAAATATAATTGTGTGTGTGTATGATATATCCAATATACTCTGTGTGTGTCTCCAATTTGTTAGGTTAGTAATGCATGACTAAATAAGCATGTAAATTTATCTTTGACATGTACACAAAGTGAAACTCATATGCAGTTTGTCCCTTTATATTTTGGTTAGTAGTAATTCTCTGTCGTCTCCCACTGTATAACGACCTGGTGCTCTGCTAAATGAGGTTTGCTCTATTAGTAGATATTGAAACTTACCAAATAAGCTTCCTTGGGATTTCATAAATGTACAGCTTGTTAAATTAGTGAAATTAAATCAGTGAAAAAACAGAGATTGCTGCAGAGAGTCTACTACCTTGGGAAAAGAGCACATGCCAGTTTTTACAAATTGGAATCTGATTAAAAAAAAAAAGAATATCCTTCTAGGGAACTTATCTTGACTTAGTCATTAAATACGTTTTGAAAAATAGATCCAAATATTCTTATAATCCTAAGATTTTGTCAGCCAACAAATATACATAATACCTAGCCTTACTTACTAACATTGACAAGCAGACATGGCCCAAGAGGTCCCACAGAAAGTTTGGGAATAATTTTTATTTTCACTAGAGCCCTTCTTTCCCAAAGGATAGCTTTTATGTTAAGCTTAATTTGCATGGCTTTATAAATACAAATTCTTGTTTTTATAAAAAAGACATGGCTTTATTAAAGAGGGATGAAACACATTTCCACATATAAATGTACTAAACCAGAGCATTTTGCACAATAAGTAATTGGACTCATATTTGATTATCAACTATTTCATTAATATATTCTGAATGGAATGATCCTCTATGGAACCAATTGTTTCACACCTTGGGCAAATTACCTCTTTTTTGTTTTCTATTATTTTTAATATTAATGAACAAACTAATCTCCATATTCAAGAGACTTATAGAGAAATACATTGCCGTCAATTATTCAGATTTATCTCCATTCTTTGACCTCAAAATAACACACGTGATTGTGCCTTATAAAATAATTTTGAAATTTTATTCAGAGCTTTTAATTATTTTTGCAGAATGATTTCATTTTTACATTGCAAATTTTAGTTTTTAAATGCTTATAATTCTGAATTTTTTGGTCCAGAGTATGAATATTACTATTTTTTTAATCAAACATTTGAAAAACTCAATTTTATCCATGTGTGTAATGTGAGATTAGTCAATATCAAACATGAAAAATGTAAAAAGACCCATACATATGATTGCACATATGAGTAAAATCATATGGTATTTGTCTCTCTCCAACTTATTTTGCTTAGCATGTTACTTTCTTGATCCATCCACGTCGTTGCAAATGGCAAGATTTCATTCTTTTTTAAGGCTGAATAATATTTGATTGTATATATACCATATTGCTCACTCTAGTTTTGATTTGTATTCCCCAGATGATCAGTGACATTGAGCACCTTTTCATGTGTTTGTTGGCCATCGGTATGTCTTCTTTGGAAACATGGCTATTCATGTCTTCTGCCCACTTTTAACTGGATCATTTGTGTTTTGGGTGTTGAGTTTTATAAGTTCTTTAAATATTTTAGATTCTAACCCTTTATCCATTACGTCATTTGCAAATATCTTCTGCCATTCCTTAGGTTGCCTTTTCATTTTGTTGATTATTTCCTTCACTGTGCAGAAGCTTTCTTTCTTGATGAAGTCCCATTAGTTTATTTTTGCTTTTGTTTTCTTTGCCTCAGGAGAAATATCAAGTAAGAAGTCACTATGGCCGATGTCTCTTCTAGGTGTTCTCTTCAAGGATTTTGATAGCTTCCTGTGTCACAGTCTTTAATGTACTTTCAGTTTATTTTTGGGTATGGTGTAAGAAAGTGGTCTAGTTTCATTCTTTTGCATGTAGCTGTCCAGTTTTCCCAACACCATTTGTTGAAGAAACTGTCTTTTTCCATTGGATATTCTTTCCTACTTTGTCAAAGAGAAGTTGACTATGTAATTGTGGGTTCATCTCTGGGTTTTCTCATCTGTTCTATTACACCATGTGTCATTTTGTGACAGAACAATACTGTTTTGATTACCACAGCTTTGCAATATAACTCAAAGTCCAGAATTGTGATGCTTCCAGCTTTGCTTTGCTCAAGAAAAAATGCTGGCGGTATTTGATGTAGATGCATTAAATATGTAGATTGATTTGGGTAATATAGATATTTTAACAATATTTGTTCTTCCAGTCCATGAACATGGAATGTTTTTCCATTTTTTTGTGTCATCTTCAATTTCTTTCATCAGTATTTTATAGTTTTTCAGGGTACAGATTTTTTACCACTTTGTTAATCAGAACATTTTAAAGACAATTTGAAACACATTAGTAAATTTTGAAGAAAATGAAATTAAGACCTTTATGTTATTCATAACTAGAATTAAAATATTTAATTCTTCATATGAATAATAATTGTACTTTTTGATGGTAAGTTAAAGTGGTTAGGATATAATTTAATATTTAAGAAAGTAGAAATAAAAAACATATAAATTTAACCAAATAGAAATATTTTTTTCATAAATTATTGAAATACCAATGTTAAAATAGTGTGGAATTAATAGCCCTTTGAGGTATCTTTGTCTTTAATATATATTGACTTATGGTGGTGAGCCATTAGGTAAGAACCATGTGAAGGTCTTAAGAACATTGGAAAGAGCAGGGGAAAAAACACAGGAAAGGAAAACAATCATTAAAGTTACCAAAAGGCTTTCAATGCAAACAAAATATATTATTTTTGATAATTCCTAAAAATGAATATGCTAGTCAATTTTTTTGTTTTTATATTGGTGGTGGTGGTGGAGAGTCAGAAACAATGTTATGGGATTTATTATAATGTAAATATCATAAATATTTCAATTAATAACAAGTCCTTGTCACTGCTACTGTGTTCCTCAATTTATAATCCAATAGGATTGATTGGAATATTTTTCACAGTTATGTCTAATCAGATAAAATTAATTCAGATTTCTGGAGACATTTTTAGTTTTCTACAATTTAGATTTATAAATACAGAACCTCAATTTTGAGGCTGACTTACCCATTTTCTTATTTTTAATTGTAAGTGTGATCCATTACATATTTATGAAAAATAATAATGCTTACTCACAAAATAGTCACTGTCATATAGAAAGATAGACAAGTAAAATCACAATTAAAATAAGTGTTCAGCTGTAGGCAACAGAAAACCTTGAGCACAGATATTGCAGATAGTCTGAAGACCTCAGTGGTCTGTATGTTATATGATTATAGATGTTTCAAATCAAGCCTTACAAATTTTATAATGAAATTTAAAAAAAAATATTTCTTTTTCTTATCTCAGCAATTTCTCAAAGTCTACCAGGAAATATTCTTGTACTTTGTTTTGTCTGTGCTTTTAAATTCCTACCCATAGTCACCTTAATGATACATACTTAGCACCAAATAGTTTTAAATAATATTTGTTTTTTATCAATTTAATGTAAGTGAATCAATGGCCCTAAAGATCTTTTAAAGGCTTATTTTTTTAAATATTATTTTTACTATAAAACTAATCAATTTCATATGACCTCTTTTAAAAAAACTAAAATTTTAACGAATATTCTTTGGTGAATTTTTTTTAAAAACATAAGTGTTATTGGTTTTAGTATGATTTAAATAAGAACATTGCTTATTCTCTTTCTAATAAGAATGATTTTGAATTAGTATTATTTGTCAATATCTATACATATTTTACATAAATCTTATAACACCCCCCCCCACACACACACTCAAACATGACAGAAAAGCTCACGATCATCTGACTGAAATCTTTGCATACAATTTCCTCCTTTACGTAAGAATTCTACTTTTTATTTTAGGAATAAAGAAAAGTGAATGGTCCCTAAGTCTTTTATCTGTCAAATGTACAATCTGAATGTTTTAATTTTTTATTATTTTATTTATTTTTAATTTCCCAGCTTCTGAGCTATCATTTGAGCTCAGACATATATTTTTGGTTCCAAGCCTCAAGCTTCCAGCTAAGCCAAATCTATTTATGCTAACGATCTCCAGCAGCTGCACTCTGCATTATCTGAGGCTTCTGGGAGGTCTTCCAAGGGAACTCCAAATAGAGCATATTGCAGCGATCTAGTCTGGAGTGCTGAAAGTAATGTCCCACCTGCAGTGATTGCTCTGCCACAGAAATCGTGATAGCTACACAATTGTCTAAATTGAGAGAGACAGAAAGAGAGAGGGAGAGAGATAAAGAGAGAGAGATCTATTCTATTGTTTCATCTTATTCATCTTTCATCTTCCCTTTGTGTATTCCTTGGCTTCTTAATGATAATGCAAAGTGGTTGGCTGTCACCTCAACTACCCCAACCCACCAGGGGTCCCATTCTTCCCCATATTCTACCTCCTGCCTTTTATAGCTTTCTATGATGTGAGCAATGACCCATGGAAAGAATTGGAGACAACCATACAACATCATTGCTATTAATGAGCTTAAGAAGCACAGTCCATGAAAATACAGTAGTTCTATAGAAGAAAAAAGAGTGGAGGTTTTACCACCCATCATTCAAATGATGAATGAACATACTGAGCTATTTCTGCAAGGCACATGAACAGTTAGAGCTGAGGAGGGTTGTTCAAGAGAGACTGCATCAGTTAATCCACCACTCATGAAAAATGACTGCAGTGCCATCCTTTATCGGCATTAATGGTGCTTAAAATGCATCTGTGAGCATATACATATGCTTACACTTGTACAGAGATATGAAAGCATTCACTCTCACTGGATATTTTTTAACCGCCATATAGTGCAAGTGACTTCGGGAGTTCAGCTTCATAACTTTCCTAATAAAAATTGAAAAAGTTTTGTTACAGTTTGACAAATGATTCTATCTGCAGAAAACCCTTGGAACCATAACCATTTTTTACATAGAGATGTGCCAAAATGCTTGAAAATAATTTAGGCAGCTGCCAGACTATTTTATTTGCTAGTTTAAGACATGGCCTTTAGCAATTTGCTTCACCTTCTTCCATTTGAATACCTTAGCCAGGAAATTGCTATTATAATGATACAGAATTAATTTGAAGGGTTATTTAAAAAGGCAAAACAAGACCACAAAACTGGAAGAAGAGCCATTGTGACTTATTTATTATATAACCCAAAAGATGCTAGAAATATCCCTCAGACAATGTAACACTTCCAAAATTCATGTCTTTAATGAAAGTTTTCCAGATTTGAATCGATTTTCTGTATGTTTTTGAAGATCAGTTTTAGAAACCTGAGTTTCTTACAGACTGAAAACCAACAGACCAAAATCGATTTGATTTATATGAGTTTACGAAGGAAATAAAGTGGGCAAAATATTAATATGTACCTAGCGTGGCTTACTAGCATCTTCAAACTGACCTAAAAGGATGCTCTTTAATTCACATGGAGATATTCTTTTAACCTGGTTGACAATTCCCAGTGTCCATTTCTGTTTATTCTACACATTGCTTTTTTTAAAAAATATATTCTTTTAAAAATACTATTCTTTCCCACCCCTCTTTAAGGCAGCTCTATCATAAGTCAATCAATGCTAGGTGCACGGTTTATTTCTGAACTCTTTATTATGTTTCATTGGTCACTGTTTTCATATTTGTACAAAATCTCACTGTCTCACTTAGCATAGTATCCTGTAATATGTTCTCACCTTGGTTTTTCAGAAGGGTGTGCTAAGCCATGGTCTTTTGTATAAATATAAAAGCATTTCAATTAAGAAAAAATGATGCTGGGATTACATGGACCCCGTGGGTCAGTTTGGAGAGTCTTGACATCTTTAAATAGAGAGAAATACAATTGAATTTTGATATTTTGAGTTTTGAGAACCAGCCTCCAGTTGCATTAATTTTGTCTTGTTTTCCTGTTTTTAATTTCATTGGTTTCTATTTTAGTTTCCTTTTTTCCCCTTCTTGCTTGAGGTTTAAATTATTTTTCCTTCTCTAGTTGCTGAATGTGGAAGCTTAGTTTATTGATTATATACTTTTCATTAATTTTCTAATATATGCATTTTAATCGCATAAATTTTCTGCTAAGCCCTGTTCTTGCTGCATCCCCTTACATTTCATAAAGCTATATTTTCAGTATATTTTGTAAGTTCAAAATATTTTTCAACTTTCTAGCTATCTTTCTGTTATTACTAGCTAGTTTGATTTCATATGGTCTGAGAGTGGTATGAATTAACTTGGATCTCCCTTAAGAAGATATGTTAAAGATCTCATCCCCATTATCTCAGAAAATGGGTCACACTTAATATTTTTCTAGTTACAGATACCAGAAGCTTCAAATTTCTTTACCATCTTTGTTGTTTTTCTTCTCTCTTGATTTTGATATTTCCCTATGTATTTCTCCTCAGTGAGAGTTTGTTGTTGGTGAAGTAGACAGAGAACTAATCATGTGGATTTTAAACCTGTGTGAAAATTACTAAAGACAAGGGGAAGTAGAGAGTCAAGTGATCAGGTTTACATTTTGAAAATTTTCTGGTGTTTAAAAAATCCTTCTGTCGGGGATCAATTTACCCTGTACCGGGTTTGCAAATGGGCACAGTTTGCTAGAAGAATGTATTTTTAAAGAGTAAGTCCAATTGACTTGTTGGGTCTAAACTATAAACATACAAGGCAAACTTGGGGAGAAATACCCAAGATCAAATGTGATGGAAAATAAAAGAAAGTGAAAAAAAAAGAGAAAAACTCAGTATTAGCAAAAACCATAGACCTGTGTTTATATGCAGCGGAAAAGGAGCAATGTAAACATTTATGACACTTAATAATTCTCATGGACACACAATAAATAAGTAGGCAAAAATCTGACAAATTAAAAATATTAACCTAGTCTCGGACTCAATGAAAAGAAAAACATTAATTTCTGAAACCACTGAAAGACAGAGGATTGGTTAAGGACAAAGAGATTCAAAGCTAAGGCTTATTTGTCTTTACTAGAGTCCCAAAGCCTCTGAATTTGGAAGCATAATTAAGGGCTGTTCACTTTCAGAAATTAAGAGAGATTCTCCCACGGTGGTGAATTAGTCACAAATAGTCACCATAGCTAAATCCAAAAGGGCCCTGTAATCTAGCAAAGGATGTATAAAATTATGATGAATAGGTCAAAAATGGTATTGTGGATCTATGAACTTAAACTAGGCTTAGAGAGTTTATCATTACAAATATAGAGCATGTAGTCTGCAAATGTGAGAAGAGAGGATGTCCTTAGGCAGCTCAGTCTTTTTTTTTTAGATTCTTTTTTTTATGTCTTTATTTTATTTTGAGAGAGAGAGACAGGGAGCGAGTGGGGAAGGGGCAGAGAGAGAGAGACACACACACAGAATCTGAAGCAGGCTCCAGGCTCTGAGCCGTCAGCACAGAGTCCGACGCGGGGCTCGAACAAACAGACGGTGAGATCATGACCTTAGCCAAAGTCAGATGCTCAACCGACTGAGCCACCCAGGCACCCCTAGACAGCTCACTCTTAATTCATCGTTGGGCATCTATAATGGTAATGGTATAAAGAGAACTAGACACCAAGTTTTAATTATATATAATAGACATCAAGAGAAGGTGTTGTTGTTGTTGTTGTTGTTGTTGTTGTTGGAACAAGGCTGCAGGATTTGACTCTCAGCTTTTTCATCTTTAGAAAAGTGCCTTGGGAAAGCTAATTTCCCAATGCCTTAGTGCATTCATACATATCATATGGGGCAAACTAATACTGAACTCATAAGGTTGTCCTGAAGATTAATTTAGTTAATAGCTGTAATATAAGTAGAACAATGAAAGCGTTCAACAAATGCCGTCACTACTATAATACAAGAAGCATAGAGAGGCTGAGATGGGCCAATATTCATCAGCATTAGTGTTTCCACAATAGGCACTGTCATTGAGAAAAAGTTCCCCAGCTAAGTGGAAGAGGATATTTTTCCTCAGTCTTTCATAGCATCTAGAAGAGGTCATATGAGTACAAATGAAGTATACTTCTTGATGCCAAGATAGGTAAATAATGAGTTCTCCCTCTACACCATCATTTTTTCTTTTTGCTTGTGACCCTGAGGTCCCCCTGGGGTGATGGAGCTACAAGATATAAGGAAGGAGCCTTGATTCCCAAATCACTATGTGCAGAAAAGTCATCTGTGAACTGGAAGACACCACATTGGACTATACTCTGATGAGACATAAGCCCTGTCACATTAATTCACTGAAACTTGGGGTTGGTTACAACAACTAGAGTTACTCTAACTTGTTGAGAAAAAAGCCCTCCTGTTCATTTTATAAAGGATTCTTATCTAAGGAATCTTGAAAGCATTAGTCAAAAAACAAAAACAAAACAAAAAACAAAATCAGATTGACCTGCCTCCTCACAAAGTTAAAACAAAGTACCTTCTTGCTTTTTTTGCTATAGTTGGTTTACTTCTATTAGTCTATTTCCTTTCCTTAAATAATATTATTTAAAAATTCTAGTAAAAGTTGAGCAAAATCAATGTGGATCTGGGTTATAACATGTATAATGTTCCAGGGATCCTGCTTTATCTTGTGAAATGATAATTGATTAAGGGCAATGTTGCTTTGGTTTTAAGCTACTATGCTGGTTCTGGGATTTGTTTGTTCTTTCTAAATGTTATGCCTGTAAGTCTTGTCTGTGGAATTGTTTTTTTTTATCCTATCAACAGTTCAATAATTTGGAAAAAAATGTGATACATGAGAGATTTGATTTGAAACATATGAAACTGCAGAGGAATGAATGAAATTCATCTGGTCCAGGGTGGAATTAGAAATGTAAGAGTAAATGTTTTTCTTTCTTTCTTTTTTTTGTAAATTTAATACATCTGAGACCAAGGAGAGTTTTAATTCTTCGTTTTATTTTGTTTTTCCTTAGGAAAAAGAAAATGTTTTCACTTATAGAAATTTTTAATTTCTTCCTGAGACTCTATTTTCCCTCAAAGGATGAAATTTTGAAAAAGGGAGGGGTCACATATTACTGTACTTCACAATTTGGAGGATTTTGTGTTTCTAGAATTGCATTGTTCTCACTAAATTCTTCTCTATCTGTGACTACAGATATAGGTGGACATCGGAGTTAAGCCAAACTTTATCTGGAAGACAGAATGGAATTAGAAAACAAAGTTGCTTAATTGTTGCTTTATAATAAATTACTCTGAGACACAGCAGCTTAAAATAATAAATATTATGTCACATAATCATTAAGGGTCAGGAATCCTGGAATGACTCATTTGGAAATTGCAGTTTGGGTCTCTCCTGAGACTATCGCCAAAATGACATCAGGCAGGAGTGTGAATATCAGAAGCCGGGCATTTTGGGAGATGAAAGGTGTCTGCTATTATCCTCCACCTGCTCCAGATGCTTTATGTTCTTCCCACACACAAAACACCCTCACCCATTCTCAAAGTGCCAGCATGTCTCATGACGACAGAAGCTCAAAGTCTAGAATATCATCATCTAAACCAAGTCCAAGTGTGAGCAAGTTTCCTTTGTTGTCATACCTTAAGTATAACTTCTTGAGTATAGCTCCTGTTGGTATGTGGGTAAATAGTGAATGAGGTAAATATATAGAAAATAAAGTAAATTTTAAAATAAACTAATAAATAAAGAGAAACATCTGCTCATCTCCTGTCCCTTCAGCCAATATTTGAAGTTAAGAAAGGCCAAACTGCTATAAACACTCTTCTTCAAAGATGAGGAATACAGGAGGCACATGGGATTCCTAGTTATTTTAGAGAAATAATCTTCATTCTCCTGATGCATTTCACCAGTATTTATGAAAAAATGCTTTCTGGCTCTAAAACAATAAAAACAGGGGTGCCTGGGTGGCTCAGGTCATGATCTCGAGGTTTGAGAGTTCCAGCCCCGTGTTGGGCTCTGTGCTGACAGCTTAGAGTCTGAAGCTTGCTTCGGATTCCCCGGTCTCTTTGCCCCTCCCCTGCTCACGCTCTGTCTGTCTGTCTGTCTCTCTCTCTCTCTCAAGTATAAAAAAACATTAAAAAATTTAAAACAATAAAAGCATATGGAGGATTTTTGTAAAGTATCTAATGTACTTTATGTGAAAAATTTTAAACTCCAGCAACAGAGTTTTATTTATTCAATCATTAATCATTAAACTATATATTTCTTCTAAAAGTTAGATAATGGGAGTGGTCAATAGAGAAAGAAAATAGTATTCTTCTGTCACCTCTTTTTTATTTTATTTTTAAATGTTTACTTTTAAGATCGAGGAAGAGCGCAAGCAGGTGAGGGGCAGAGAGAGGGGAGACAGGATCCGAAGTGAGCTCTATGCTGAGAGCAGAGAACCCAAAGCGGGGTTTGAACCTGAGAACCAGGGGATCCTGACCTGAGCTGAAATCAGATGCTTAACTGACTGAGCCACCCAGGAGCACTTACTTGTTCCTTCTTTTTTTTAAGCTTACATGCAAGTGAACAATTTTAACTATTGTTTTATATTAATATTAGATTAGGGCATTTTTTATGTGACAAATAATAAACAAAGAGACTCATTGCCTCTATCAAAGCTGATTTAGCCCCTAAAAAACTCTAAATTAGCGCAAAACTTAGATTGATTTTATGGTTCCTGGCTGATTTAGATTTATTTAACAATGGCATTGAATGATTAATTGCACATACTGCATATATTACCAAAAAAAAAAAAAAAACCCAAAAAACAAAAAACCCTGTATTGAATACAACCTTGGGCATTTTTCTGATTATTTCTTCTTGAATCTCATACCTCTGAAAAGTCTGGAAAGATAAAGTATCCCTCTATTTTGTTTTTGTAATCTCAAAGATATTTACTTTATATCCAACTTGCCCTTTAAAAATTAATTATATTAACACATTTTTTCATGTTATGTTCTTGTTCAACATGTAATTTTTTTGAAAAGTTATCCGTACCCAGCATTGTCAAATCGCATGATTTTATCCCTTTGAACATGCACAATGAATTATGAACACAAGAATATTTATGCTGGTGAAGGGGAATAAATTAAGTACTCAATTGCATACCGGAGAGGTGCATATTTCCTTTGACTTTAGCTAGACTTGGGCAGGTGGGTAAAGAGACTAATGTTTTTCTCTTAGTGTGCCATTTATCAAGCACCACAGTGGCTCAAAGCAATTTTGTTCTCTCTTCATGTCCCGGGGGTCCCAATATAGATTTTCATTTTGCCAGCTGGAATGAGTCTGAAAATTCTCCCTGACGCTTGGTCTTGATCAGCTGCTGTTCTTCATTGACTGAGCAAGTAATCATTTTACTGCCACTAAGATGGAGAAGTGACCTATCTTCAGAGTGACCCTGTAATTCATTTGCTCTTTGTGTTACACTAAGCTGTCCTGTTGAAGGAAAACAGAAGCTGCCTCAGTTAAATAATGAGACATCTGGGTCACTGGCCACAATTTGAAATAAAATCCACAGTTTGTGGGTCAGGATAAAATATATATATGGGGCTTCCCTTAAATAGAATTCTGTAGAAGACCACACACACACACACACACACACACACACACAATTTCATCTTATCTGAGATTTCTAAGATTCTGAGATTTCTAAGAAGGAATCTTCTTCTTAGATTTCTTGTATATACTTTATCTTCATTCCCAAACTATGGATTTCATATGAAAATTTGGCCAATGATCCACTCATCTCATTATTTAATCAGGTCAGTTCTGATTTTCTTCAACAGGACAGCTTAATGTAAAACATGGAGCAAATGATAACGTCGTCACTCAGGTTGTCTCTCCACTTTAATAGAGAGTGAGTGTATGTGGTCTTCAGAATCTGGCTTAGAAGTCCCATACATATTTATTTTATTATTTTCTAAGTTTATTTATTTTGAGAGATAGAAAGAGCGAGATGGGGAGAAACAGAGAGAGAGGAGAGAACAAGAATCCCAAGCAGTCTCCACGCTCATGCGCAGAGACCGATGTGGGGCTTGAACTCATGAACTTGAGCTGAAGTCAGTTGCTTAACCACCTGAGCCATCTAGGCACCCTAGAAGTCCCATATATATTTAGTGGCTAGAGTTAGGGTATACAATTATGTGCATGCTTTTGGTTTTCTTATTATGTTTTATTGTGTTATTTATTACTGTTTCTTAGAAGCAGGAATACATCCATTTAGTTACTTGATTATCTTAAGTCCCTACTGGTAAACTATTACCACTATTTTACATGCAAGTATCTTCTGGCATTACCAAACACATCTTTGGGACCTGTTTTGTGCACGTCAGCATGCTGGACAATGGGAATGCAAAGATGAATAAAACACCATGCTTATTTGGAAAAAAAAAAAAACTGAATTACCCCAAAAACAACATTGAAAGCACAGATGTGCTGAGTAATAGGAAGAAATCAAGACAATTATATGTTTTGGTAATCACACTATATTTTTAAACTAAAATAATTTATTTCAAAATTTAAAAGCCCAGAATTTAAAACTTTACTCCTATAAGACATCTGTATTTAATAATATGTATTATATATGATTTAGTTATACATCGCTGCATAGAAAACCAGCCCACAACTTAATGGCACACAACAGGAACCATTTTAATATGCTCACACATTCCAAGAGGATTTCCAAAAGGTTATAATGGGGATGGTTTGTCTGGTTTCCATGATGTCTGGGACTTCTACTAGAAGAATGTAAACATGTAGGGAAGGAAAATTTGAAACTAGTGTATCCGTTTCAGCCTTGGCTTCTCCTACTCACGTGTCAGTCTTCTGTATTCAGCTCATCTGTGTCTACATGACATTGGAGCTGTGAGGTTTGGGATATTATAACAGGACAACTGTATTCTGAGAGGGAGCCAATTGAGAAGGACAGTCCCAAGGGCAAGCATTTCATCAGACTGAGTCAGAAGCTGTTATGGGCTTTAACAACAGCTTCAGAAGACACACAGCATCATTTAACTGAATATTAACTCCATTTAACTCATTAATGTAGTACCCAGAAGACTTTTAGTCTTAGTGTGATGAATATTAAAGTATTTGGTATTGGATTTAAAACCACACAATGTCTAAATTTGCCAATCTCTTTGTATATGAAAGTGTATTTTACCTTATTTATTTACTTATTTATTATTTATGCTTCTAATAATTCAAATGATCTATGTTCCTCACAGGCTTCAAGGTAGGTAATATATTACCAAAAAATGAAACAAAAGAGAAAAATCTATTAACACAACCAACAAAATACATCAGTTTTTAAAGGTGTTGAAAAATTGAAATGATTTAAAACATGTTTAACTTTGAGCGACATCGACGAGGTCTACAACAATTCTATGATAACAGATTAGCTCATTGAATTCTTAACTTACAATTTAGAAAAATGAAGGTTACAATTTTGAATATGTCATAAATGGTATAACAAGGTAAATTCTCAATCTCCTTGTCTAAATCTGATACAGCATTTCCCAACATGTGTCCCTTTTCTGTAGGGGTAAGTCAAATAAATGTTTTACATTATCAACTATATTAGAATCAAATTCTTACCTTTCTAGTCTGCTAACCCTTTCCATTGTGAAAAATCACTGTGCATATTAGAAGAGTAAAAATTAATTTTGAAAATATTTAGTCTGAAAATAACAGCAAAAACGGACCATGTTGGAGACAAAAATAAGTTTTTATTTGTTTACAACAATAGCAGGTACAGAGGTATATGGTTGCTTGTATCAACTCTGACTCAGGCTCCAGGCTCAGTGGCCATGTCTCTGGGTTTCTTATGTATTACTACATCCCCGCAAGTATCCTGCTCTCAGAGAGAGTCAAAGGCAGGATGTAGGAGTCAATGCAAGGTGGACCCTTGCTTTATATTCCTCTTTCTTATTAGAAAAATATAATCTTTCTCAAAGCTACTTCTCATGTGCCTTGTATAGACCAGAAGTGGGTCACACTACCACTTCAATGGTTAAAGGTCAGTCAAGGCAGTGTTTAGCTTTTCTGGCCTCTGTAATGGGGGATATGTAAGGAACAATGGGTTTCTGGTAGAGGAAATTTAATAGTATGTATTATAATCGTATTAGGCAGGAAAGTGCACTTCCCCACAATTTCTCCACATCTTGATACCCAAAAACTACGAATATGTGTTTTTTTAATATGAAAAAAAGCAAACTAAAAAACACAACAAAAACATTTGCAGATGTGATTAAGGATGTTCTTTCTTTTTAATTTATTTTATGTTTATTTATTTTTGAGAAAGAGAGAGACAGAGCATGAGCTAGGGAGGGGCAGAGTGAAAGGGAGACATAGAATCTAAAACAGTCTCCAGACTCTGCACTGTCAGCACAGAGCCCGATGTAGGGCTCAAACCCATGGACTGGGAGATCATGACCCCCGAGCCTAAGTGGGACACTTAACCGACTGAGCTAGCCTGGTGCCCCTAATTAAGGATTTTCAAAGGGAAGATTGACTGGATTAACTGGATAAGCCCAGTGTAATCATGTGGCTCCTTGTAAGTGAAAAAATCAGGAAAAAAAAAAGCAAAGTCAAAGGGATGTCATCTGAAACAGACTCAACTGGCCATTGTTCATTTTGAAGGTTGAAGAAGAGGCCAGGCACAAAAGAATGCAGGTGGCCCATGGCAAGTGGAAAAGACAGATGAATGGATTTTCCTCTAGAGACCCCAGAAGGAAAACAGTACTATCTACACCTTAACTTTGGCCCAGTAAAACCCATTTTGGACTTCTGACCATTAGCACTGTAAAATACTCTGGTCGTGTTATTTTAACCCACTATATTTGTGGTGATTTTTTTACAGCAGCCATAGGAGACTAATGCAATATTCCTGTAACAAAGAGAATAGATAGATCCTGTTTCACAAACTTCTTTTATTATATATAACAATTTTATGCCCTAACTTATTAAAATCTTTTTTTGAAGAGCTTTTTGGTAGAATATATATTTTCATAAAGTTGGTGATGATAAATAGTTATAATTTGGAAATAAAATACCATCAACACAAAAAATACCACTTTGGTTCATAGCTTCACGTTTTCTCACAAAATAATCATTTACCAAAATGAGATAAATCATGAATAAATGAACCAGACATAGATATAAATATAATTAACCTTAAAAGGTGTGCTACCATTCTCTCATAAAAGTGATTTATTATATCAACACCATTTATTACATGTTTTGAATTACTTTTAATGATGACATGTAGTGGGGGATGCTACATCGGGATTTAGTCATCTGTCATGTTTAGAACTAGCTGTGAAATAGGCAAAGAAATCAGATCAAAATATTATTTTTAATGTTTATTTATTTTTGAGAGAGAGGGAGAAACCACAAGTAGGGGAGGGGCAGAGAGAGAGGGAGACAGAGAATCCAAATCAGGCTCCGGTGCTGTCAGCACAGAGCTCAATGCTAGGCTTGAACTCATGAAATGCAAGATCATGACCTGAGCCGAAATCAAGAATAGGATGCTCAGCCAACTGAGCCACTCAACTGCCCCCAGTTAGTTAGTTCGTTAGTTAGTTTAGTTAGTTTCATTATGACAAAATTAGAGTGTGGGGAATGGCCTACATATGAAGCCAAGTTGGTCTTTGTCCTATCGCAAGATTAAACTTGGTTACTGAGTCACAGACAGAAAGGAAAAATCCTAAGTCCAATAGTTACCAAATGGTGGTGAGCAAACATTAAGTGCCCTATTTGTGAACAGTCAAACTACAGAGGTAAAATAAGAGAATCTTAGTCAAGGATGCTTTGTTCCTTTTTCCCAATGCAGAAAAAAATTAAGACTCATAAAGAGGTTGGAATCTAGCAGAAAGTCTCTCATAAAAACAAAGAGAGAAATGAAGTATACCCTATCAGTGTGAAATACACTGAACAATGCATGTTACTTTATGTACAACAAACATTGGTAAGACTAAATGAGAGTATTAATAATTTGCAACAAATTATCTCTGAAAGTTGTGGGTTTTCTTCTTTTGGTGCTTAATAGAAATGGAAACAATTATTAGATCCTGGGATTGATAGAACGATCTAATTGTTTGGAAATATCATCATTTCTGAGGTTGACTTGGAGGAAAAAAGATGATACATCAAAAGCATTTAGTATCAAATCGTATTGTAAAAGCTATACCAGATGAAAGCCACTAGGGGACAAAAAGAAAAGAAAAAACATGAAGGACTAAGAAAGATCTTTACTGGAATAAAGGCCAAAAGCAAATCTAAAAATAAATCAGACATTTATTATGGCATTAAACTTTGGTGCTTGCCCAAGTTAACCAAAAGAGGAACATTATTTAAAGAAACATATATGGGGGCGCCTGGGTGGCTCAGTTGGTTAAGCATCCGATTTCGCCTCAGGTCACAATCTCATGGTTTGTGAGTTTGAGCCCCACCTTGGCAGCTGTGCTGACAGCTCAGAGCCTGGAGCCTGCTTCAGATTCTGTGTCTCCCTCTCTCTGCCCCTTCCCCACTCATTCTCTCTCTCTCTCTCTCTCTTAAAAATAAATATTGTTAAAAATTTTTTAATAAAAATAAAAAATAATAAAAATAAAGAAGCATATATTCAGTGGCCCCTGGGTGATTCAGTAGGTTAAGCACCCAACTTCAGCTCAGGTCATGATCTTGTGGGTCATGAGTTCAAGCCCCACATGGAGCTCTGCTGTCAGAGTGGAACCCACTTCAGATTCTCTCTTTCCCTCTCTCTCTGCTCTCCACTCCCTTCTGTTTCCCTCTCAAAAGTAAATAAACATTAAAGAAAGAGACACATATGCAGACACTACCTTTCACTACTTTACATTTCAGTTTTATTTTGTTGTTCTGTTTATTAGAAGCTTCCAGTTCTTCATCTACATCTTGGAGTCACATATCTCTGAGGGAAGGAAAACACCAGTGAGTCTGAATTTCATCTATTGAAGACCTACCTTCATACACAATTTCTAGGAATGCATTGGACATCTTTGCCAGCCTATGAATTGGGATATTACCCATTTCATATACTGTTCATGTGTATTGTGGTTAAGTTGTCATGATTTTTTTAAAAAAGCATGCAATGGGGCGCCTGGGTGGCTCAGTCGATTAAGCCTCCGACTTCGGCTCAGGTCATGATCTCATGGTTCGTGGGTTCGAGCCCCGTGTTGGACTCTGTGCTGACAGCTCAGAGCCTGGTGCCTGCTTCTGATTCTGTGTCTCCCTCTTTCTTTGTCCATCCCCTGCTCATGCTCTGTTTCTCTCTCTTTCTCAAAAAGTAAATAAACATTAAAAACTAAAAATAAAATAAAAAGCATGCAAAATTCAATATGAAGAAAGGATCAGTGTTACAGCAGGTAATGTTTATTATAGGTTTTCTTTGTTGGTTGGTTGGTTTGCAATGTTCTCCACCCCGTTTTCTTGCCTAGTTGATTGGTTAAACAAAAAGAAACTTAGAAAGCATGCAACACATTGTTGTAGCTCATTAAGACTTAATAAAACTATTGATAGACCTCAGACTGAGATAAACTAAAATATATATATATATATATATATATATATATACTCAAAGCTATAGTATGTACAAAAAACAAAATTAAAATCCCTTAAAATATTTTATCAGATTTAACTCCAAAGCAGCTTGCAGTAAGGGTCTAAATAGGCATTCGGAATCATTCCGGATTTTTTTCACATATATCTACAATTTTATAGTACCTGCCAATTATCATATTTCATTTTTCTACCTAAAATTCTAAAATTAATAAAATAATGAGCAAAGCATATTTATGCAGTGTTGAATCCAAAATTTGATTAGACTGTTGAGGATAATCAAATTGTTCCTTGTAAACATGAATTACAAATCACCCATTAATTTGAACCTGCTCAAACACCTCAGATATTAAAATAAATATGTATTAAACTATTATAGGGATACAGGTGAGGTGATAAAAGGTAAAAATAAGCGAGCGTGTTTTCTCACTTTACTGCCTCCCAAAACAACGTGGAAAATTTTATGTAAGGTACATAGGTCACTTGTTTCTATATTGACATTGTATTTTAATTTCATAGAAAGTATTGCTCATTTTACTTGAAAAAGAAGCTACAAATGCACATGCACATACACACACATACACACACATATATTTATATAATGTGAACAATTAGACAATATTATGGTATGGTGACATCTGGTTTCATCAGTCATTTTGTAAACATGATGCGAACTATGTTGAGATGGAATGAAGCTGTATTATTTATCTGTGTTTTTCCTTGCAGATAAAAATACACAATAAAAACACTGCTGCTTGATTGCTGATGTCTCTACTCAATTAGCATAGAAGCAAATTGATTTTTTTTTTTTTTGCTCGAGGGGGCAAAACAACAGAGTTGTTTTCTTCTTCCTGCTGTATTTCTATCAAACACATTTTTACTGGAGACTATGTTTGAATCTTAGGCAAGTTGGTTTCATTCTGTAAGTCAGAAATAATTTTCAATTGCAGCTCTCTATGCTCCCATAAGGAAAAATATTAGCCACCACGTGGTGGTTTAAGTGCACAATTAGCCTTTTTCTTACTTTCTCCATGTTGTACAACCAGGTGGGTGGTCCTTAAACACCCAAGTAGTCATTTCGAGGGCACTGAACACACACAAGTTCGGGTCTTCTACTGGAGTCAAAGATGTATTATCTTCCGTCATATCTGGCTTTAGGTGAAATGGTGTGAAAACAGTCTGAAAGTTTTAGCTATTTGATGAGTCACTCTCCACTGAATGGCAAAGTCTGATCAATGATGACCCGCTTGGAAGAAAGCATGTTGCTTAAACAAACATGCCCAACACCCAGGAGAAGCTGCAGGACAATCACAAAGATTTTTTTTTCTTTAAATTTTTTTTTGTTTTTTATTTATTTTTGAGAGACAGAGAGAGACAGCGTGAGCAGGGGAGGGTCAGAGAGAGACTGACTGAGCCACCCAGATGCCCCAAGATTTTCTTTTTCTTAATTCTGTTGGACACTGAATAATGGAAAAGGATAAAAAGAAAGAAATTTACTTTGATAGAGAAATAAAGCCTGGCTACCCTGTAATAGCAAGGGTGTGCTTTAATCTGATTATTCTTGCAATATAACAAAGTTACTGGGGACATTATTGCATTTTTGTAATCAGCCACGTTACTGATTAATTATAGTGCAAAAGAGGGGAAAAAAAGTTGTATCTATTATGTCCATGGCTTATATTAACACTTAAATAACTTGCCCACAACTATTTGGACGATAGTACTGTGTAAAATCCTCTCTTCATTTTTAGGTTACTCTACCCTCAGTTCCCAGTGCCTCCAAACCTATGGAGCCTATAAAAGTGATGTTCTGAACAATGTAGTCTGCATAATATGCAAGAAAAGCTAGCTGTCCTTAGCAAAATTCTGCTAGTAAGAAAGATAAAAACTCTCCCATGTATTCATGTGTGTAATTCTACTCAATGGTGATTCACCCCTCTTTCAACATATCTAATAGTATTTAGCATTTATGCTACATATGAACAAAATATGAAAGCAATGAATCCAACCTCATTTGCCCTTCTCACGAAACTATTAATTAATTAATATCCTATCCAAAAGGAAACTGGTTTATTAATGTTAAGGATGTGCAACAGAATTAATTACTAGTAACAATGCTAGCACAAGAGAAAGAATAAAGCAATCCATCTCCTCTAAAGAACGATGGCAATTAGAAAATTATCCAGAACATAGAAGGGAAAAAAGTATCAGCTTTTTTTTTTTTTGCTAAGTATATATTTGCTGAAAATAATGATGACATTACTTTTGCCAAGAGTATTCCAGTAATTATTTACTTTTTTTTACTTATTTACCAGTAGATTTTATTACTATGTGAATATTAATTTTACAGAGTTTATTTGATATTTTCGTATTGGAAAACAAACAGAATATTGTCATTTTAATGTTCAACCAGAATTTCACTTTCTTCACTTCATTTTATGTGTCTGAAAATCATTCATGTTGCTGTAAGCAACAACAAATAGTATGTCCAATTTCACTGCTGCATGCAATTTTATTTTATGCATATACCATATTCATTTTGTTTGATAGAGATATTTCTCCAGTGTCAATTATGAATAATATGGTATAGACATAAATATACATATCTTTTGTGAAATACATCTGTATGTCATATATCTTTGGAGAATATATCTAAGATGAAATTATTTGCATATGTTGAACTTTAGTAGGTAATGGATATGCATATGTTGAACATTAATAGGTAATTTCAAACATTTTTCTAAAGCAGTTTTGAATTTGCCCAACAATAGTTCATCCTTTCCAAACTAGTATTAAGTATGTCTTCCTCCTCCTCCTCCTCCTCCTCCTTCTTCTTCTTCTTTTCTTTCTTTCTTTCTTTTTCTTTCTTTCTTTCTTTTTTCTTTCTTTCTTTCTTTCTTCTTCTTCTTCTTCTTCTTCTTCTTCTTCTTCTTCTTCTTCTTCTTCTTTTTCTTCTTCTTCTCCTCCTCCTCTCCTTCTCCTCCTCTCCTTCTCCTCCTCCTCCTCCACCTCCTCCTCCTCCTTCTCCTCCTTATACTCCTTCCTCTCCTTCTTCCTCCTTCCTCCTTCTCCTTCTCCCTCTCCTTCTTCTCCTCCTTCTCCCTCTCCCTTTCCTTCTCCCTCTCCTTCTTCAACTTCCTCCTTCTTTTTCCCTTATTCTCCTTCTTCTTCCCCTTTTGTTATTTCTTCTCCTCCTCCTTCTAATTCTACTTTGTGATAGTATTTAGATATTTTATATTTGATTTGCTTTTATCCATTGGCTAATTACCTTTTCATAAATTTATTGGCTATGTGGCCATCTTTTGAGAACTACTTGTTGTTTTTTGCTATTTCTTCTATTATTCATCTATATTTTTCTTATTGATATGTAGGAAGTCTTTATATAGTCTAGATAAGAACTCTTCATCTGTTTTATCTATTTAAAGTATATTCTCCTCTGTGACAATAGAAGTTGATTTTTACTTGCTAATATTTTTTTTGAAGACGTGACCTTTATATTAAGGCAAATTTAATCCAAACACATATGGAAATGATTTGAACTTGGACCTCAGAGCCAGTAAGGTTGGTTTAGTTCTGCTGTACTCTTTCCCAAGTGTGTCATCTCTTGGATGCCCTACAGAAAATCTAGGGTACTTACCAAAGTCCCTCCTGCCTGAGAGAACCAGGAGTACAAAAATTAGAGGAAAGTGAGATAGTGGAATGAGAAAAAGCTGATAATACATTTACTATTTAAGAGTAAGCCATCCTTATCTGGGGATAGTGCGTTCACTGACAAAGCATTATTTCTGTGATGTGGGGGAAAGGAGGATCTGAAGGTGATAGAGTCAGAATTCATTTTGGGTGAAATTTTGAGATCTTTCCAAGCTTCAACAATATCAGATGCCTGTATTTCTTCATTACCTTTCACTATCAGCCCATTCTTCAGGGGCATTTATGATACAAGACACACCATAGTGAGGCTAAAAGTGATCCAGAGAGTCAAAATCTAAACACAGATAAATTTGAAGAAAGAGAGGATTGGCTGAAATCAGATGATTGAATAGAGGGAAAAAAATAACACTGCAATCTGGAACAGTATTCATACTGGAAAGGTACCAGTGAGAATCCTAAGAGGAGGTCAGAGACTGCCAAAGTGGGAGAGCATGATTCCTCATGTAATGTGTCATCTTTCACTGCAAGGCAGCTGGTCAGCTTTTGGCAGGAGTCTCAAGGCTGGCATGCAGTCATGGCCTCTGCCTCAGAACCATAGAGTGTTTGCTATGACTGATGTGTTGCCATGTCCTTTATGATGATGGATCTAGTCAGCCACGGTTACAATCTGGGTGGTGCAGACTCCAAAAGCAACTTGATTCTAGTCAGTTTCATTGGAAAGCCACCCTTTTTGTGGGCATCTACACAAGTGACATGAACAATCTAATCAGTAGCAATGATCTGTTTCCAGTCTGCAGCTCCAAAGAGGGGAATGTTTAAAATAAGCTGTGATTTTTCAAGTGGTAGAATGGTGATATGGAAAAGCAAGTCAAACCATAACAAGGTTTGCCAGATGGAGTACTGACCAGGGTTAGGAGAACAATCTTAAGTTCCGCTGACCTGACAGTAGACACAAATCAGTTTCTGTTTCTGTATACGTGGAGGGGAAGTTAAATTGCTCTAATAGTCCCATAGATGATCTTGGGTCTCAGTGAAGCTGAACCACAAGGGAACCAGGCCCAGGTATTTAAGGAAAACTCTGTGAATCAAGGGGTCTACTGATTCTTATAGTGCAGTGGAGGTTAAGATTTCTCCCAAAGAGTTAGCTGTTTCTTTTTCGTGTGAATTAAGTAGCCAATGAGGCGAGGCTTAACTTTTTTTTAAATGGGTGGTGTAGTAGATGGTGGCTATGTCCAATAGGTGGCAATGTTGCATCAGGAAATGGCTCTCACTACTCCAGCAACCATTAAGGATTTGAATAAACCTAATTCATATCTCTGTTTCTTGGATACACCATTGTTCCTTTCTGACCACTGGTGGTGAGGGAACTGGTAGAAGGTGGTTGTGGGGAGTAAAGGGTGATATTAAACTAGTACCTCTCTGTAAGTAGCATTACCTCAATGGGAGGATCTTCTCTAATATTTGCATCATGGGAGGTGCAAACACCTACCACATCAACACTAGCAGTATATTCTGGAGTGGACATTAGAACAGCAACATATAATAACAAAAATAGATTGAAGCTTCATGCAAATAGGCATGGCACATTTTTTTTCCAGTTTTTACTTGCCTGTACACTGCCTACATTTTAACCAAATACACTTCTAAAGTTCTGGATCCACTCAAACTCTGTATTGAATACTAATAGTTTTCCACATTTATTCCAGTTTTGGAGAATCCTTGGGTCAGCAGCCATAATCATATTGCCTTTTGGTTTGGGCCACTAAACTTGCTAACCTAGTGTCATGATAGCATGCTTTTTCTGTCTACTCAGAGAAGAGTAAACAGAACCAAAGATACCATCTGGGCAACACATTACAGTCATGCTTCTCACTGCTCAACCTCTATACAAGAATTTGATGCTTATTCATTAACAAACATGACAATGGAGCACCCCCTCCACTCCTCCTACACGTGTCTTTCATTTAGGTGAGAGTATTCACTAGAAGAGTCCAAAAAGTTGTTCTTTTCTTTCTGAAAGCCATGCTTCTGCCAGCAATCTGATCCTCATTGACAAAATCAATTCTGTGAAGGATCTGAGATCTTACCTATTTTCAACCTAGTAATTTAGCCTAAAACAGCTCCTTGGATGCTGGTATTAGAGACAAAATCTGGAGGTCAGAGGCAAAGGCCTTTATTGCTCGTAGTACAGCAAGCATCATGAACACTGACATATTTGCATCAGTTTCCCTTGCCTTCCGAGTCCCATGGTAAATGCAGATAGACCTATATAAATAGTGACAAACACTGGATTGCATTAAATGACAGAAACCCAGAGTTTAGACTATCTGAATCTTTTATAATGGATAATAAGCATGCCTGCACTTTGCCTTAGGGAGAGACATAAACTTTACTATACTGGACTGTAAAGACCCCTGCCCTTTGTTCTGAAGGGAGAGGGTATCTGTCTTCCAAAGGTGATTGCTCTATGAACATTCTCGAAAAGGCAGTTTAGAATGAAGGTCAGACAGTGTCTACGCTCACAAGACACACAGAAATGTAGGTTGTTAATAGAGAATTATCTCCCAAAGATAGATGTATAGAAGCAGAGAAAAAAGGGAAAATATAGTCTTATCCAAATACTCTTTTTCTGTTATTAAAAAGTGTTTGTTAAAAGAAGTACATTTCTTAAAATATTATCTCAATTATTTTTTATTTGTAAAAATCCCTATATTGATATTTCACTGTTATGGTGTCTTTGATCCTTATGTTTATAAATGTAAGAATTTGTTAATTCCAGGCATTCTCATCTAATTTTACTTGTATCAAAAATATATGTGTGGATGTGTATATATATAGTTTTCTAAAGTATTGTGTTTTATTTTATTTAATTTTTTAATGTCTATTAATTTTTGAGAGTGAGACAGAGCATGAGTGGGGGAGGAGGAGCAGAACCCAAAGCAGACTCCAGGCTCTGAGCTGTCAGTGCCAAGCCCCACTTGGGGCTCCAATTCACAAACCATGAGATCTTGACTTGAGCCAAAATCAGACGCTCAGCTGACTAAGCCACTCAGGTGCTTCATAAAGTATTGTATTTTAAATGTGAGTACATATACATAGGCAAAATATAAATGATTGTTAAAATGTATATTCTGAATATATTTGAAATACATACTCCTTGTCCTATAGTCTTGCATGGAATTTTTATTTTATAAAATACAGAAAGCTATTAATGACATAAATAAATGCAATCTGTTTATATTTTTAAAGCCATGAATATAGTTTTAAAAATCTGTTGGTAAATATGTGCTTCCTCTATGATAAATTTGACACACACAAACTTTAAAATTGTTATGTGAAGACATGTGACAAAAATACCAGTTTTAAGTGCCTGTTGATATCTTGTTCAGGAAAAAATATGTCCCAAAACACATAAAAATAGGCTGGATATTAAATAAAACAATTTACCAATCTGAAGTTTTATGTCCTGGAATATCATATTGGACTGCCAGGTGATTTTACATCTCCCCTTCAAGAACTGCATCCTAATGGAGCTCAGAGAAGGTTTTTTGGCCACTTTCACCATCTGGTAGAGGATATTCTTATTTGCCATTTCAAAATTTTAATGTATAAAAGAATGCTTATTCATCAAACCCTTTTCCCTTAATTGTAAATATGCTGTACAGTTTATAGGGAAATGAAACGGCAAGGCTTATAAATGAATAAGTCAGTTTGTGTAATAAAATAACAATTTCACAATAAAGTAAATATTATAGAGATTGTCAACTGAATGAGATCGAGAAGTAACTATGCTCACTTCCCATTAGTGTCACACCTGCTTAGAGATTAAATTGCACTATTTTATGCTACATTAAAATGGCATTTTCTAGAGTGATATTTTACATTTCTGATAGGCAGTTGTGAATGCCTTGGTGCACTCGGCAACTTTCTGTTTTCTGCAGTGAACATTTCTATTAGTGACAATTCACCCATAATTTTATTTTAGAAGAAAGGCAATGTCAGCCAGGACACATGTATATACTCCCTCTTTTTTCTAAACCAGAGCAATAAGAAATTTTATCATTGTTAATAACTTCTGAATTCAGGCAGATGGAACATCAATTTAATGCTTCATCTGAATGCCACCTCCTACAAACATTAATACTAAATAAAAACCTGTATTTTGAAGAAAGAACACAACTTTCTATCTTACAATTTTAAATTTGATTATTATTAAAAAATTAAAGTTATTGACATCTTCAGTTATGTGTATGTTTTATTTATGTTAGATTTTGATCAATGTGTCTATGATGTGGTAATTTTTCCTTTCCTACTTTATTTATAATCGAATATTTATTAGTGTTTGATTTACATCCTTGAAATTACAATTCCCTAATGGTCTAATGAAACCATATGTTTAAATCAGATTTTTAGCATAAGTAACTTATTTAAACATCATTTTTTTAATTTAAAACTCATGTTTACACTGTTAGTAATTTACCCAAGGGATACAGGAGTGCTGATGCATAGGGACACATGTACCCCAATGTTCATAGCAGCACTTTCAACAATAGCCAAATCATGGAAAGAGCCTAAATGTCCATCAACTGATGAATGAATCAAGAAGATGTGGTTTATCTATACAATGGAATACTACATGGCAATGAGAAAGAATGAAATCAGGCCATTTGTAGCAACGTGGATGGAACTCGAGGGTGTCATGCTAAACGAAATAAGTCAGGCAGAGAAGGACAGATACCATATGTTTTCACTTATAAGTGGAACAGGAGAAACTTAACAGAGGACCATGGGGGAAGGTAAGGGGAAAAATAGTTGGGGACAGGGAGGGAGGCAAACCATGAGAGACTCTTGAATACTGAGAACAAACTGAGGGCTGATGGGGATGGGAGAGAGGGGAAGAGAGGTGATGGGCATGGAGGAGGGCATTTGTTGGGATGAGCACTGGGTGTTAGATGGAAACCAACTTGACAATAAACTATAAAAGAAAAAAAATTAAAAAAAAATAAAAACCATGCTTACTTGTTACTGGGTGGAAAAGCTCCCAGTGCACCCATTAAAATGTTCATGCCCAGGGACACCTGCATGGCTCAGTTAGTTAAGTTTCTGACTTCGGCTTAGGTCATGCATGATCTCAAGGATCGTGAGTTTGAGCACCACATTGGGCTCTGTGCTGACACTCAGAGCCTGGAGCCTGCTTCAGATTCTGTGTCTCCCTCTCTCTCTGCCCCTCCCTCATTCATGCTCTGTCTCTGACTCTCAAAAATAAATAAATGTTAAAAAAAAATTAATGCTCATGCCCAAATCCAGAAGAGGGTAACCTTGTTATTGATCCACACAGTCCTTAGCTTGTGTTAAGTCCTCCAAAAATGTTTGACTAATAAATATATGGGTATATACATTTTTATTGGAATTCTAAATTTTGCTAGAAACTGCCATTTTTAAGGATGCATCTATGTTTAAGCACTTTCATATAATTTGGTAAAATTAATCAAATCATGGGTTATTATTTTTAGAATAACTTATCTACATGGAAAATGAAGACATAGGAGTTGTAAAATAAGGAGAACATGGAACCAAATCAGTACAAAGAAGCCCTTTAGAATTTCCAGGATGACCCTCACTTTTTTCCTTATTCAGTATATTTTCATGAACCAATTAAAATACTTAGAAAAGCTACTCATTCATTTAGTAAAACCATTCTATTGGTTAGCAGAGATTTAGTTTCTATGCTCGTTGCAGAATGTATTTGAAGTATAATTTTCAAGTGTTCCCATTCTTTTTTTAAATACTAACAGTGTGATAATTATTAAATCAATATACAGTGAGTAAATTATTTCAAAGAGAAAATAATGCTACAATTGCAAAGTGATTTTATTTAAGAAAATAGGCTACTAACATAAGCAAACAAATTCCATTAGGATGTACCAAGACATGTAGCACGCAGCTGTTAGCAAATTAAATGAAGAAATCAAGTGTCTCAGTAAGACCGATCCTTATTCGGAACCTTGAATACACACCGCTCAGCTTTTGCTTTGCTATTTTAAAAGACATATTTAGGAAGTTTGTCTTCTGAAATGAGCATTTAGCTTTGAAAAATACCAAATCAACTCTTTCATCAGTTGTAGAACTCCCAAGTTAAAAGACTCACTTTATTAACTATCTTAATCTTCAATAAGGAATGAAACATGTAAATCTAGCAACTTTGAAGTTCTATGCTTCACTGCATAGTTGGTGTGACATACAAAACTGCTTATAATGTCAAGCATTTAAGCATCTGAAAGTAGTTTCCTTTCTCTAACTTTGCTCTCCCTGCTCACCATAGTACCTAAATTTTACTAATTAAAAACAAAATAAAACTAAACTAAACATAGTCTGGCTAGGAAAATCTTCATAGAATTTGAATAGATTTAACCGTGAAGACGGGTCTCAGAAATTCAAGTGACTCAGCTATCTATCCCTGTAAGTCATGCCTGGCAGTATTTATGCTAATGGAAGAAGACACATAAAAGAATATGACTCAAAACCTAAGGGTCTTATGTAAAAATAATAGTATTCTGTAGGACTTTATAAAAATAAAAATAATATAATCCTAGTTGGTAAAAAAAAAAAAAAAAAAGATTCTAGGACAGCTTCCAGCTAGGTTCTCTTTACAATTGGTTATCAATTCAGAACTAAGAAATCAAGCAAAAATATATTCACTCTCTGCATGTACAATTTTTGGATATCAGGACTCTGCTTTAGGGAGTATTGGCAGAAGAAATTTTGCATAATACATCAGCAATTTTTGTCCATTTTATTTCTAAAATGTGTTTGTATTTATCTATTTCTCAAATACACCCACTAGAGTTAACGGGAACCAACTCCCATCATCACTCATTGGACTGATTGTAACAAATTCACTGTTTACACTCATGTCTTTCTCCCATGTGTTCTGAAACAGGAGTTGGAAAGACTGCTGTAAAAGGCGAAAATGATCCTGTCATAGTCTCCAATTAAAATCCTCCACCGAGTTCTAATTAGATATAATACTACTGAAAATCTTTACCATTATATTCGTATCCTGCAAGAATAAAAGTTAACCTGCAGAAATGATAATATAAATGGGTAAATTTTAGGGAGATACAAAATCATTTCTAAATCACTCAGCTTAGGTTAAACAATGGTAAAGCAACAATGGAAACAAAATTATCAGTGATTTATAACCACATATTTTATTTCCTCCCCAATATCATGTGTTCATTGAATCTAACTTTTTTTTTTTTTTCCAAGCCTAGCCCTAACCCTAACCCTACCCTTTTTTATACTGGGATCCAGCTTTAGAGATATTCTTATATGTATGCGTCAAGGTGGTGGCTACGAATGGTACTAAACTCTATTAGAAACCTCTTGAATACTAACTAATTTATAATACAATAATATTTCTTAGCTATATGAGTACCTTTAGATTACATAGTTTGAAGTGTCCTCAACTAATTCTCTTTGTTTTATTCAGAAATCCAGAAGGTAAAAATCTCTCTAAGTATGATTATTATGCTCCATGAGGGTAGGAGGAAAGACAATCATATCTACATGTATGTTCAGTGCATAACATAGTGTTTTATTCATATGGAGGAGCACCCCATAAATATCTGTTGAAAATAATCTTATTTAAGTTAATGTAAATATTACTTTAAGATTTTGGTGTAGGAAAGACCAGATAAATAGTACAGCTTACTGTAAGCAAAGTTAATTCATTCATTTATTGTAATTCTTTTCTTTTTTAAATTTTTTTAATATTTATTTATTTTTGAAGAGAGAGCATGCATAAGCACGGAAGGGGCACAGAGAGAGGGAGACAGAGGATCCTTCTGTGCTGACAGCAGAGACCCTGATGTGGGGCTCAAACTCAAAAACCATGAAATCATGACCTGAGCCAGTCAGATACTTAACTCCTTTATTTTCTACATAGGTTTGGGAAAACCTGCTATGTGGCTCTTTGAGAGAATCTACCAATTACAAAATTAATGGGATATTCCTAATGGAAACTACTTCAGCAGAGGTCTCCTACTATTTTGTGGACATGTATGCTATTAGAAAAGAAGCACTTACCTCTAATGCATGTGTATATTCTTGTCTATAAATTATACACATGGAATAATAAACTAATCAATGATGTAAATTTTAAATTTCACAAAATATAATCTAAAATGATGAAATAATAAACATAGAAATAAGCATCCTGGGAGTTTCTCTGGGAAACTGGGACCACTGTCCCACAGCATCATGGGATTCTGGGAAAGTTGGGAACCTATGTCGAGAATATGAAAAAGAGAATGAACCTTGTTCAGGGTCACATCGAGAAGCTCAATTTAGAACATTTGTATTATTCTCTTCCGTGCATAGTATATTAATCCAATGAGATACAGATCTAAGATTAGATTTGTGAAGTATTTTAACATGTTCCTCTCCTTCATTCTCCTTCATTGGTGTATGATACATGCCATACAGATATTCATTCAAAAAGGTGAAAGTGTTAGTTTCCTTAAGTTTTTCAGCGCACTACATAGATGCCTTCTGATGAATGAATGAAATGACACAGAAAAAAGCCTGAGTCAGTGTTAATATGTGCTCTCATTAGAATGCAGGGATCTCTTTCCCACTACAGATTTTGCTTCTGGGCTACACACAAGAGATACGCGTTTTTTTAATGCACTCTATACAATACGTTCTTAGTGGAAAAATTTTTGAAAATCACATTCTGGTGAATCACTTTGTGGAAAAGTGTTATTTGTTTTGCTCATTTCCTGGCTTTTGTCCAAGAAATAATACTTCCCTTATCTCCATAGTGAAGACACATAAAATAGTTACATTGGATTTTCACCTACAAAGTGTTGTGATGGCTATATTATCATTTATATAAACAAGATGATTTTTACAGATGAATGCACATTATTTTACCATTTTTTTCTCTCTAGCACCCGGATAAGTGCATGATGTAAACTCAGAGTATAGAAGAATATCAAGTTGTATATTCTATAAGATGCCAAATACTTATTGAAATATAGATATGTGGTGCCTACAGAAAGTCTCAGCCATTAGAGAGATGCATTTTTGGCAATAAATCTTAGGATTTGGTCAAAACTATGTAATTGACAGGTGATTTTTGAAGAGCAAACAGGGAAAGGTGAACGGGAACTGGTCTCAGGAAAGTGGTGTGAATTCAGCAGGTTTTGCTTCATACAAGCACTGCTTACTTCCTGACGGGGATAGGGCTGGTGGGGTTTGAAACAAAAAGATGGAGTTAGACAAATAAAGATAAGATTACTGACAACATGAAGTTTACTGCTTCATATTAGCTTCTAATCCAAAAATACTTTCCCATTGAGTAGAGAAATATTTGTCAAAAGCTTACTGTGTTCCAAGCAATCTGGATGCAGAATAAATAAAATATGATCCTTTCTTTAAGGGATTTACATTATAATGCTAGGTACAGAAAGCTTAACTAGTGATTTTCCTAGAGTAAAATAAGTGCTGTGATAGGTTCACATTCAGAATGTTATGAGATGACAGAAGAGGGACCCCCAATCATTTTTCAAAAAGTAGCATAAGACTGAATCCTGAAAGTCAAGCAGAAGCTAGCTCAAAACAGAGCTCGGGTGGGGCGGGGGTACTTGGGTAGGCTCAGGTGGTTCAGTGTCTAACTCTTGATTTCGGCTCAGGTCATTATCTTACAGTTCATGAGATCTAGCCCCACATCAGGCTCTACACTGACAATGCAGAGCCTGCTTGGGATTCTCAGTCTCTCTCTCTCTCTCTCTCTCTCTCTCTCTCATTTCCCACTCACATGCATGTGCTCTTTCAAAATAAATAAATAAAATATGAAAAATAAAGAAAAATAAAAGTAAAGAAAAAAACAGAGCTGTAAGGAGCATTTTCAGGCAGTGGGAGCACAGTGCATGAAGACTGAGATTCAGGAAAAACCGGGCATAGAGTATACATGAGAGAGTGGTAAGCAAAGCAGGGCAGAGCATAGGTAGCAATTCTCATTTGTTTGCAAGCAATTGGCCACCTTTGACAAGATGTGAGCTCCATGAAGATTAATCTTGTAGCTTGGGAAGCATAAAGAATGCAGGGAAATGTCCCTGCAGATAGAAGCCTCAATTTATTAATGATATATTTCATCAGATTGCTTTCACCTCTGAAAACTGTGCAGAATTACATTTAAGTAGGTTATTTATAAGAATAAAGCAAATATGTATATAACAAAGAAAATAACATCTGGCTCCTACTCTTTGTTTTTAGTGTTACTATTAATATTTGAATATATTTCAACTTCAGAGCAACTATATATTTGGAAGTCTTGAAGTTGCTAATTATACCGCTCTCCTCTGTTTTGTGATCTATTTGAAAAATCAACATTGGAGTCTGATATAAATTGTTAATTTCAGGTATGGGCAAATCTAGATTGCTAAACACTGCAGGGCCAAGGCTAACATAAACTTTTGGAAAAGGTCCCCCCAAATCGATCTTCCCTATATATTCCAGGCATAGCAATCAGACACTTACCATAGAACAAAGGACCTCTCAGATAGGGGTTGTATGAAGAAAAAATTAAGTGAGGCCTATGAGTAAGATTGCTGGTATTGTTTATCTAAAGATATTTATGTTAAATGTGGGAAAAAGAAAATTCAAAATATTCAATATTTTAATTTACTCATTAGCCTTGACCACCAAGATTCTTGATGTGGTAAGGAAGGGAATACATATACTATATAGAATTAGTTAATTTTGTTATAATCCTGAATTTTATTTGGAATTTATGAATCTTTTTGTATAATACTTTTCTTACCACAGCCCTGGAAAGCCTTTGAAAAGTGAAAGAAACTTCTTCTAGGAAACACTTAGTGTCAAAGATCACTACTAGTATGGAAATTGTGGTCTTGAAATACCACTGTAAATAAAAAAGAAACACAATAACAGGGCTCCCCATACAAAAAGTTTATTCTCTGTTTGGGGCAGAATTTGAACAAAGTAAGCCCTAACTATTTTTATTACGATTAGCACAGAAATTATAATAGCTGTTAAGAGATTTATCAAGAAAACTAAGGAGAAAATGAAGCAATATTCATTGGAGAAAAATGGAAAAGTGAGCATCAAAAACATTTTTATGTGAATTAAACCATACAGTAACCCCAGGTCTGTAAGGTGAAAGTTCTTGCTATATACATATTAATTTATAATGAAGGAAGAAGAATGATATAATTAGTGGAAGATCACTTTGTAATAGAAATTACTAATGAATTAATGGATTGAACCATTGGGGATCAATTACAATCACAAGAAGAGGTACAGTAAGCATCAGATAATTTCAGTTAAAAGAAAACAATACCACTGATGAAATAGTATTGTCAAACTATCATATATGACTATGATTGAGTCTCTAGTCAAAACTATCAATTTGCAGGTAAAAAGAATGAACAGAAAATATGTTAAACTATATTCTGAGATGCAATTTACAAAACAGAATGAAGGAAATTCTGTATCTGGTTTTCTCAACAAACATATTTCAAGGAAAATACAAGCAAGAGGACAGCAGTCTTGTTGAGTTGAAGAGAATAATATATGAGTTTTAATGTTGAGGGAGCTAAATGTGAGGGGTACTGTACTGCAGAAAAGCAAGCCTAACAGAGAATGAGATCCAGAAATTTTCTGGAGACTAAGTAGGGTTGAAAAATATTTTCAGAAACCAGGACAATTCAGGTAAGATCCCAGAAAAGTCATATCTTATCAGTTGAGCAAAACTAGCCCTTAAGAAAAAAATACTTTAGACTTGCCTTAATAAAACTTAAATATAATCCTTGGAAAAAATTAGAGTCATTCACAATTATCTTAATTGCTTACCAAAAAATTTAATAGTTCTTAAAAGAAAGAAACAAAAAACATTAATAAATAAATAAATATAGAATAAAAGAAGGAAACAAAATTCAGGCTCTCAACAATACAGCATCTGTGTTCTCTGCATTCGACAAAGAAATTATAAAACATGCAAAGAAAACATGTGATCCATAATTATGGGAAAATCATAAACATGAAAGAACAATAGCACATGGAATAAGAAGGAACAAATGACAAATTTTTTTAAATTTTTTACATTACATATGGAGTGTTAAAATATACTTTGTAGGAAGACTGTAATAAGTTAAAAATACATATCATAAACCTTAAGTTAAAAAAGACCCAAAGAGTATATAATATAAGCCAATATAAGAGATTAAAATGGCTCAATAACTTTTTTAAAAAAGCAGAAAAAGATAAAAGAGAACAAAGATGAAATTGAATAAATTCAAAATAAAAATGATGGTAGATCTAACCCATGTGAATCAATAATTGCATTAAATATAAATGATTTTATATATAAAGCTAGTAAAAGACAAAAATTGTCAGAATGTTATCTACATTAAACTCACTTAATCTATAAAGTAAAAGGATGGAATGAGATACACATTGAGAAATCTAATTATAAGAAAAGTGGAGTGTCTAGTTTAATATAAGAAAAAGTAAACATCTGGAAAAGGAATAGGACCAGAGACAAGTAAGAGGATTGCGTTATTAAAACTGGATAAACTCGGCAAAAAGATACAAGAATCTTAAAGTTTTTTATACCTGTTAATAGAGCTTTAAAATGCACAAAGTATAAATTGAACTTGCTGGAAAAAAGAAATAGACAAAAGTAGACAGGCTTATAATTTTGGTTAGAGATTTCCACAGGCCTCTCCTAGTTAAGACTAGAATAAACATAGAGAAAAAAACATGAATATAGAAAATGCAAGCCACAGTATCATTCAACTTGACCTGACTCACATTCAGAGAATGCTACACCAAATTATAGGAAAGTATACACTCCTTTCAATCACAGGTGTTATGCATGTTTATTTGGCTATATTCTGGGCTATAAAATAAGTCTCAAAACCTTAAATGATTAAAATCAGAAAGCAAAGTACATGCTTTCTGAGCAAAATATAATTAAATGTAAATTAATTAAAAAGTTATCTAGAGTATAAGGAAATAGTTGGAAATTAAACCAACATAATTATAGACAACTTATTGATCAAAGGGAAAAAATCACAATAGCAGTGGGAAAGTATTTTAGTTGAATAATAATAACAACAATATCACATACAATCAAAATACTTGTAATGCAGCTAAACAAGTGATTAGGTGAAACCATATAGTGTTAAAATGCTAAAAAAATATATACTCAATGTCAATTGTATGTTATTTTGTAAAAAAGCTGAATAAATACGCATGCCAAATTAAACCCAGTATAAGTAATAGAAAGGAAATAGTAAAAATAAATGATAAAATATATAAACTAGAGAATAAACAATAGAAAGTAACTATTGAAATGAAAAAACTGTCTTGTTAAAATAATAAATAAAATGATAAACCTATAGCAGACTGAGAGAAAAAAAGGACAGAAAGCACAAATTGCAAGTATAAGGGATGAGCAAAGAGTCATAACTGTAGGTTCTAAAAACACTGAAAGAACAAAAGCATTATGAACAAACTTATGCCAATATAATGTACAGATTTGTTGATGTCACAGTCACCAAAACTGACACAAAAAGAAATAGAGAATCTAAATATACCCGTATTTATTATGTAATTGAATTACATTAAGAACTTTATCATTGGTGCACCTGGGTGGCTCAGTAAGTCAAGCATAGCTCAGAGCATGGAGCCTGCTTCGGATTCTGTCTCCCTCTCTCTCTGCCTCTCTCCCCCTCTCAAAAATAAACATTGAAAAATATAAAACTTTATTATAAAGAAAACTCTTTGCCTAAATATCTTCTCTGGTATATTCTATCAAATATTTTAAGAGCAATAAACATTAATTCTGTACAAATTGTTTCAGAAAAAGATTATGCAATCCATTCCAGACACAGCAAACACTACAACAAACATGAGGCATATATATTTCATATATATATATATATACATATATCCACAAACACATTGTTGTATTTTTATAATAAATTAAAAATGAAATAAATATGAGACTTTTCATATGTATACATACATATACATACATATTATTATATTAATATAATACATAATATAAAAATATTATGATAATATAATAATAACATATATTAAACATGCAAGACATTTATGTAGGAAGACCAGCCACTAAGAATAAAAGTGAAGGAAAAAAGAGTAAACAGGCAAAATACTAAGGCATTCTATCATCTGTTAAAGAAGAAATGGAGGGGAAATTTGGATGGTAAGAACCTCAAACTACAGCAAATCTTTTACAAACTCTTGATGAATTGGGTAGGAATTTACTGAGCAAAAGTTGTCTATGAAGAGATTTCTACGCCAGGTCCGAATGTGCCCGTGCTGGAGCCCCTCCAGCGCTCACTGATCAACTTGCAGTGGCCCAGAGTGAGCATGACCTTTCACCCTGAGCTCCCTGAATCAAATGAGCTCCCCGAAGCTGGTCCTTTTGAAAGTGATTTGAGCAATGTATTTCCATGGCTGCCAATATAAACAAGTGTCGTTTACCCTAAGAAGATAAAGTTGGTTTAACATTTAATCATAATGGATTTCAATGAAGTAACAGAAGGAGAAGAAAATCCATATAATTCCCCCAAAATAATCTTTAAAAAATTTAACAAAATCAACCATTCATATTTAAAAAAAAAAAACCCTAGGAATGAAAGATAAATTTCTTAAGCTAGATAAATGGCATCTATCAAAATCCTAGATCTAAGATCATGCTTAATGGTAAAAAAAATAATAATAAATATTTTTTTTTTACCCAAGATCAAGAACAAGGCAAAGATGTCTGCTTTCATCACTTTAAATCATTCTACTGAAGTCCTAGCAACTACAAGAAAGAGAGAAATAGAAGAATGTACGTATAATCTAGAAGTAAAATATTAATTTTTTTTTGTTTATGAGGATATGGTGTGGGGATAAAATATCAAAAAAGGATCTAAAAAAGATATTCGAATATATTTCATTTAATGAGTCCGTAAGATATTGGTCAATATACCAAAATCAGTTGTAGTTTGTAACAATAGCCATAAACAAATAGAAAATAAACATCAATGTCATTGACAATACCATCCAGAAGTAATAAGTACATAAGAATAAAGCTAACAAAATTTATTCAAATACTATATATATAAAACTAAGTAACATGGCTGGGAGAAATTAAAATTAAACTAAATACTATAAATGGAGAGACATATCATCTTCAAGGATTGAAAGCCTCAATATTGTTAACATCAGTTCTTTTAAACTGACTAACATAGATCCAATGCAACCTCAAGGAAAACCACAGCAGGATTTTTTTGCTGAAGAAATTGATACTAATTCTAAAACTTATAGTTAGATATAAATGATATAGAATACTTAGACGATTTTTTAATAATTAACAAATTTGGAGTATTTACACTGCTTGATTTTAACCCTGCCTCTTAAACCACATTAATCTAAGCCAAATGTTATCTGTGTAAGAAGAGACATAAAGATCAGTGCTGTTGGGGCACTTGGTGGCTCAGTCAGTTAAGCCTCTGACTTCAGCTCAGATCATGATCTTGAGGCTCCTTGAGCCCCACATTGGGCTCTGTGCTTACAGCTCAGACCCTGGAGCCTGCTTCAGATTCTGTGTCTCCCTCTCTCCTCCTCTCCTGCTCATTCATGATCTCTGTCTCTCTGTCTCTCTTTCTGTCTCTCTCAAAAATAAACATTAAAAATATTTTAAAAAAAGATCAGTGCTGTAAAACACAGAGACCATAAGCACAGATAAGAGGAAAAATATAGGCAATCATAAGAAAGATCTTCATGAAGAAGAAAATTAAGTAAACAAAAACAAAAACGTTGTTAACTTAGGTTAGGCGAATATTTTCTAGATAGGATGCAAAAGCATTTAAGCATTCAAAAATATGATACAATTTATCTAACCTTACTGCTCATTCCTGTAAGACATTTTTTAAAAATGAAAAGTAAGCCTTAGATGGGGAGAAAATAATCGACATACATTATTAGACACAGGACTTGGGTACATATTTTATAAGATCTCTTCAACTTCAAGGTCAACAGTCCAATAAAACATGGGCAAATATTTAAACACACACTTCCCCAAGGAAGACATATGAATATCTCATCATCACATGAAGAGACTCAACATTAATAATCACCAGAAAAATATGAATTAAAATCACAGTGGAACACCACCACATAACCACTGGAATGGCGAACATCAAGACTTGTCAGGTGTTGATGAGGAAGTGGTCAAGTGTTGGTGGCGATATAATCTCTCATATATTGCTGGTCAGAGTGTAAAACAGATTGGAAGTTTCATATAAACTTTAAATATGTACTGCCTGTATGAATTGATTTATTTCTAGGTATTTAACCAAGGGAAACAAGCTAATATATAAAGTATGACTTGCATGTTAATGTTCACAGTGGTTTTATTTATAAAAAAAAGTTCCCACAAATATCTATCAAGCAAATGAATAAACATTGTAATGTATACATAGGAATACTACTTGGTAATGTGAAATAATGAACTCCTAATAATCATGAACGCAAAGATGAAACTCAAAAACAGACTGCTGAGTGAAAGAAGCCAGATACAAAAGAACACAACCTCTAAGGTTTTACATGAAATTTTAGAACAGAAGAAACTAAACTTTAATTAGAGAAAGCAGAGCAGTGGGTTGCCTAGGCTGAAGAATGAGATGTGAAGGATGGGGATAATTGGAAAGAAAACTGTATGGGTTATAGAAATGGTTTATGATAATAATTAAGATGACAGTTCCAAGGTTATATCTGTTTTTACCCGTCATCAAATTGTACACCTAAACTTTGTGTATTTTTTAAGGGAATTATACCACGATAATGTTAATTAGTTTTACTTTCAAAATACAAGATAATGGGATGCTAATTTTTTGTGGCATAACCTTATAAATATAAAATCAAATGTTTATTGTGTTATGTTTTGGACATGTGACTATATTATTGCACTAGTTTAAATACTATTAAAGTGAAAAAATATTTAAAAAATCTGGCTCTCAAATTCATTATGCAGTCTTAACTTCAATGTAAAATTAAGTAGCAAAACCATGTTGCCATTTCATTTCAGTAGTCAATATTCTATTATTGTTATATTGAAAAAAATTATTTTCAAAGTGATTTGAGGTTATTATGTAAAGATAAAAAGCACTGTAGATATTTATGACAATATCCATAATGCATTAACTGGTTAATAATTTTTTTCTTTTAGTTTTCTGCTATACTTCTTAGTTCAGCAAAAATGTTTATTCTTTAAATAAAATTATAATTGCTAAATGAGTTCCTATTTTCTTTATAGGTAATATCATCAATATGAAACACTAAAAATGCCCCCAAATTCCCAAGCTGCTGTGGGTATCATGCTAACTTATTTGGAAAGTAAACCTCTTCTGACAAATAATTTATATGTTTTTTTATTTTTTAAAAAAATGTTTAAACAGGTCATCTACTAGAAAAGAGATAAAACATTTGTTTTGGCACAGCAAAAGGACTGCGAGATTTCATCTCGAGTTCAGTGAAGCTGTATGAAAATCTCAATTGAATGTTAAAGAAAATAATGAGAAATGCTTTTAGGTTCAAACAACAGTTAACAGAAAAACCAAGCAAAAACAAAACCTGCAATTTTCAAGTTGCAGGAATCGGGAAAGCTTGACAACCAACAAAAACTATTTTGTAGTGAGAATAAAAATGTGAAGATGATTCTGAACAATCCAATTAAATTAAAGTAAAGGCACAAGAGGCATGATTAAGTGGACTGGAGAAGACATGACTGCTCTTCTGCTCAATATTTCTAGACTAACAAACCAGGGAGTTTCTTTCCAGATACAGTATCTTAATACCACCTAACTTTCTTTTTAAACTCTCTTTCTCTCTCTCTTTCTCTTTCTCTCTTTCTTTCTTCCTTTCTCCCTTTCTTTCTTCCTTTCTTTCTCCCTCTCTCTTTCTCTCTCTCTCCGTCCCTTCTTCCCTTCTTCATTTCCTCCCTACCACCAGTCCTTCCTCCCTCCCTCCCTTCCTTCCTTCCTTCCTTCCTTTCTTCTTTCCTTCCTTCCTTCCTTCCTTTCTTCTTTCCTTCCTTCCTTCCTTTCCTACCTTCCTTCCTTTCCTTCCTTCTTTTCCTTCATTCTGGTGGTACAAACACACAGTATGAGATCTATATTGTTTACAAATTCTAAGAGTGCAGTACAATATTGTTAACTGTAAGTGCTATGTTGTACAGCACATCCCTAGAAGTTCCTTATCTTGCATGACTAAAATTGTACAACTCCCCATTTGCCCCTCCCACAAGCCCTTGGCAATGATCATTCTACTCTTGAGTTTGACTGCTTTAGGTAACTCATATAAGTATGTATTTCCATATTTACTGTATATGTTATTTTCTTATTTCACTTAGTATAATGTCTTCAAATTACCTCCATGATGCAGCATTTGACAAGATTTCTTTCTTTTTTACAGCTGAATTATATTCCATTGTGTGTGTATAACATATTTTTTAATCCATTCATCCATGAATGTATATTTACGTTTTTTCACCTCTTGGCTTTTATGTGTAATGCTCAATCTACATGGCAGTGCAAATATCTCTTTGAGATTCTGATTTCAATTCTTCTAAAGAAACACAAAGAGACAGAATTGCTGGATCACAAGGTAGTTCTATTTTTAGTTTTTTGGAAGAGGCTCCATACTGTTTTCCACAATGTCTGCATCAGTTTACACTGCCACAAACATCACAAAAAGGTTCAAATTTCTCCACATCCCTGTCAATCCTTGTCTTTTTTTTTTTTAAATAAAGATCATCTCAACAGGTCTGAGGTAACAACCCCTGTTTTATTATTTGCACTTTTCTGGTGATTAGTGATATGTAGAATCTTATTTTTTTAAAGTATACTTGTTGGTCATTTTTATCTTCTTTAAAAAACGTCTACTTTTCCAATTCTTTGTGTATATTTAAATATGTGCAATTATGAATTATGTATATGCAATTTTTAGTCTTGTTTTTGGAATACAGATTTATATAGTGAGCATTTGCCTTATTAAAATATTGTATGACATTAGTCTAATTTGTTATTTTTTTTATTTTAAGGTTGAACCATAATGTAACATTTCTCTTATCATTTATTTAACTAATTTGTTTATTGTTTTTGTTTTTTATTTTATATATAACATTGCAGTGAGAATCAGACATTTTAAAATACATCTTTATTTTGCTTGGAAGCATACTAAAAATGGATACTAAACAAAATAATCAACCCAATTTTAAGATGTGATATAGATTGGGACATGTATATCCAGAAAGGTTATATCAATTACTCTTGTGCCATTATATGATCAGACTTTATTTATACCTATCATGTATCTAGCTGGTGATAGATATATATCTAATAGATGATATATACTACTAATAATATATAATATATATCACATATTATAATATATATCTTGCATTGTAAGCTAGTATTATATAAACTACATATAAATATATAACCCATATATGTAGTATATATATATACTACATACATATACAAGTTATATACATAATTACACACAACTATGTAAATGTGTAGTATTCACATATTAGTATTAATATGTCGTATTTCACATTTTCTGACTTATTATTCTAAGCACTGCCCACATATTATTCACTAAATTAAATAATAATTTTTCATTACTACAGGTGGATTATTATATAATTGAAGATTTTCTATTTAATTGAACTCCAATTATAGCAAGGTTATGTTAATTTATTTGAAACTTAGAATTTCACTTTCATGAAACGACTTGTTTAACTTTGTGTATACCTCATTATTTATTTCATAATGAGTGGCATTGATTGCTCAATTGATATAGTTTTAATCTTAACAGAATGAAATACATCTTTCCATAAGATGCCTTATACATTTCACTTCCTTAGGAAGAATGACTATTTTCTACATATATGAAAACGCTTATTATTGTCACTAAAATGTTTTACCAATTTGATGGAAAATATATATAAATTGTGTGAATGTGCTTTTCTTCTTTCATAGTAGTTTTCTTATTGTTTCTCTTGTTCATAAATAATTACAAATACTGTTTATTTTTTCTTTCCAAGTACTCTATTTTTCTGTATATTTTATTTTCTATTATTGAAATTTGTTGAATTTTTCCTTCAGTATGCTATTTCATTTTTATTTTGTTGCATGTGACTGTTGATACATGGTTGTCTTTCATTTTTATTGAGGCAATGTATCAAACATGTCTCTTGTCATCTTTCTGATTTGTGTACCAAGCTGAATCTTATGCACCCCACATTTGATTTAATTTTGACCTTTGTCAACACTTCTCAGTATTTTCAACTCATCTGTCAGAAATAGTGTAGAAACTAAGCCTTTTATTCTAGAACTCTGGGAATGAAGACGGGGGTTGGATTTGAAGAGTATAAGGAATGCCTTGCACCTGAAAGAATAATATTTTCATTAAAGTTTCCTTAAACCTGAAAAAAAGTGTGCTTTTGGCACTGTACTCCACCCCATTTATCCTCACTGTTAAGTTAAATGATTTCTTAAATGTCTTCTCTAAGAATAAACTGGCACATGTTGTCCAGATTTAAATGTACCATATTCTTCACAATCACAGGTGGTTACATTATAATGTGGAAGAAAGTATGGAACCTGGTTGTACTGTAGGCTAATTCATTTGGAATTTATGTTGGTGTTGTGGGTGAACTATGGCTTCAAGTTTACCATTTATATTTAAAGAGAGATGACCTCTCTCTCTTTTTTAAATAAACTTTTAAATGTTTATTTATTTTTGAGAGGGAGGGAAGAGCAGAGAGAAAGGGAAACAGAGGATCTGTGCTGTCATTGGAGAGCCCAATACAGAAATTGAATCCATGAACCATGAGATCATGACCTGACCTGAAGTCTGACTCTTAATCGTCCAAGCTACCCAGGCACCCCACCTCTCTCTCTCTCTCTTTTTAAAATCCATTCTTTTCCCACTTATCTCAATATATATTCATTTCTTTCTTGTTATCTGTTTCTTCTATACTTTTGTTAGTATCAAGGTATATAAAATTTTATGATTTTATGTTTTTATTATCTGCCAGTGCAAGTCTTTTTCTATAACGTTTTCAAGATTTCCCAAGCTATTTACAACAACATATAAATTCCAGATGAAGTTTATTTGATTCACAACTTCAAAAATTAAATTTGAATATAGTTTTTGTTAAAATTTATTAAAACATTTTAATTTTGGGAGAACTTATATGTTTTATTTTGTGATTTCCATATAGGAACATGAAATATGTTTTCATTTGATTTTATTATCTTTAATAGGTTTTTATTGTTTTTATTATTTTATTCATAGAAGTCCTACACATTTCCTTTTAGATTAACCTTAAAAATTATAATAAATAGCTCTTTTCAGGGCACTTGTATAGTTCAGTTGGTTAAGCATCTGACTGCAGCTCATATTATGATCTTGTGGTTCGTGACTTGGAGACCGCATTGGGCTCTGTGCTGACAGCTCACAGACTGGAGCCTGCTTCCGATTCTGTGTCTCCTTTTCCCTCTGCCCCTCTCCCACTCATGCTCTGTCTCTCTGTCTCTCAAAAATAAATAATTTAAAAAAATTTTTTAAATAATACATAAATAGCTCTTTTCTTTGTATTTTGTTGCTAGTATAAATAAGCTCACTTTCACTGTTACAATTCTAATGCCTTAATTACAAGTTTTAGGAAATTTATTAAAATCCGTATCAGTTTTCCCCCAAAAGCTTTATTTTCATTTATTTTAGAGACAGTGATTTTGAAATTCCATATTGAAAATTTTATTACTTGAAAATGACAGTTTTATTGTAACATCTTAAGGAATTTGATAAAAACGTATTTTCCTGATTTGGTAATATGGTGGTTTAACTAAACAAGTCATATATCCTAAATATACTGCCTTTAGTGTATCTCTTTTTCTTTTTCCTGTTCTTTTATAAGTGACACAATCCTCTTTTGTGAGATAAGAGAGATTTATTTTCCTCTATGGGCTGAAGTATCATCATCGCCTCTATCCCCAGCCTTTTTACGTTCCCTCTTCTTTTACTTCCCAGTTCCTAGGGGTGGTAGTCAAGAAGTTCACAGAACCAAAATCTATTTAGTTTTCAAACTAGACCCAGTGTAAGCATAACAACTTTATCACAAAGGCACAGACAGTGGGAAGGCAGGTGTACACATTTTACCCAGGACGGACGCATCATGCACTGTGCAGGTGACAGGAATGTTATCACTAACATGGAAGCTGGGTATGGGTAGATATCAGGCATGCATTGAAGAGGATGATACGAGATTTCAAGTTCTCTAGGCTTTCACTGCATTTGAAAAGAGCAGAATCTCTGCACTGATTTAGGTCTGAGGAATGTGGCCACCTTCTGTCATTGATTAGGGAAACTCAGGTACCAACCTTAAGGATGATCAAGAACTTCTTCAAATCCTGCTGGGCTATGAGCGCAGACCAAATTTTATGCCCCCCACCAGGAACATTGCTTTATTCCCCCACCTCACCACCCTCGTCATTTGAGATTTCCAAGAGCAAGGTAATGATAACCTTTCCCAGAAGCAAAACTTTTCAAGATCCCCGTCTAAGAGTTCTAAGATTAAAGAAAAAATTAAACTTGAAAGGCAAGTTTTAGGATTCAGGGTTGAATCACTGTCGGCAGACCTTGGACAATTGTAACCAGAGGGAAAATGAGACAAGGTGGCTCATTCCTTCTTGCAGTGTTTCAGGACTGTGTAGGGAATCCCAAAGGCCCTTCTGCAACCAAGGGCTTCTTGCATGGTGAGCAGTGTAGCAGGAGCATAGATTTCAGAAATATTGACATTGTTTTCCATGACTCTGTAGAAAAAGAAGCTTTGAGGTCAGACTGAACTCTCATCCCCTTGTCATGTATATTTTGCATACCTAATATGCCATCCATGGAAATGTAAGGCTCAAAAGGAACGGCCTTCCTGCTACCTATGATTATGAAGATGCCTGAGAATATGAGAGGCACCCCTGATGCAAGGGTGCATATGTGCAACATGTCTTCCC
>CM053572.1:126622481-126681211 GCA_028646485.1 Cryptoprocta ferox
TGTTCAGTCTATTTCTCTGGGTCTTGTCTCCTCCTCTACTTGTATACCATAACTAAATCATTTTTAGTCATTTTTTTGGCAAAATCTGACACAGGTTTCCATTTTCTACAACTTCCAATTAATCACTAGTAGGTCTAGTTTCATATTTTTATTTCATCTGTTTGTTCCATATATGGAATCTATCTACAAAATTATAACTTTTCTGTTTTCATTAGATTTTATTTTTTAAAAGTCCGGAAAGAACATTCAATATTATTCTTTGCGTAGCTACAATGTAGCTACGCACTCTGTGACTGATAGCTTAAGGAATTCTAGGTACTAAAATAAGCACATTCCAACATCTCAGTGGGTTCACCAAGTAAAGATTTTAGTTTTTGCTCATGTTACAGTCCAGTGCGGGTCAGTGATGGATTACTGCTCAATGTAATAATTCACAGCCTAAAATTCTTCTATCTGAAGGCTTTTTTATGTTCTAACAACAGTTTCCACTGTTGGAAACAGGCAGTCAGGGAAGAACGTGAGGAAGGAGGCACACCTGCTTTTAACTCCTTTGACCTTGCAGTAACCCATGTCATTCCTGCAGATATTCCAATGGTGAGAACACTTCACGTATCACCACCTAGATGTAAGATATTTGGAAAATGCTTTCTTGTCATGTCCTAACAAATAGAGGGAAACAAATTAATATTTATAAGAACTACCTCTTCATTATATGCTATAGCATGTTAATATCTGTGTTCATATTTGACTCTCTGCCAATAATGCTACTGTACTTATTCTAACTACATGACCAGAAAAACAAAGTATGCCCTTTCTACTAAGTGGAATGTTTACGCCTATATGCTATATGTGAACAATTTCTTATTAGTCTTAATGATGAAATAAGGAGATAAATCACCACATAGTTCATGGTAGTAAAAGGAATAATGGATGCAAGTGCAAAGTAAGTGTACCACTGCAGGCAAAACTATCCTTATAGTGGAATTTTTAAAAGTTTCAGGGGTGCTTGGGTGGCTCAGTTGGTTAAGCATCCGACTTCGGCTCAGGTCATGATCTCGTAGTTCATGAATTTGAGCCTGCTTGGGATTCTCTCTCTTCTCTCTCTCTGGGCCCCACCCCCACTTGTGCTTTCTCTCTCTCTCTCAAAATAAGTAAATAAACTTTAAAAAAATAAATGAACAGACAATTGAAAATAAATCCTATAATAAAACAATATCAAAAACAATAGAAAAAATCCTAAACTACAAAGCATATATACAAATTATGTTATAGACTGACAAGCGCAAATTTCCAGTCCAGAACAACAAATGGCAGAGTTCAATAGAATAATATGTTCAAAGAGAGTAAATCAAATATTGGTCTAACGGGAAATCTAAAGATGACTAAACTAATATTCTAAAATAAAGGTGAAAGAAAGATGTTTGAGATGTATTAATGTGAGCAAATAATTTAATAAATCTAAGTGACATTTTACTGAAGAAATAATTGAATAAGAGGTGCATGTATTTTGAAATTATACTACTGTTATGATTGTTCAATTTAAGGAGAAAATATAATGAATAAGTTAATCCAAACTTAATATGTAAAAGAATTTTCTCCTATATTACTTGATTTTGACAAATACTGCCTCTATATTTCTGTATTCTCTTACACACACAATTTCTTCCCAGTCAATACATAATAACTGAGAAAGCTGAGAAATTGTAACATTATATTCTTTAGTGTATTCAGTTTATGCCATACATTCTATACATGCAGTTTGAATATGTTGATCGTGGCTTGCATGTTCAAACATATTTGTCATAGTTAAGAGTGTAGGTAAATTTCTACCCTCGCATTATTACACCAAAGCAAGTGAGAAGATTGAAAATTATCTTCAGTTTACATTTTTCATATGTAAATGGATAGCTATTCCTCAAATGATTTCTTCAGCCTGGTAGATATATAGCATGCTGGAGGGAAAAAAATAGAAATGTTGACAGTTCATGCTGAAGGTATGTCAATCATGTATAGAAATCAAGCTAACAGAATCTTTTTGTGACAAAGTAAAATGAAATAATTCTCAGAAATGATTTTGTTCAACGGATCATTTGCCTGACTTGGCATTCATCTTGTATCAAAGGAGACCTAAAACTAAATACAAAAGCTGTGCTTTTTATATCTTAAATGATAGACATGTTATGGTCTTCATTAGCCACCAGAGCCTTGGCTGTTATACGCCATTATGGGAATTTACACTGAAATTATTAAAACTCTCATCTGGGGTTCCTAGGCCATCTATGACAGCAAGGAGAAATCAAGCCATATCTTTCACATTTTGCTTGGAAATCTCTTTAGCTAAATGTCCCAGTTATTGCTTGCAAGTTCTGCTTTCCACCCATGATAGAATCCAATACAGCCAAGTTTTGTGCCATTTTACAATAAGGACCTCCTTTCCTCCAGTTCCTACAACATGTATTGCATTTTCTTTTGACCTCAGGAAAATTTTTTACCAACACGCTCTTCAGGACTATATATATATATATATATATATATATATATAGATATATATATATTCTCTAAGATAATAGAAGCATTCTCTACCATGCTCCTACAACACATGAGCCCTCACCAATATTACATTGTGCATACATAATTCTACCAACTGACTCTTCAAGGAAACCGAGGCTCATTCTGTGAGTGCCTCAAAGTTCCTCTAGCCTCTACCCATTGCTCAATTCCTACCTCATTTCCACATTTTCAGGTATTTGTTTTAGCTGAGCCTCAGTCTCAGTACCAAAATCTGTATCCATTTCTTAGGGCTACTGAAACAAAATATCACAATCTGAGTGGTTTAAAACAAACCAAAAAAATGTTCTCCCACAGTTCTGGAGGCTTAAAATCCAAAATCAAGATATAGCAGTGACCTGCTCCCTCTGAGGGTTTTAGGAAGGAATCTTTGCCTCTCTTGGCTTCGAAGGATCCCAGGCATTCCTTGGCCTGTGGCAGCATAACTTCCATGTTTGCCTCCATCTTCAAATTTTCTACATCTTCAAACTGTCTTTTTGTGTATTTTCCTATTCTTATAAGAACACCAGTCATTGGATTTAGGGCTCATTCTAAATCTACGATGATTTTATTTCAAGTTCCTTAACTAATTAGATCTGCAAAGAATCCATTTCCAAATAAGGTAACATTCTGAGGTTCTGGATGGACATGAGTTTTCAGGAGGACACTATTCAAACTGTTACAAAATTATAGAAAATTATTTTAAGGAAACAATCATGAGATTACTTGTTTTAAAATATCATATTTAAAGTAACATAGTTGATTTTCCATCCTCATTCCTGTGAATTCTCTCCAGTGTGAATGATCTTACTCTAATCTATCTTAATTCTGGTCCACATGCAATCTTTTTTTCAGTTGTTTTTCTATGACATTTTCATGTTAGTTTCACAACACTAAGAATTAAGATCTGCCCCTTTTTGGAGAAAGTCCAAAATCAGGAGTATAACCAGGAAATACTTCTCTATGTAGGCAAAGCAGGTACTCAGCTGCCTGAGCATTAAACTATAAAATGGAGCACAATTCATCCAAAAGTATGTCCCTCATGTTTGTCTAAGCTATTGCTTCAAACCATTGACCTGATACAAGATGCTGGGAGTTGCTTTTGGTTTCAAAACAAAAATATAAATAATTTGTAACAGCCATATATTACCTACGCACTGCCTGTGATGTATCCTCCTTCACTCTTCTAGACTTGAGTAGTTTAGGAAATGGCCCCATTTAATTTCACCAAATCTTGAGTAAAAAAGTAAAACATGGATCAAATTTCCATTGATCATAAAGAAGCCAAGTGCAGCTTTACTTTCTCAGTTGCTTTCAGTAAGGTGGAAAATGAATGAAAAAATTGATAGTAATTAAAGTGATTGAATTGTATGTTGGCATGCCTTTTCATGACTATGAGAAATGTTAAAATTTCCAATTAGAATTGCTCTCTGTAAGGATATCATTATCACTTAGGGCATTCAGATATTGGATAATTTTCAGCTGTTCTGCTAAATTTAAATTATATTGGCACCCATCTTTAATGTGTGATCATAGCCCTAAAGCATAAATCTAGATCTTAAGATTTGAAATAAATTTAAAAACTCTACCCTTTACTAACATTGCTGAAGTATATGTAAAATTTGGCACCTTTTCATTTGTTAAATTTTTATATTTATTATTAGAAAAAAAGTTTTTTTATGATAAAAACTACTGAACATTTCCAAATCATTATTCCCTTTATAGAGTGATTCAGTTTTGTTAATGTTCCATTGGGCAGTAGAAAAATATAGTAAGCTATTATGTTTTTTCTTTTATATCACATGGGTAACAATATTCATTTTCATTCTCATCAAGACTCTTTTGTTGTCTGTTTTAAACAGGTTCTCAAAATGTCCCTAGAAGCCATGCACTTTACAGCTGTCTAAAACCAAAAGCTATATCCTCATCCCATTGATCTGAGACATACTGCTCTAATCTATTGAACTTATCATTATTTATAAAATATGGATTAAATATCCCAACGTATTCAAGAAAAATAAAAGTGAAAATTGATTATCACAGGCGGTCCAATGAAGAAAGATAGATTACTATTTTTTTATTAAAAGGAAAAAGAAAAACAACTTCAGATCAATGGTTGCCAAAATTAGTTAGCATAAGTATGACAAAAAATAGTCTGTTTGTAGAATCCCAAAGTTTCTTGCTACATGATATTTACTAATTATAAAGGGAAACCGTAACTGCAGTTGAAAAATCTGTCAGACATCAACTTAATTAAGCATACGAAGTTAACATGACCAGGAATGACATCAACTACCTGCTGAAGTGATGTTCCAACAAAGTCACACTGTTACTTCTGTTGTATCCTTATTAAAAACTTCATAACATGGTTAGGAGAAAACACAACATAAACCTTCATTAAAGAACAGTTTACAAAATACTCTTCAAAAGTTTTAAGGTCATGAAAAGCAAAGAAACAATGAGGAACTGTGTTGAAAGACACTGAGACAAAAACTAAATGCTTTATTTGATCCTGGATCAGATCCTGAACCAGAAAAAAAAGGGAGTTAGTTGGACAATTAAATTAGTTTGAATAATATCTGTAGATTAGTTATTATTATTATTACATTAATTTAAGTGTTGATAATTGGTAACATAACAATTTAAATTTTGAAGAAATTAAATGAAGGATTAAATGGAAATTCTTTGTAATCCCTTTTTCCTTTTTATACACCTGAGTTTATTTCAAAGTGAAAACCTTAAAAATATGAGCATTGATGACATGAAAACTAATGACAGGAATTAGACTATTTAAATACAACCATAGATGCCAGCAAAAACAAAATTATAGTACTTTTCATTACTAAAACCATTATTTTAAAACATAAAACTAATTACTCATCTTCCATGGGAGATTATGGCACCAACAATAAAGCAATAATAAAGATTAGCCCCACAATTTAAGAAATTTGAAGTGTAATGTATAATACATTTGTAGTTATTAATACATATACTGTACATACATATGTGTATGCATTTCCTCTCCCATATATACATATGCATACATACATATGTATATATACATATATATATATGTATATATATCTCTGTATAGATATATCCATATAGATATATCTGCTTTGGTTCTATTGAATGATTCTGGAACAAGTAAAAGGACATATGTGGTGAGGCTTTGTAAAAAATCAAGATTCAGTTTAAAAAAGAGAATAAAGGTATAAACGGTATGGTGATCAAGCTATATCAGCAGGGTGTGCCAAAAGACCATGACTATGATTCAAAATAAAAATGTAAAGGATAAACTAGTGGATATGACTCCTCTAACAGACGTGAAAGCAACTTTAGCATCAAAATCCACCCCCAAAAAGACTAACAGAGGTGAAAGGAAAGTGGCAAGAGAGTTTGGCTAGGAACAGACAACATAAAACAGGCTGATTCTGAATGTGATCTGAAAGTTCCAGAACCAGAATCAGAAATGAAGGTGAGATTACAAAGACTAATCAAAGCAACAGCACTGGAAAAGGATAAAATGAACTTTACACAATTTCTAAATAAAGTTGTCAGGTAGGAGGAGAAATAATGGAAGTGGTCTCCTTGCTAAAATGCTCTAAAATTATGTTGAGATGTTCAGTTATTTGCTTTAACAAAGTCACCCTTCTCTCTGTCTCTGTCTCACTGTCTCTCTGTTTCTCTCTCTCTCTCTCTCTCTTTCTCTCTCTCTCTCTCAGACACATGCCTTTGCAGTCAAATAAGCTTATCAGTCTAATAACTTTTTTTATATTAAAGATAAGAAAATAAATAAACTACAGGAAATCTCAAAGAACTAATTTTATTTCTGGAACATATTCACACAAGGAGCAGGAATTAAGTTTTCACCTCTAAAACAGAAAAACAGTGTTTTAGTAAAGTTGTGGTTGGCTCTTTTATTGTAGGACCAAGAGATACCTGCATTTGTATGCTGGCTATGTATTTTGCTTGACTTCAAATAAGGAATCCCATAACAATTTGGCTTTTTATAAATAAATATCTTACAAGAAATTATACTTTTAGTGACTTAGAAAGTTTAAACAAACTCAAAGTCAACCTTAAAATATCAGAAGGTCAGTGTTTCAAACAAGCTAATTTAATTATTTTACTTAAATTACAAAGTGCATAGATTCTTTGAACTGGCGAAAGCTAATTTGGCTAAATTTTGCCCCCTTTTGTCCTTTCAATTTCTGTTTTCCTTTCAAATGTTATTATATAAATTAACTGGAAATATGCTTGAAAAATTTATATATTCAAGCATATGGTTTATTGTCTCTAATAACTATATGTGCAAATCAAATGTTATCTTTAACTAACTTTAAAATTTCTTTGGATCCCGAGAGATACATAGGCTACTACTCGACCTAACCAAGGTTTATATACACTTTTCTCCAAGTTGATGAAGATTTAGTAGTCTAATTTAAGTTCTATTGCTTGAAGTGAAGCTATAAACCCCTGAACTTACTTTAAAAAAAAATATTTCCTCAATAGAGTTTGAATTTGTCAATCAAATCTACTTCTGTTTTTTTTTCTTTTTCCTTTCTCCTTGAAATAACTTTTCTTCTCTCAGCATTTACATTGTTATCGAGTCAAATCAGACCACCACTCTGCAAAACTTCTTTGTGATGTAAGTAGAGAAGCAAAAGAAACATGCAATGTTATAATTCATTTTATCATAGGTCATGCAGTCTAATAGGTATTGTTTTAAGAATTGGTTTAGGTTGTTTTTGTTTATGAATTCTAAATCAGTAGAGGGGTGCCTGAGTGGCTCAGTTGGTTAAGCATCTGACTTTGGCACAGGTCATGATCTCAGGGTGGCTGTTTATCATCAATGTCTTGATGCTATCCGACTTTACAATGTTTGTTGATCCAATAGAACAATGTTGTCTGCTTTTGTCCTCATTTACACTTCTCTGCTTATGGAGAAATCGAGGATCTTTGTTATAAATTTATTTGCCACATGTCTTCCTTCTTTGAAAAAATGATTTATTCATAACTTATATTTGGACTTTTCTTTATATTAGCTTTTAATATATTCAGGTTCATTAATTTTGTCTTCAAAAGCATTGTCAATATTTTCTTTCAGACTTTAATATTTCATCTTGAAAAATGTCTTTCATTATATAGTAGTTTTTTTTAAAAAAAGTTTTTCAATGTTTTATGTTAACAAACTGTCAACTTTTTATCCACTACCTTAATCAAACACACAATTGAGAATATTCTTATGTTTTAGAAAATGACTCTGGAACATAGTTTTCTTATTTTAAAAAAGCTAATGGAGAAAGATGGAGTGGACAAAAAGGCCAATATATGACCATACTCACAGTAACATTTGGTTACAGGCAACCAACTATACCTTCAAAATTCCTCCACCTACATAATCATGTAATATACACATGTAATAGTCTCTCACCTAACAAACATATTTTTAAAAATGTATCTTTTATAAATAACCTAAATTAAATGATTCTGGAAGACATCAAAATTTTATTTATAACTGTAAATACCTAGAAAAACTAAAATGGGTATAAATTGTATGGATTCATTTGTTTATAAAATAGATATGAAAATTTACAAGTCAAATTGAAAGAGAATCAACATCTACATCCTTTAATTGAGCAAAATAATAAATCAAGGAAAGTTTATCAGCACCCTTTCTCCTTGGCTGGGAAGTTTTTAGGGTATTATTTTCTGATAATATTTTAACATTAATCATTTTAGCACTGTTAGCTTTACTGGTCTGTTTGTTCAGTACCATTTCTTTTACCTCATGATTCATCTTAGACTCAGTTTTCACATTTTGTTTTATTTTGCTGGAGTACATCCTGTAATAATTTTTCAGAGATTTATGTTTGGTAAATTTGAATCCTTATATATCTCTCTTTTCCTGGTATATTTTTATTCACATATTATAGTTATACTTTTCACGTGAGATATTCAGCTCATTAATATAAAAGTGGTAGACAGGCTATTATCATCTACTATGAGCTCTTCAGTTAACCACTAGCTAAAGCACAACAAAGGAATTAAGAGATATATAACATAAGCCTAATGGTTTAATTGAATGGAAATGAAGTCAACTGCATCACGTCATAGTTAAAACTAGGAAAAAATGCAAAATTATACCCCAAAGTGTTCTACTAGATCTATACCTAAAAATCAATTTTAGAAAATATAGTTTCGTATCAAGCACACACTGTATTGATCATGTATAAGACATCAGTTAGGTGGAAGCCCATGGCAGAAGTGTCCCAGCATGAAGACTCCTGTCAAAAGTAAGAGAAAGCTGTTAATGTCTTTTAGCACATTGTGCATTGACCACATATCTATCATGTAAAGAATAATGGGTCAAAGAATTACATAGAAGCAGAAGCATTTTTCAAGGCTAATTGGGAAGTGACATGATTTAATGGAATCCTCATCTCGACTGTGAAATTTCAAAGAAACTTCACCTTGAGACTTTTCCAGGTCTAGGGAATTAATGTATATCAAGAGAGTGGTACTGTCAGTTAACCTCATCCATGCCAAGTAAGGCATTTTTCAGATATATGCCAGGAGAAGATTCTCTAGGTGGGTGTTTACCATTCAGTTATAAACATTTCATTACACATTCTCTAGGACTTCACCCATGAAGACCCACACAAAAGAAATCACACCCCACTTCACCCCTTTCCTTTCTATCTCTCCTCACATGAATCTCCATCTGCTGCTCTCATGCTGTTACTCTTGTAATTGCAGCATAATTTGGCTGTATGTAAAATTATTGGTTCTTAGTCTTGTTTCTGAGAACATTGTCAGTCAGCCTACATGCTGGTAGGTTCTATTTGTTTGTCTTGTTTTGTTTTAATTTTTGATCCTAGCAATCATTTTGACTGTGTTTAATTAGTTGTCTTTCTTATAATCTCTTGCATTCTCACATTCTCCAGTATGCTTGTAAAGTTATTGTTTATTAAAGAAAGTAAAACAATTAAAGTTTTCTTTAATCTTAATTTTGCTGGATATTGAAAGGAAAATTTTAGTTTTTCTTTGAATGTGATTGCTTACTTTCTAATTTATGGTTTGATACTTATTATTGAAGTAGAGATTGTTCGACTTGGTCTCTGTTTACTACTTACAGAAATAGGGGTATCCTACGTCGCCAAGAGGACTAAGATCATGACTGATTATTAATTTGGTGCAGGTGCCTCATTTTTCCTGCTTCTCTACAGGCATTCACAGATCATGATCCCTCTTTATCTCAAGATTCATGTTGGTTTCTCAAAATAGGGCAAGTATGATCTAGATTCTGGTATTCTAGCAATGGGAATTGTGTCTATAATAAGACCAAATAACCTATATGCCCATATTTAATGGCCCACACCAATATTGAGAATTGTCCTAGGGCACTGTCCTGATCTTATATCCACTATTAAACAAGCTGTACACGTTTGGAACTGAGCATTCTTCTCTCTCTTTCTTCAACTGCACATGCTTTATGGAGTGATTCTCTCCATGGATTGGACTGCACTGTTTTCTAAGGCTACATAACAGATTGCCATATTACTTAGCCACTTAAAAACCATCCATTTGTTATCTCACAATTTTATTGTTCAGAAGTCTGAGGAGGTCTGACTGGATTCTCAGCTTTGGGCCTTACAAGGCTAAAATCAATGTGTTAGCTAAGTCATGTTCTTTCTGGAGACTGTGAGGAAGAATCCCCTTCCCAACTCATTCAGGAAGTTGGCAAAATATGATCCCATGAAGTTTAGGACTGAGCCCCCCATTTACTCTTTGAAAATCATTCATGGTCATTCTCAGCCTTAAGAGAACACTTATATTCCTTGAATCATGATCCTGTTCATCTTCAAAACCAGTAATGGTACCTTGAATCTCTTGTATGCTCCAAATCACCTAGACACTGTCTTCTGCCACCAGAAGGAGAAAGTTCACTGCTTTTAAGGGTTTAGACAATTGCAAAGGACACACCCAGGATAATCCTTTTTATTTATGGGCAACTGCATCATATAGCATAATAACACAATGGGGGTGATATCTATCATTTATAGGTTCTGGAGATATGATGGGACATCTTTGAGTGGGCAATTTAGAAATTCAGCCTATCAGGGCGGCTCAGTGGCTCAGTTAGTTGAGCATACCCAACTCTTGATTTTGGCTCAGGTCATGATCCCAGGTAGAATTGAGCCCCATATTGGGCTCCAGGCTGAGCATGGAGCCTTCTTAAGATTCTCTCTCTCTCTCTCTCTCTCTCTCTCTCTCTCTCTCTCTCCCTCTGCCCCCTCTGCCACTCATGCATTCTCTCTCACAAATTAATAAAATAAAATAAAATAGAAATTCAGCCTATTATACTAACCTACTATGTTTTCTCATTTTCACAGCTCTTTCTAATAGTGGTTCACCAGCAGAAGCTATTTCTGATTTTTGGCATTGATGTGGATACATTTAATTAGAAGTGGATGAGAAGGGCTGGAAACAGTTTGTGGTTAAATAAGAAAAGGGCTTATTGCCAAGATCTATCAAGAGAACTCTAACTTTTAGCCAAGGAGATGTCATCAAAGCAAAATGTGCTCAACCTGCCACAGGGACACAAAATTAAATTATTTCTTTGGGCATTCAAATATGAAATATAATTTGGTATAATTTATATCATATGCTTGTTAAAGAAGGGAAAAAGAAAATTATTTTATTGACTATAGATGAGATGTCAATCACCAAAACATTAAAATTCACAGAAATTTAACTTTTTTATTGTCAACATTGGGAAATTGAGTATTTTCATGCTTAAAAAACTTTTTTATTTTTATTTTTTTAAATAACTTTTGAATGGGTATGATCTTTGTCAATTCTCCTGGTTATTGTGATGATGTTTGTTTATAACCTTTCATAACTTCAAGAAAAATGTACAAATAATTAAAATATGTGTGTTTGCACACACACATACACACACATAGGCCAATAAAGTTTATGTGTCCTATCATTCTGTGATTTTCTCTATTTTTTCTATAGGTTATTTTAAGCAATACTTTTCTGAATATTGCAACTTCTCTGCTATTAATCTGATAGTCTAATTTAGGATTGCATCTATATGTTGTATATTCCACTTTAAGGCCGCTGTCTTTTATTTTCTTTAAAAAAATATAATCAAGTTAATTCGATGATAGATTTTAAAAAATGCAAACAGTAAATCTACTTATTGAAAATTTACTCAAAGCCACATAGTGACAAGTAATTGAAGCCACATCTGAAAAGCTATTTGAATTCTTGCCACCTTAGTATAATAAGAATATTATGAAAATTGAGAAAGCCCAAGAAATAGCAATCATCTTGAAAATATTATCTTTTCAAAATGTTGAGGAAATTGCATTTATAGTTCTAGTAATAGTAAATTATGTGAATACCTCAGTGAATGTGGCAGAGTGGTAAGGAAGATAATCAATAAAAGTTTGCAAATATAACTTTGAAAGAATAAACAGGATATTATAAAAATTTAAATTCAAGACTAAGACAATTGTCTCATACTTCAGTGTGCACAGGGATCTTTGTGGATGCTGCTTTAAAATGTAGGAAAAGGAAATGCATTCTTCAGGGATTCTGATTCATATACCCTAAAATGGGAGCTAAGAAACTTGATTATAGGATTGCATATCTCAAAATACTCTAGAAAAGAACATCAGAGGACCATTTTTGTTAAACACTGACTGAAGAGGTTTGATGAAAACATCTGTATATTGTATACTGCTCAAATTCAACCAAAATTAATATAACATTTCCAAATCCTTACTGGTCAAAATGAAAATCTGCTATCATATTATTGACCACAAATACATAGAATTTTAATGTTATATGTAGTAATACAAAGTGATTGAGTATAAATTATTTTTATGATGAAAATAAAAGAAATGAACTAGTCAAGTTTTAAATTCTTTAAAATAGAAGTTGGTAAGTTTTATATACAAATTATAAATTGCCTATTAGAGAAATAATAGTTTAGTTGATAGAGGATAAAGGATATAGAAGGCCTGAGGGAGAGGAATGGGGAGAGAGATCCATTGAGAGAGAAAGAGGGAGAAGGGGGAAGAGAGAAAAAGAGAGGAGACAAAAATTACAAAGCACATGGAGAAAGACATACACCTCTGGAGAACTAGAAGCTGTAGCTCTTGGTAGCCAGTACAGAAGGAAGATAAAATCCTCAGACGTTCACCACGGCTTCCTAGTGCAGAGGCCTCCTTCACTTGGAGGATTTCTGCTTAATGATGCATTTTTCTTGTAGCTTTTATCATAAAAATTATTGAAAAAGTGGTTGTTGTTGCCAGTGGTGGTGGTGATGGTGGGAGTGATGGTATTATATTATCTTTTTGAACAAAGTGTCCGAAGGAGAATGCATTAATCTATTTTTCACCCATTTCTCTCACTTAATCAATCTATTTAGAATTGCACTTTTATTTTTTAACTTATTTATTTATTTTGAGAGAGAGAGAGAGAGAGAGAGAGACCCAATCAGGCTCCATGCTGTCAGTGCAGAGCCCAACATGGGGCTCGGTCTCACAAACCATGAAATCATGACCTGAGCCAAAATCAAGAGTTGCTTAACCAACTGAGCCACCCGAATGCCCCATAGAATTATACTTTTCTAAATTATATCTTATCCTCCTTACTGGTCTTTCCCTGCCACATAGAATCCATATGTGCATTCTATATTTTTCTTATATTTTAATAAGCTGTTCAAATTATGGAAAGGAAGAGGACCATCTGATGTACATGACCTAAATTTATTGAGTGGCAACCGTCACCATACTTGCTACTGATGGTGGAAACAGGAGTGTCAAGAGTTTAAGCTCCTCTTTTCATCCCAATGCCTTTCACCTTTCCAAGATTCAGGACAGAACTATTCTGTTTCATCTCTATGGTTTTCATGAGTATTTTAATAAGACTTATTCATACCAATTCATCCACAGACAATGTTTCAAACTTGCTATGAATAGTATCCGCATGCGTCAATGTGCTGTGGCTCATTACTGTGTTTTCTGTATCTTTGTTCATACAAAGAGCTTCTGTTCACTCCTTTTAATGGCTTTATACTACCTTTGTATTAAAAAAAAAATCACAACCTACTGTTCAATGCTTTATGTGAGAAATTTCAAGTTGTTTCCACCTTTGATTATTAGAGACATTGATACAATGGACATTTTGTTTATCAGAAGTCTCTGGTTATATACATAGCCATGGATTTGCTGTATCAAAAATGTGCACAATTCAACTTCACTAAATGTTGATGATAGGCCTCCAAAATTATACATATTTATGCTTCCATCAGCAGCATATGACAGTTCACATTACTACAGTCTCATGAAAATTTTATTTTGGCTGACTTTTAAGTTTTGGGATATCTGATATGGAATAATACCTCATTTTTAAGGCAACATTATGCTGATTACTGAAGAAATTATGTGTTTATTAGAAATTTGGGCTTCTATGTATATAAACTATTTAAAAATTTCTTTCCCATTTTTTGTTAGTTTTTATTTTTCTAATCAATTTGAGGAGATATTTATAAATTATGGAGGCTCAGCTTTTGCTGGCTATATATTTTAAAAATATCTTTCTGCTTTTGTGCTGGTCTGTTTTCTGTGATTACAGTGTCAAGTTCAGGACTATTCTGATTGGTCAGTCAGGGATCTCACCACCACTGTACTGAAAAATGATGTGACACATCATTGGCAGCTGCAAAAAAAAATGTGTGCAGTAAAAACCTTAAAAGATAGAAACATATTTTTATAAAATGAAAATATTTAAGGAAGATAATCATGTAACAGTTTTTTACTAAACTGATTTCCTGAATTTTAAAAATTCATTTTACACATAAGAGTATTGTATATTGAGTATGCAGTATCAGGATGTTTATTTTTTCTTAGTTTGCTTTAAATTTTTTGAGAGACAGAGAAAGAGCATGAACAGTGGAGGGGCAGAGAGACAAGGAGACCCAGAATCTGAGGCAGGCTCCAGGCTCTGAACTGTCAGCACAAAGCTCCATTCAGGGCTCGAACCCAGGAACCATTGAAATCATGACCTGAGCAGAAGTCAGAGGTTCAACCAACTGAGCCACCCAGGCACCCATTTTTCATTAGTTTTTTTAAAGTTTATTTATTTCGTGAGGGGGAGAGGCAGAGAAAGAGTGAGAGAGAGCGAGAGAGAGCTAGAGAGAGCAAGAGTGAGCGAGAGAGAGAGAATCACGGAGCCCATTGCGGGGCTTGAACTCAAGAACTATAAGATAATAACCTGAGCTGACATCAAGAGTCAGACACTTAATCACACTTAACTGACTGAGCCACCCAGGCGTCCCAGTCAGGATTTTTAGATTCATGCTGAGACAAATCCCCAAATTTAATCATCTGATTAATATATACTGATTCACTATTATGCACCCATTTCAGTACTCGTCATTGAGGATATAGCCCTGCACCAAGCATTCCTGGTCCCTGTCCTCATGAAGCTAGGTGTCTAAGAGATAGCCTAATTAGATAGCATGAGATATTAATAACTAACCTCTGAAGTATAAAAATATAAACTAAGGGTTCTATAAAAATTTATAGGTAATATGAGATCTCATTTGTATTCACTATGTTTTCAAGACAACCTCTAAATTTGTTTTTTTAATGTTCATTACTTTTTAATTTTTAACATTTATTTATTTTGGAGAGACAGAGTGTGAGCGGGGGAGGGGCAGAGAGAGAGGGAGACACAATCTGAGACACAGAACTGCCAGCACAGAGCCCAACACAGGGCTCAAACTCACGAACCTCAAGATCACGACCTGAGCTCAAGCTGGTCGCTTAACCAACTGAGCCACCCAGGGGCCCCTAATATTTATTAATTTGAGAGAGGGAGAGACAGAGCACAAGTGGGGGAAGGGCAGAGAGAGAGACAGGGAGACACAGAATCGGAAGCAGGCTCCAGGCTCTGAGCTGTCAGCACAGAGCCCCATGCCAGGCTCAGACCCACAAACTGCAAGATCATGACCTGAGCCCAGGTCGTAAGCCCAGCCGACTGAGCCCCCCAGGCGCTCCTCAAGGCAACCTTTAAATTCAAATGTAAAACTATAAATCACAGAAAGGTCAAATGATCTTCATTCTTTTTTAAAGGTTTATTTATTTTTGAGAGAGAGAGAGAGAGAGAGAGTGCAAGCGGGGGAGGGGCAGAGACAGAGGGGGACAGAGGATCTGAAGCAGGTTCCATATTGATTATCGCGAGCCAGATGCAAGATTCAAACTCACAAACCCTGAGATCCTGACCTGAGCGGAAGTTCTCCATGCTCTACAGACGGAGCCTCCCAGGCGCCCAAAGAATCGCCACTTTTTAAAGTGTCTAGTGCTCACCTTGGTGCACGCATACTAAACTGTAAAGATCTTTGTAGGAATAATCAATTATACATAGTCTTCTAGCCCCTGCTGCATCGAATCCTAAGTACAAAAGAAGAGCAAAAGCTAAAAGATAAAATATTTTTAAAAAATTTACATTTGTTTATTTTTGAGAGACAGAGACAGAGCACAAGCAGGGGAGGGGCAGACAGAGAATGAGACACAGAATCCGAAGCAGGCTCCAAGCTCCGAGCTGTCAGCACAGAGCCCAATGCGGGGCTCGAACTCATGAACCATGAGACCATGACCTGAGCCGAAGTCAGACGCCTAACAGACCGAACCATCCAGGCACCCCTAAAAGTGTAACAAGATGTTTTAAATTTAAAAAAAAGTATAATGTATAACAGCAGAATACTGTGGTAAAGTTTCATGTTCCAAGAATTTCATCCCTTCTTTTAAGCAATTAATAAACAACAACAAAATCCTGAGTATATAGACATACTAGAGCATTCCACTAAATCACAAATATTTAATTTTTAAAAACATTTTTAATAGTGGACATTTCAATTGGATTCTATATTGTTAGTCTTCTGATGAGGGTTTTTAGAGTTTTTTTTTTTTTTTTTATAGAAAATGAGGGAAATTATATCTGCATCATAGTATACTATAATTTTCTCTGGGTGCCCCATAAGCTATGAAAAGTATAATGAGATAGTTCACTTTAAGGAAATCCCTCTGTCTCTGATTTTGGATATTATATTTATTATATTATGTGTTTGGATCATCCGTTCAGACCTTTGGTGTTTTATTTGAAATCAAGGAAGTCAAATCTGGCTGGTATTTTGTATAGTTATTTCTATAAGTTAAGGAAGGGAAAATGATGTAGAAGAGTGTGGGTTTCTAGAGCTGTCCATCTAGACAAAAAGCATATTGAGATAGCCCAGGATTCTTCTATTCATTCTTTCCACTAATATTTAATGAGCACTTATAATAAATCATATATTCAACTAAAATTTAAAAATATGTAATTCATATAAATTTATACATAAAATACATGCAATTGATGCATATTTCCAGAACTTGTCTTGAACAAGCATATATTAATGGGCAAGAAAGACAATAAACCAGCTGTGATAAAATGGTGCCTGGTTTTAGTAGAGGATAAAATGTTATTCTTCATGAATATATTGCAATGTCGTATCTAGACATGATTCCTTAAGAAAGTGAATATGAATCCAATAATAACGTGAGTTTGCCTGGCGTGATAGATTAAGTTATTGCCCCAAGTCTTCACGCCCTTTTTGTAATAAAATTCTACAACATTTGCCTATGACTTTAAAGTGCCTCCAGGAGAGAATGAAAATCTTAAAGCCACGTCACATTGATGAGGGCCTGGCCAGATGATTACTGTGGCCAATTATAGGATGTTTGGAGACATGGCATGAACTTTTGCTTAAAATATGCTTTTGTAGCTTTAATTTTGTGCTTTAGCTTAGCTCTTATCTGCCCACCATCTACCTTGAAAAGAATATAAATAACCCAAGGTGCTGCGAATCCCAGAATGAGTGACTTATGAAGCACACCTAAACCAAATATGTTAACCATAAGTGAGAAATATAAAGGCTTGTAGTTGTATGCCATTGAAGATTTGGGATTTGTTGTGATGCATTATCATTGCACACATCTAAAAAAATATGTCAACTATAACATCAATGTTAGATAGTTCTGGAATGAAAAAATTCTGTAATAAACAATATGGGGGGGGTAATGAACACTGTAAAGGGTAAAGAAAAAAAAAATCCAGGTAATAAAACCTCAAGGTTGATCATGAGATATAATAAATATAATTGTTATTATTTACTGAATGCTTGTCATATACCAACCTTAAGTGCTTTTATATATAGCTAAGCATGATCTATTTTGATTAGTGTTTCATTATATATCTTTTTTTCCACCTTACTTAACATATTTTAGATTTATATGGAAGTTGTAATGGTTATAGGCAGCATAAAATATTTTCTTTTTAAATCCACTATGACAACCTTTTTATTTTAGTTGGTAGTTTAATTCATTTATAATTCCTTTAATTACTGATACACTTGTTTTTAACTATACTATTTTATTATATGGTTTATGATTTTCCCCTCCTTTCTTCCATTCTTTCAGATGTACTATTTTTAAAAATTGTTCTATTTTCCTTTCTGATAACTTGTTAGTTATTAATCGTTTAATTTTTACTTAATTATTTATCTATAATGTATAAGATACAACTTTCACTCATTTAAAGTAAAATAAAATTAAAATGTTTCCAGATGCAGGCAATGCAGGTATATTAGAATTCTTAGAACCCTTTGTTTCCGAATATTTCCCCATACCTTTTGTTCTCTTGTGTGTATGTACTTTAATTAATGTGTGTCTGTATATACACACATAACAGTTGATCCTTGAACAATGTGGGGGTGGGGGCGCTGATGGCTGTGCAGTTGAAACTCTGCATATAACATTTAACTCCTTTACTAACAGCCTACTGTTGACCAGAAGCTTTACCACTAACATAAACAGTCGATTGACACATATTTTGTAAGTTATATGTATGACATGTTGTATTCTTAACAATAAAGTAAGCTAGAGAAAAAATGTTAAGAAAATCAAAAGAACGAGAAAAAAGATTTACAGTATTGAACTGTATTTATTGAAAGAAAATCTGCATACGCATGGACTCACGCAGTTCAAATCCATGTTGTTCAAGGGTCAACTGCATATATATGTATATATATTTAATACAGTGTATGCATAAATATATATACAGCTCCGGAAGACATGAATATATCTTGTTAATTTTTTTTTTGATCTACCCTCTTATCTGCTCAGCATATCACTTCTCATACCTTCCTCTATCCCCATGGTTCTCTCTGTCATTGTTTTCCAATGCTCGAAAATCTTCCAGCAGCATTGCCTTTAATCAGAGCCTTACACAGCTGACTTCTCCCAGCTTTTGTCTCTCTGAGAATTTACTTTGTCTTCATTTATGAATGATGTTTTCACAGGGTATTGAATTCGAGGTCGGCATTTCAAAGATGTCACTCCATTGTATGTCGATTCTATTGTTTCTTTTGGGGAGTCTTTGAAGGCAATTGCCTTTTTACTGGCTTCTTTTATTTTCTGGCTGCCTTTATAATTTTCCTTTGTCTTTGTTTCTGGCAGTTTTACTATGATATTTTGGGTTCTGGGTTTTTTCCCTCCCTTTCGGTTTGCTTTTAGTTATTTTCTTGTTGCATGCCTGCCTATTTTTGCCTATGACCCAGAAATTATGTATGAAACATTGCATGACAATTTAAAACTCTAATTGTTTTTTCCTTTAAAAATGTTTGTTTTGAGAGTCAATTAGGCAGCTGCAGTTAACCTGAACTGACACTGACATGATCTGAAACTGGTGTCAGTTACAATGAGTCCTGGCCTCCTTCCCATTCATTCAAACGCATATCACTGGAGGGTCCCAAGTGAAATTTTGATGTGTAATTCAGGACCCTTCTCTTAGACTGGCCTTGAATTCCAATTTCTGTTCTCTCATCAACCCTGTACAACTGTTCAAAACTGTGTGAAGTTTCTCAGTCTCTCCACTTAGTGTGACTTCAACTTCTCAGAGTCCCATCCTCCTTAGAGTGAATCCTAGATTGGAAAATTGGAGTCAAGAGGCTGCCTCAGCTCTCTGGGCTTCCGTTCCTTCCAGGAGAGTGGACCTGTAGGATGTCAGCGATGTGAACTTCAAGATGAGGTGTGTGTCTACCAGTAAATGCTATTTTTCAGTTGTTTCTACTTAGACATCTGTTCCATTCCTCATTTCCCTTGAGCTTTGACCATGCAAAACAAATTCAAAACATATAAAATTATAACAGAGATAAGATAATAATAGGCACACAGTTTCTACATTTTGGTGAAATTTTCATTATATAGAATTATGGAAGAGACATTCATTTCCCTCATAAAATTAAATTCATAATAAAATATAGGACTTAGAGTGTGTTTTTAACATAAGCTACATTTACAATTCTGGACTATACCATAGATATTTAATGAATGCTTGTTGGAATAGATTAATTTTAACTCAAAGCATATTAAACAAACTGATTTCATAGTCATTTATTTCCATACTATTTCTAACGCCAAACATCTGTTTACAAATCGCTTTGCACAGGGGCGCCTGGGTGGCTCAGTCGGTTAAGCGTCCAACTTCGGCTCAGGTCATGATCTCACAGTCTGTGGGTTCAAGCCCTGCTCGGGCTCTGTGCTGACAGCTCAGAGTCTGGAGCCTGCTTCAGATTCTGTGTCTCCCTCTCTTTCTGCCCCTCCCCTGCTCGCTCTCTGCCTCTTTCTCTCAAAATAAAATAAAGACATTAAAAAGAAATTAAAAAGCAAACTGCTTTGCACAAAAGTATAGGTTAAATATATTATTGACACAAAGTGAAGGCTTAGTAATTGTTAATGAATTAATTCATGTGTGTTGGTTAAATGCAGCCTCTCCTATTGTGAGCTTTTTGTGTCTTAGTTTCATGCCTTATTCTCAATTTATAGACTTAAGCTTACTTTTTATTTTATCATTTTGCCTATAGGAAGTCCTTAGTAAGTGTTAATGAAAGGAACATGAGGATAATTTAAGTGAAAATAATAAGATTGCCTTCTATGGTATGTTGTAATAAGATGCTTTGGATTTAAGTAAAGGAAAATAAGGCTTCCTGAAAATAAAAATATTGGAATGACAGAGAAAAGGAAACCCTTCAAAAAATATAGGTAAATTGTAGTATACATCCTTTCAGGAAGGACATATAAACTGTGTGAGAAAGGAATTAATTTCTTTTAGATCCTGGGGTCAGAGTGACTCATCTTCAGTTGCCTCCCAAGCATGTTCAGCCCAACTCAGGATTCCCAGGAGAGAGGAAAGAATACGGCCACACCTGGATGAGTCATGTGACTTAATTGCCATATGTGCTGTCATATGTACTGCACTGACACTCAGTAATAGGTTATCGTGGCGGTAGTGTATCTGTATAGACATAACCATTGTCTTAGTCAGTTCTGGCTGTTTTACCACAAAGTACCATAGACTACTAGGTGACTTACAAAGAACAGAAATTTAGCTCTCACAGTTCTAGAGGGTGGAAATCCAAAAACATGGTCGCAGCATGGTCAGTTTCTGATGAGAGCCCTCCCTTGGGTTGCCGACTACTCACTGGATCCTCACACAGGGGAAGGGATGAGGAAGCTCTCAAGGATCTCTTTTAAAAGGGCACTGATTCTGGGGCTCAGTCAGGTAAGCGTCCGACTTCGGCTCAGGTCATGATCTCATGGCTCGTGGGTTTGAGCCCCATGTCAGGTTCTGTGCTGACAGGTCAGATCCTGGAGCCTGCTTAGAATTCTGTGTCTCCCTCTCTCTCGGCCCCTCCCCTGCTCAGCCTCTGTCTCTCTCAAAAAAAATATTAAAAATAAAATAAAAGGTCACTGATTCCATTCCTGAGGGCCCCATCATCATGATGTGATTATCTCCCAAAGGTAATTCTGCTTATTCTAGTTAACACGTTCAGGTACAGGATCTTCATAATATTATTTTGTTTAAATTCAAATAATTTTTATATATGATAATGAGTTTTATTCCAATATAATAATCATTAAGGGGTGCATGAGTGGTTCAGTCAGTTAAGCATCGGTCTCTTGATTTTAGCTCAGGTCATGATCTCGCAATTCCTTATTTCGAACCCCACATCGGGCTCTGTGCTGACAGTACAGAGCCTGCTTGGGATACTCTCTCCCCTACTCTCTGCTCCTCCCCTGCTCGAGTTCTCTCTCACTGTCTCTCTCTCAATAAATAAATAAATAAACATTAAGAAACATTGTAGCCTTAAACCATTTATAGTTAAGTCACATGGAGTGTTTTCTTGAATATACGTGCCATGGAAATCTGTCTGGTAATTAATAGACTAGATAAAAAAAAATTAGATCTTAACAGAGTGTTCTGGGAAGTATTGAAAACAGTCTATCTGTTCTAGAGGTGATATAGTGTAACTGAAACCTGGAAACCATAATTTATCAGATATGTAACTATTGGAATACTACTTAAGGGGCGCCAGGTGGCTCAGTTGGTTATGCATCTGATTCTTGATTTCAGCTCAGGTCATGATCTCATGGTTCATGGGATGGAGCCTGCTTGGGATTCTCAGGCTGTCAGGCTCTGTGCTGACAGGGAGAACCTGCTTGGGATTCTCTCTTTCCCTCTCTCTCTCTGCCCCTCCACTGCTCTCCCTCTGCCTCTCTTCCTACCTCTCTCTGTCTCTTTTTCTCTCAACATAAATAAACTTTAAAAATTTTTTCAAAAATACTACTTAATTTCCTTAAGCCTTATATTCTTCATCTATAAAATGTTAACTGTAATAAACCTTACACTATAGAATTGTACAAAGAATTAAATGAAATAATATTTTTAAGCTGCCTAATGTTTGCTATATAGTAAGGACATACTAAATTACTAGAGCTAAGTTAAATATTTAACTTAATATATGATTATCATATAATTCAAATGTATAATTTAATATTTAAATATACTTAAATTAACATTTATTACTAGCATTGGTTAACCCTCTAGTACTGACAGTTGCTCTGGTCACTGAGGCCACTGAACTCTTTTCTAATGGGAGGCTCAGTCTACCAAAAACTCCTTACATTATAAATATCATGTTCACACATTAGCACTATATAGTTTAAGGCAGAGAGAAAATTCTGCAGCCTAGATCCATCAAGATAAAATGTTTGATTTTCTATTAAATGTGCAGAAAGCTCACATGTGAAATCACATTTCCAAATTCTCTTCCTGGACAATGCTATCACATGCTTGTCATCATCAGACTCCAAATAGAAGTTTGTGTTTCATGGGGTTTTTAATGGATGTATATCCCTAGGAAGGCAGTGTGACCCTTATTACCGGTGAAATACGTAGAAAGAAATTAACTATTCACTATCAAAAGCAGTTGCTTCTATAATGTTCAATGCAGAGAAAATGTAAAAAGACATCGGCTTTAAGTACAAGACCAGTATTGGAACTCACAATGAAGGTCCTAAATGACAGTAACTCACCGAATCATGTGAGCCATTTGATAGCTGACAACTTTAAGGTGGTGTTAAACCACAGGAAATTGAAACATTAAACTTTCTGGTAGTTACAAGCCATGATGGCCCTAACAAATCATCACAGGATATTTCCAATGACATGTAATAGCTCATAATTCGTATACCTGAAAGGAGACAGAGTTGAGCCTTTTGTTGTTGCTGCCTGTGTTTCAATGGCCTCCATGTTCTCTCATCCTTTTGCAGTTGTGCATAGAAATGTATGGAGCTCCGGCATACGTACTGCGTGAGGAGGGAGACTTTGAGAAATTAATACACTGCAGGCCAAATTTGTTTGGTAATGCCAGTGATCTTAGGTGAAAAATTGTGCTTCAGAAGATTTCTGTTTTCATTCTTTTTTGGCCTGATTTAAACTCAGTGTCTTCTGAAATCCACACAATAAAAAACAGATTGCATTTCCTAAAACTAGGTGCAAAGATCTATAAATAAATGTCTCAGGAGATAATTTCTGTATAATAGAGAGTCAGTTTAAAAAAGAAAAAGATGTTGTATGCATCATCTCCCTCTACCACAGAAATGTTCCTCCATCTGATTACTTTATTATTGTTGTGTTAACATTAAAAATATTATTATTATCAGCATCTTATATAAAAGTAAAGCTGTATAACCAATGGACCCTGAAATATTTGAATAGAAATTGCATAGTTTCATTTCATATTAATTACAGAAAAGAGTGATTTATGTACTGTATCGCATAACCTACTGTTGGAAGATTTCAGTAAGTATGATTAGGTTCCTATGCAAATCATGCCTGAAATTTAAAGACCCTTTTCAGGTCAAATTGTATGTTATACCCTTTAAAACTCATTTTTGAGATTTTTCTTTTTTCATTCTGTTGTTTCTTTCAAACAAGACCTTGGGAATAATAATTGAAGAGTCAGTTATTCACATATTCATTCATGTTAAGGAAGCTTAGGGTTTTAGAGCACTGACAATGTGATTTTCTGTGCACCCATTCTATTTTTTCTGGAACTTAATCTTCAACTTAACCAAAAAGATGTAGAAACAAATTACTTTCAGAAAATGTTTTGACAAGTGAAAGGAAATAGCAGGAATATTACTTTTTCCTGATTGAAATTGGTTAAAGGCTTCCTATCCAGACAACAGTACGTATGAGATGGTGAGAAAATATGTTTTTCATATTAAGACTATTATTTGCAGCATATTCATTTCTTATAGTGAAGATTTTAAACTATTTTTATTATTCACACATTTAAAACAAAAAATGTAGTATATAATTTTATAAGACAAAATGAAAATGATTGCTCCACAATGTTCAATATGTCTTTGAATATTGATTTTAAGGAGAAATCTTTTAAAGAAGATCTTGTCTTTTAAATAAGACAAAAAAGAAAACATTTATGAATAATGAGTAATAATTTTTGTGGAAGAAAATACTACAGTATTTTTAGCCACACAGAGCAAAGTACCATTACTAAAAACAAATTTAAAAAAATTGAAAACAGATTGCCTTTATAAATATTTATCAGCACATTTAATGAAATGTTTGTTTAATAAAAAATAAAAATAGTTTGTGCCAATGAATATGAAATCTTTCAACTTTGCAAATAATTATGTTTCAAAATATCTCAAAGCCAGTCAAGTGACTTTCTGCAAAATTCCAATGTTGTCTATTTTCAGTCACTAACAAATATTTTTGCGACCACTTAAAATATTAACAATGCTTCTTGGATATAAATATTCACATAAAATAAATAGAGCTGTTGATTTTAGTGAAGGGGCCACATTTGAATAGTACACAATTCAGCTCCGGAGTGTAAGAGCTCTTTTGTCACAAGAAATTCATGAGAAGCACACAGGCCTAGGGAGAGCAGCTCTTTAGTGGCCCTGGTGAGAAAATGGAATTAATCAGCTTGGGTAGTTGTGTGCCCCTGGGGAGTTTGGAAGGCATGTGGAAGAAGAGGGTGATCACTGGGGAAGAGTGCGTTGGGTAGCGATTTACTTACAAAGAAAGGCAGAGAAGGGAGCAAGATGGCCCCAATCACATTTTAAAATTACAATATTTATTTAAAATAGCAATCACAAGATTGACAAAGCTAGCAGGTTTGTAAGAATTGTTTATGATGAAAATAAGAATTTCTGAATTGTATCAGTTCTGTATCGGTGTTCACTTATTTTTAGACATCAACGTTACAAAAGTAAGAGTAAAGTTGGTTTATGGAGTCTAACTTTGATGAAAGGTGACAAGTTGCATTGACTGAAAGACCTATATAACTAGGGAGACCTTGTGTTTTGTGTTTCAGGATGCACATTTGGGTTTGCCAACTGATACATATGCACACTTAACTATCCATAAGGCAGAAGAGGAAGTTTTCTGTTTGGTTTCTCCTCAGTCTCCTTTCCCTTGGCCTCTCTGGAGCCTTCACAGAGGCTCAAGGTCATTAGCTCCTTCTTAAACCACAGTGTTCTTCAGTTCCAATGACAACATCCCCTTCAATCGGTCTTTTACCTCTCTAGCCAATTCTCTTCTGTCTTTCTTGTTTTTCTGTCTCTCCTTGATCCATGAGTATTTTTAGCTTCCATTTTGTTTTTTGTATTTTCATTTTGCTCTCTGTAAATTTTTGTTTGTTTTTAGGTCTCAATTCTCTTGTAATAGGCAAACATTACTTTGGACATGGGATATCTTCTTTACATAAATGAAACCATACTCATTTTCTCTTTTGTGTTTGGGTCATTTAGTTCAATATTATATTCGGGATATCTACCTCTATGGCCATATCCTATAAAAAATCATTTATTTTGATTGATGTATAGCATTCCATTCTGGGAGTAATTAGTCTATTTTACTGGTGGGCATTTGGAGAATTTGCAATGCTTTGACCACTATGGACATTCTAAAATATATCTAATTGTGGGGTGCTTGGGTGGCTCAATCAGTTTAGTGACCGACTTCTGCTGAGGTCATGATCTCGTGGTTTCTGAGTTTGAGCCTGCATCACTCTCTGTGCTGACAGCTCAGAGCCTGGAGCCTGCTTTGGATTCTGTGTCTCCCTCTTTCTCTGTCCCTCCCCGACTCATAGTCTCAAAAATAAATAAAATATTCAAAATAAATAAAAACTCAAATAAAATAAAATACTCAAATAAAAAACTCAAATAAAATAAAATACTCAAAAAAAACTCAAATAAAAAAATTATTCAAAAATAAACAAAAACATTTAAAAAACATTTTAAAATATACCCAGTTGTAAACACAATTTTTTGGTGGATCTCTATCTCCATGTGGAATTTTTGGTTCATTTATTCTGATTTAGAGATACAGCCAGGGAGCCTTCCCATGTGGCTATAGATACTCCCACGAGCAAAGTAGAATTCCGGCTTTTCCACCTTTTTTCACCGTACTTGGCATTGGCTTTCTTTTTCATTTTTGCCATTCTGATAAGTGGGTGGTAGTAGATTGTTGTTGCAACTTTCCCTTTCCTCACAACTCTGTTAACCCTTTTGTCTTTTGCCCATGTCCATATTGGATTTTTTGTCTTTATCTCATTCACCTGTTCAAATCATTTTTTGGTCTGGATATACTTTATTGGAAATATGAACAGTGTCATTGTACCTAAATTGTGCCTTACCTTTTACTCTATTAGTTGTGTCTTTTGATATGAGAAGTTTTTAACCTTAATGCAGTGCAATTTATCAATTCTTTTTCTTTTCAGGTTAACGCTTTTAGTTTTTTGTTTAAGAACACTTTACTTACTCAGCCTGGGTGGCTCAGTTGGTTAAGCATCTGACTCTTGATCTCATCTCAGGTCTTGATCTCAAGGTTGTAAGTTCAAGCTTTGCACTGGGCTCCTCCGTGGGCATGAAGTCTGCTTAAGAAAAAGAACACTTTGCCTACTCCAAGACCACAAAAATATTATCTTTTCTGCCAAGTCATTATGTTTTTTGCTTTTCATTTCTAGATCCAAATCCATCTGATATGAAATAGTGGCCAAGATTGATTTTTTTTCTTTTTTGCCATAGGGATATCTAATTGACTCAGCCCTATTTACTGAAAACACCATCATTTCCTTATAGCACTACAATGTCACTTATATCATTAATCAGGACTGACTTATATAGTCCTCTTCTTTAGAGTTAGAGAGTGTTGGTTTAAGAACTCACATTTAATTATGTCACAAGGTACAGTCTGAAGGATAGATCTAATTGAGAACGCACACAAGTAGGGGACATCATCCACAGAGCACATAGCATGATGGTAATTGGAGTGAGATAGAGTGGAAAGATGCAGGCTATGTATTTAAACCACAATCCCAATCTGATTTAAGAACTCACCAGATATAGGACACAAGCAAGAAGCCCAACAAAAATTCAGCAGTGAGTAACGTTAAGATTGCTATAGCAAAAGAGGAAAGTTGATTTTTAAATGCTTAATGAACATGGTAAGTTTTATGTATATTGTATATAAATTCTGGTGTATTGCATAAGTGGGATTTTTGAGGCACAATTTGAAAAAACAAAACTAAACTAAACAACAATAACAACAACAAAACCCTGAACTCAGATTAGAGCTCATTTGCATGGAGATGGTTATTGAAGTTTTGAGAGTTGGGGAAATACTGAAATTAGAGAATAAATATTGTAAAACCAGAATATCAATATAACCATTTTCCTTGTACTCAATCATTCTTCACAAATAATAGTTAATATAGTCAGATTGCTACCACGAGGATGGTTATATATCACCTATTAATCAAAAATCAATTAAGGATGATTTTTTCCATTTCATATTCACCACATAAACAATTATGCATAGATCAGTATGCATGATTATAAAAGGGAGGGAGTCTATTTAGAGATCTCGCACATCATTTAAATTTCAAATATAATTTTATTTATTACAACCTGGCCAGTGAAAACACCACCACCAATAATGACAAAAAGTATTTTGTTTGCTATCACTCTTAGAAGAAATTGAACTGAAAATATTTCCATTCCTTGAGCAACTTGTAGCTTACGGGATTGATTTATGCATTATTGGAGCAGGCAGCTGCTCTATTAATGTAATTTAAAGAAATCTAAGGAAGTTTTCCTTGAATAAATTAATTCCCAGTTGTATCTTTTTAAATTTCCAGCATTAGTGGTATTCCCTGTGGTCTTTTTGTAGGAGATGTATATAGAGAGTTAGGCATTACATTTCCTCAGAGAGGCAACACATTATCTAGCTAATGAATTAACAGAGAACAATTGGTTGCATTTACCACCACTATCCATAGTTGTACATTAGATAGCTGGATTCTGAAGGGAGTTGTAAAGTAGAAAACTGGGCATCATAAGCAACAGGAAAAGGTAGGAAAGTTAGAGAATTAAAAGGCAGAATTTATCATCTGGATTTTGAAGTTGTGGCAAGAAAGGTCATGCAAAGAGACATGGAGCTCTAAGTGTGTTCGTGTATATGTATATGCAAACATACGTGCACGCATATAAATTGGTTTATAATCCTTGTGTCGTAGTGTGTGTACTGGAATAAAATTTTATTTATCTTCTCCACATATTATAAAATTTATGATATTTACATTTACCTAAAACTTTGCAGTTTCTGAGTATATAAGTTAGGCACAATTTTAAGTATTTGAAATTTATATACTAAATTGTAATCTAAAACATAAATACTGGTGTTGCTCTTTCACCAGCAAGCAATTACACAAATTTTCCCTTATACAATTTCTCTTGATAACTCTATTATTGTCTTATATGTTTTTTCTTTAAATTTAGTGAAGCTTTTCAGCTCTGGTCTCATGCACCTCCTCATATTAATTCCATAGTTCATTTAAAAATAATACTGTGTTCAAAGGAAATGGATAGCAATTAATCGTTTAAAGGATTGGCACTTTTACTTAAAAGAATATTGTGACAAACATTAAAATTTTACATCTAATATAAAATACCTCATTTTGCTGAATGTAAAAAAAGATTTCCTCCTCTTTGTACATTCCTATACAGCTATTTTGAGAAAATAAAACAAAACAAAAACATTTCTCAACATCATATTTTCCTATTGTTTCAGTGGCCACTTATTATAACTTTTTTTGTTTTTTCTATTCCTTCCTTCTCTGCTAGAACTTGTAATTTTGAAGGGCTAGGACTTGGGATTGGTTTACCACACTTTTTCATCTATACTTTCTTTCTATAAGGTCTTATAAAGTCAAATAGTCTTAAAAGATCTCTACTGATGACAGTTCCCCAAACTTATGTGCCTATATTTGTACCCCCTCTTAATCTATGAATATCTATCTCTGCCTATTTGAAATATCTACTTAGATGCCAAAATTGAAGACTCCTTAAAGGTCTCTACATTTTTCCACACCTCCACTCTTCTCCTAATCTTCCCATTATGGTAATCGGCACCATAGGCATCCAAGGTGCCTGAGAAAAAACCAAAATTCACTTTTAATAACCCATTCCCTTTTTCTTAGAATCCAGTGAGTCAGCAGCTCCTCTTGAACCACCCCCCCCACGCACATGACAATGTCTCACCTTTCCCTCTATTTTTTCTTTATCCAATTCTTCATTGTACCCAGTGTGCACTGTTGCAGTGTCTTAGTACTTGTTGCATCTGCTCCATCCTTTGGTATGCAGTAACATGGTGTCAGCAAAAAAATAATTAATTAATTAAATGTTTAATTGGCTGTATTGATAAGTGTCAGATACAAGAATGATAATATTTGAGGGCAGAAGAATGGTAATTATTTTTATGCCATATGAAATATTTGGATATATTCCTACCTGTGTTAAATTGAGAGACAAATAATAAATCTTACACTAAGAAGAACTTGTAGCTTTGGGGGTAAAGGGTGGAAAGCAGAATTTTAGCACCACTGGCAACTTCAGTCAGTTTATACCACAAGGCACAATAAGAAAGAGGGACTCTGAGGAAGAAGGAAAGAGAAAGAAGAAAGAAAGAAAGAAAGAAAGAAAGAAAGAAAGAAAGAAAGAAAGAAAGAAAAGGGCAGAAAAGAAAAAAGAAAGAAAGAAGAAAGAAAGAAAGAAAGAAAGAAAGAAAGAAAGAAAGAAAAATAAAGAAAGAAAAAGAGAAGAAAGGAAGAAAGAAAGAAAGAAAAGAAAGGGAGGGAGGAAGGGATGGGTGGAGAAAGAGGGAGGGAGAGAGAGAGAAAGAAAGAAGGAGAAAGAAAGGAAGAAAGAAACACTAGCTTGGAAATAGATATGATGGGAAGGAAGTAGAGACAGTCTAGATGTACAGGATGGAACAAAAAGACCAGTACTTAATCTCAATCAGAAAAAAATTAAACCGAGAGTGTCTTTGAGCCTTGTGACTAAGTCTTATCACAGGATCCAAAAATCATATGGCCATGATACCCACTGATAAAATTTCTGAATGGATTGATTATTTTCAGTAAGTTTTTTTCTCTCTCTTTTTCTCTTTTTAAATATATTTGACCAAATATAGCTGACTTTCCTTGTGTCACTTATAATATGAATGAAACAATTTGAAACGATGGACATTTGGGAGGTTGGAACAGACTCTATCAGTATTCTACCCATATCCCCTTTGCCATTGCTATGTTAATACACCCTGGCTCATCTTTCACTTGCCAGCATGTCACTGGAGGCCCTGGAACCCACAGTCCCTGTGTGAGTCAGGCCAGATGTGGGAGAATTAACATCTTCTGAGAGCAGCCTGCATGCTACACTATAGAGTGGCTTGTGCGCTAATGTCCCAATTCCTTGCCTCTCAGGATGAATGACTCTGTAGAGCATGTTGGACAACATTTCTCGGGCTTCTTCAATGGGATTAAGCTCCAACTGTAATTTTCCTCATTTGATAAACTTGTACTTGCTTCTTTCCTTACATATCTCACTTATTCCCCTGTTGGCGTTTCCTGGGAACACCAACCTAATAAACTACTTCCATCTTTTTACCAAGGTCTGTTTCTGGGAAATTTCAGACTTTGGCGATTGGTATAGGAAATGATTCAAGAAATAAGAATATCATGATAAAAATTTGGAATTAAATTTCTTGCCAGCCAGATAACAACAAAGGACATATTGCTGGTGGTGTTAGGTGTCTAGTTATATAGCATTACAATGACAATATCTCTCCCATGTGGTGAAGTTAAAACTAACTTGTGGCAAATAGGGTTCTGATCCACTCAGATGGGAATGTACTGGCTCATGCAACATGTCTAGCATTTAACAAAATGAGAGTAATGTTAATAATGAACCTATTGATTTTTTAATCTAAATCTGGAATTAAGTATGAAAAAAGAGCAATATTGAGACACTGATGACGGTATCTTCCTCTACGAAATTTTTGTTTGTCCTTGACTCTGTTAGGAAGTTTAGGATAAAAGCCAGGAAGTTAGGTTATAAGTAGACCAGATTTAACCAATCAGCAAGAGATATAATTTGGGTTTGGATTTCGGTCTTCTTGTGAGCTTGTCTATGTCTAATTTACCTAGCTTGTGTACTTTTAATTGGCAGTTATTCACCCAGACATATTATTTGGGGGGAATCCTACTTTAGCTTTTGATTTCTTATCCCTATGTGCCTCTTGGAAGTTGTGTTCAACTTCCTAACCCCTCAGGTCATTTTGTAAATCAGTGAAGTTCCCCAGAGGAAACGGAGGTTGAACTTATCTTTTACTTTCCATCCTGTGAGTCTCTTGCTCCCTGAAGTCTTCATTATCTTCAAAGTTCCCTGATGAGTTCAAAGAGATATGCTGTATGTGTGTGTATGTATTAATTATATAAATATAAGATTTTCATAGTTATAACGTTTTGGTAAATATTATGCTTGCTTGGTGGATATGAATATCTTCAACTATTTCCTTTTTTGCAAGATCAAGCAATTAATCTACAATATTAATCAAATGTAATTCTTAGTGAGAACATTTCAGGTATTTTTAAAAACAAAATTATGAGTTATACATTGACGTATATAAACTTTTTTAAACTTTATTGAACTATAAAAGTAATGAATGTGTATAATATTTACCAAATAGAATATATGACATTTTCCTTAAAAATATTCTACCTGGTCTTAATAGCCATCAAGCTGTTGAAACAAAGGTAAATCTAAAAAGCAAGGATTATCTGGTATTATGTGTCTTGCAGTTACAGTACTAAGGTTTATACTTCATGCCACTTGGGTTTTGAGTGATTCTCTCTCCCATAGGGCTGAAATATTTTCCTTGTAAGAAGAAAACTATTTTTTTAAGTTTATCTCATTACTTTGAGAGAGAGAGAGTGAGAGAGTGAGAGAGCACATGTGAGTTGGGGAGGGGCAGAGAGAGAGGAGGAGAGAGAAGATCCCAAGCAGGCTCCATGCTGCCAGCACAAAGCACGATGCAGGGCTTGATGCCTTGAAACATGAGATCATGACCTGAGCCGAAATCAAGAGTTGGTCGCTTAACCGACTGAGCCACCTAGGTGCTTCCAAAGAAAACTATTTTAATAAAGATTAAATTTCTTAGAAATCACCACAGACTACACTGATAATTTTTTTTTTACTTGAAAAATGTATGTTTACATTTTTTGACACAGCTTACAACACAATTAAAAGTGACTTGGGCTTCATAAATGACAGCCATCCTAAATGATCTAATTCTGTAATTGGCCATGGTGTATTTTCCCATTTTCTTTTACAAAAGTGACAGAAGTAGGACAATTTTGAGATTGTTCTTATATTGCGTTCTGTCATGTGGGCAAAATCCCAATTTCTTATGAATTTGTAAGCCGAGCAATTGTCTTTCAGAATTGGATTTCCCTTAAGAAGCAAATTTTTATATATTCTTAAAAGACTTTGAGACTAGCTATTTTATGTGAACTGGCTAGGTGTCATTAAAAATGAAATTAAAAGTAAAAAATAACCAAAATATATCTGTGCTATTCACTATTGGGTGAACGCAACCATATTGATCATTTCTTAAATTAGAACATTAAGAATTTTATCTTTTAAACTATTCACATTCATTTTATTTTGCCTTGAAGAACTAATATAAAAAAGTAGAGATAGTATTTGCTTAGGAATGAGATTTACTATTACTGAGTGACATCTGGATTAAATATTTGAATTTTAAAATTTTAACTTGAAAATCTTATTGTAAATTATTTAAATAGATTTGATGAAAATACAATTATCTTGTATCTTATCATAGAATCATTTTTCTTATTGAAATCTCAGAGGTCAACTGTTAAATGGAAGTTATGAGAAACATGTTTAAATTTTATTATCTCTATATGCTTATGAGATTAATCAAAGGTACATACATTTTATTATTAATTTCTGTTTAAAGTAATGGACAGAAGCGATAGTGGGAATTGTACATACCTAGGAGTAAGTTTTCACTGATTCTCAGCCTACATTGTAAGATATAAGAATAGGAAAATTTTTTTTAAATACTAAGATCTTGATCGAAGTACAAAAATAAATTATATAATGATAAATTTCATTTCCAAAACAACCCTTTCATATTTCCTCTTTTTAAAGTGTTTATTTATTTATTTTTGAGAGAGAGGGAGTGTGCAAGAGTGGAGGAGGGACAGAGAGAGAGGGAGGGAGAGAGAATCCCAAGCGGTCTCTGAACTGTCAGCATAGAACCTGATGCAGGACTCGAACCCACAAACCCGTGAGGTCATGACCTGAGCTGAAATCAATAGTCAGACACTCAACCCACTGAGCCACCCAGGTGCCCAACCCCCTAAATATTTCCAATATGTGCTTTGAAGAAGTGCCACCTGGTCCTTTACAAAGATTTCCTAATTAACTACCAGCTGGAGTACAAAAACTGTCATTTTCTGACAGATTTCCTGGGGAGCATTGGGAATCTCTATTATTGTTAAAAAGTATTCAAATTCAATGTTTAGATACTTAATTTTTTTAATATTTTATTTAGTTTTTAATTTTTTTATTATTTATTTTTGAGAGAGAAACATAGAGCATGAGCAGGGGGTGGGGCAGAGAGAGAGGGAGACAGAATCTGAAGCAGGTTCCAGGCCCTGAGCTGTCAGCACAGGGCTCGAACTCACAAGCTGTGAGATCATGACCTGAGCTGAAGTCAGACGCTCAACCGACTGAGCCACCCAGGTGCCCCTAGACACTTAATTTATAGGCATAATCAGAAATACAAAGCTTTTTGTGTAACACATTTTAGAGTTAATAGATAACATGTTGAAAATAAATTTAGGCACAACAAATATTGGGATATCCATAGGATGTATATTAAGTTTCCCTGGGGCTGCTCTAACAAATTATCACAAACACTAAGACTTAACCCAGCAGAAATTTATTCTCTCATGTTTCTAGTCCCCGGAAGCCCCAAATCAAGGCATTGTGAGGATTAGTTCCTCCCAGTGGCTCTGAAGGAAAACATGTCCCAGGCCTCTCTCTTAGCTTCTAGAGGAATCTGCAATCCTCTGTGTTCCTTGGTTTCTACCTGCCTGGCTCCAATCTCAACTGCAATCTTCCAATGCTTCCACTTTTGTGTGTCTCTTCACCTTCTTCTTTCTCCTAGGACCTGTGCCTCTGGATTTAGAGCCCACCCAGTTATTCCAGGATAAACTCATCTCAAGACCCTTAACTAAATTATATCCACAAAAGCTCCTTTACAAATAATGTTACATTCACAGGACATATATTTTGGGGCACTGTCATTCGATCTTTACCAATACAATATAATACAGCTTTTAAAGTTTCTGAGTGATAGTGACAATAAGAGAAAATGTGTAGGATATTCCACTAAAAATGGGCATAGACTATAAATATATTGTAGAGTTATTTTGCATACCATTGTGTGTATATATTATGCAGTACTTTATATATGAATTATTGGAAAGCAATACAAAGAAACGAAAGTAATGATGGTGATCTCAAGGCAGTGGCGATTATAGGTATATTTTTTTCCTTTGTGTTTTCCAAAGGTTCTCAGATGACCGTGACTTACTTTTATAATGCTATGTTATGAATTAAGGAACTGCTATCTTCAACATCATTCACTACACTTATTTTATTCATGTTCTTAATTTGAAAAATGAAGTAAACATTTATATAGCATATTATGCTCTGTAGTCACAAACATGGTCACAATAAAAACCACGAGAAAAGACTAGAAACAGAAATTTTCATTTGCCATGGGACCATGTTGAGATATATTAGTCCCTACAACTTAATTCTTTTAAAATGTATCCTAATTTTTGAGGATCGCTTTGAAAATCAGAGACCCTGTTGTGGCTATTTGCAATTCGTTTGTTAGTTCAACAAATACTGTATAGTGAGAGTCCAAGATTATGTCCCACTTTGACCACATAATAAAAGAACTTTTTTTGATTTTGGATGATACATGTAAATCTGACTTTTTTTCCTGAAAGAACCATTTATGTATTATGAAGTTCATATTCATTTTAGTAATTTATATGGATTCATTGCTTTACAAACCTTTCATCTCTCTGAATACCAACCATGAGTTTAAGACATAAGCTCAAAGTCAGATTTTATGGATTATAGGAGATATGATCTTGGGTCGTTATTTCTTGATTAATGAAACAGGGATAATGTTTAAGTTTTCAGGGGTTCAAAATGTAACATCATTCTCCAGTTTTCATTCACTAAAGAAATATGAGATGGGAAAATGTTGATGTAAATATATTTATAATAATAAAACTAACTGGAAAGAAGATGTTTAGAAACTCTGTCAGATGGATGTACTAATAATTTCTCCTGAATTAAAGTCAGCTGGATCACATCTTACAGGTCTCTCCAACACAAAACCTGATCCAGCAAGTTTACATCTTCGAAGAAGAGTAAAACACAACCTGTTAGAAAGTGGCCGGGCATAAAAGAGAGAATAATTTGGGTTTGTTCACATTACTCTCTCATTACTCCAATTTGGTATTGTCCTTTTCTTTTTGTTCTAGCTTTCTCCATTTTCTCCACATTATATGAGCAAACTTAATTCTTTCCTTTGATTTTCAGAAAATTCTCTTTACATCTTTGTAGTAACATGCAACCAATTAATATTTGAATTCTAAGTGATAATGGGCATTTATTCTGACTGGTCAGTTCCTACCGGTTGTTAAATACTTTAAATATCACCCCTACTAATTTCACTACATTGTGATTGTTAAATAGTCTTATTAAATAATTATTAACTTAGTTAAAAGTACTTTATGCCTGGGATTTGACTTCTATCCATGTTGTATCTGTGTCTGTGTGTGTGTGTTTATGTTTATCACTGCATAACATGCACCTGTGATATCAAATACTTTGTAAAATACAAAGTGATACATAATACTAGGGGATTTAAACTCACCTTAAATTGAGCATTATTGATTTTTTTCAAAGAAAACAAATTCCAAATAAACATAGGTTTATAATATTCTCAGACCTAGGCTTAAGGAATATATATATGTATTCCTTATGCACTTTTCGTAACTAGTTTTCAAATTCATGTAAAAACAAAAATATATGTAGGCTAATGGCCTCGATGGAAGAATCAGAAAACAGATCACTAATCTCTCTCTCTCCCCAGATCTAGTTGACTTCTCACAAATACCAGTAGATCCATTACACCCAGTAAGCTGATAGAACTCTCTCCTTTTTGTTTTCCTTATCTCAACTCACATATGCAAAGGTCTTTGCTAAGTACGTTTAACATTTTCTGAACTTATTTCTTTTCATATTATGGACTCAGATCCATTTATGCCTCTCATCTCTTTTCCTAGGCCTGGTTCAACTATGTTCTAAGTGAGACAAAATCATTCCCTTATAAATATCATAAACTATTATCACTTTCACTAATCTTGTCAATTAGCAGAAAAACTTATACAGAAAGAAACAGTCTTACTTTCAGAAATCCTGAGCAAGAAAAGTAGTTAGTAATGGTTTACTAGAAGAGATGAATGGAGAGACAGGTAGCATCTGGCGGTCAGAGTACAGACAAGATTATATATAAGCCAGTTGTTTTAACTTAAATAGACATGTCACAAAGCATTCTTCAAGCTGTGACCAGTAGCTGTGACCTGATTATGAAATATGCAGATTCCCTGACCCTCACTGCAAAACTGAATGAGGGGGATTAGATCCTGAGGGTCTCCATTTCTCAGACTACCTGGTCAATGTTTGTACTTGATTAAGTTTTAAAATCACCATTTGGTGGATATGTTAGCCACAACTTTCTAAAGGTTTCTCAAGGTTTAGTCTAGCCAGCTGTCTTGAAATCAACTCTCCATTGTTTATGGACAGGATGAATTCTACATTCTGCTGATGATTTCAGCCTTCCATTTAATTTTGGCATAACTTGTTTTCGACAGTGATGAAACTGTTAAGTCTAAAACTGATTCATAAGACATTTTCAAAAATTAGGGTCTTACAATTTTGGACTCGGGTCTCATTCTGTAATCCATTAGCGCTGTCTGGAACTTGACACTCACTGAGCTTCCTGAAGGGATTTTCATCCCTAGATCTATCAACACTTTGTAATAAATGAGTTGTGCTTAGGAAGGAGATTTCTGAGAAAGCTTTCAACATGATTATGCTAATGTAAATCTTGGCCTATCCATAGGGATTCTATCATTCTGTTCTTAGTTGTCTTCTTTAGTCTTTTCAAATAATAACATTTAAAATTGCGAGAAAAAATGACACTCACTGTGATTCAGGAGTCCTGTGTCCATCTCTCAACACTGTTACAAACAGCATGTTATTTGGCAACCTCATTTGTCTTTAATCCAGCTTTAACATCATCCGTCAAAATGAAGACAACACAGACCATACTTTTAGCCCTTTAATTCTAGTATAACAAAGTTTCTATAAGGTAAAGAACAGCTTCTATTAGGTATAACTGTGTTTAAACAAATATGGCAACTCAAGAAATTGCCCATAAGGTAGTCCTTCTTTATTCATGGTTTTGTTTTCCATGGTTTCAGTTATCCATGGTCAATCAGAGTCCAGAAACAGATGATCCTCCTTCTGACTTACTACGTCAAAACGTCAGTTGTGGCCTAATGCTATGTCACAGTGCCTAGGCCATTCGCTTCACTTCATTGCATCACAAAGGCATTTTATCATCTTACATCTTCATAAAAATAAGAGTGTATACAGTACAATAAGATATTTTGAGAGAGACCACATTCACGTAATTTTTGTATGTTGTTACGACTGTTCTATTTTAACACTGTTTATTGTTGTTAATCTCTTCTGTGCCTAATTTATACATTAAACTTTATCATAGGTTTGAATGTATAGGAAAAAACAGTGTATGCAGGGTTTAGAACTATCCATGGCTTTAGGCAGCTGGGGGTCTTGGGAAGTATCCCCTGTGGATCAGTGAGTACTGTACAACTATAATAAATAATTTAAGTGTTGCATTCATTTAAAATTATTTATGTTTAGGTTTCTGAATGAAAACAATAACCTAACGTAGGCATAATTGTTTAAATGAATGGCTTAAGGTCCTACTTATCCATGTCGGGTTATGAAGTAAAAATAAGCATACTAAAATAGACACTTCCATTAAACCAACGATATTGTGTAAAATGGTTAAAGCCTTGTGGGATCTGGGTGGCTCAGTCGGTTAAGTTTCTAATTTCAGCTCAGGTCATGATCTCATACTCTGAGTTCAAGCCCTGTGTCTAGCTCTATGCTGACAGCTAGGATCCTGTGAGCCTGCTTCAGATTCTGTGTCTCCCTCTCTTTCTGTCTCTCCCCTTCTTGCACGCTCTCTCTCAAAAATAAAATAAAACCAAAAAAATTTTTAAATGGCTAAAACCTTAAAATTAAATTACATTGTAGAGTTATTACTATATTAAAAAGACACAAAAAGCCATTGCCAAATACTATGTTTTCTTTCTCAGTGTTTATTCAGGAACACATTGCATAATGAAATTATAAGTTATTATTATTTTTTTAAAGTTGCCATTTATCTTTCCCAGCAGTTCTTAATAGTGTTTACATTGTGACCATTGTGGTCAATCATGTTTACCAGCATCTGGACTGTGCCTCACACAAAAGTCCTTCTGGAAGGAAACAGCTGTAATGCGTTATTGGTCCTTTTGTTGCAATGGCGACTGCTTTTGAATAGAGCCTCATTCAGGGTGTAAATGTTCATCATTCGAAAGATGTTTTCATTTTATTGGAATTCCAGCCATGGCACTAGATACAGTAAAATGTATCTTTTGGGTCCTTACGCTACAGAGTATGAACCACCTCATGGAAATGATATTTTCATTTTACCCTTTATGAGCAATAGATTTTCACTCATTAAGTTTTTTAAAAAAATGCGTTGTGACATTTCTCCCCTTTTTTTGTTGAATACATATCAATTTTCAAGATAAGTTGACTGTATCACATGTATAAAATCTATTGACATCTGGATATATGTAGGATTAAGTGGTACATTGACAGTTTTTATTTTTTCCTTAACTCATTTCCTTAACACACATTTTCAAATTCTCTTGTATTTTCAGTTAGGATGACAGTGAATTCTTAAACGGAACGTATGCTACAAAATTAGATAATGTTTTCATTAAAAAGCTCTCAATTAACCTAATGAAGGCAGCTGTTTTATATGTCTGTCTCAATTATTACTGATTTGGAATTTTTATATAAAGATATGTACATATTCATAATACGAATAACATTGAAAAAATACAAGTAGAGGAAACTCAAGCTATCTTCAGGAATTATTAGTGTTATAGAACACCCGTTTAGTATTATAACAATAAAAAATCATATGTAATTATAGAATATCTGACCCATTTCTATAAGTATTATGCAGTGGAGCATAGAGATAAAACAGGTGACATAGATATGCATATAATAGGAAGCATCTCAGTGTAAAAAGTGAGATTACCAGATTAATAAAAGTCTATTTTTTATATGAATTACATTATACGCTTAGTTGACAGTACATATATGCATTTTAACCTCTCTACAACAATTTCCAGGCAATCGTCCATCAGTTTTTGTGCTGTGTTACAGATGACCTTCAGTAATTCGTCGATTATCTATGTTTCTCTCTCCCTAAAAGCACTTATTTTTACAAGTAGAGGAAACTCAAGCTTTCTTCAGGAATTATTAGTGTTATAATAAGCACTTGGAGCATGCTTATGTTTTCACAATGCAGTCACTAATGGGATTTTGTCTTATTTGGATCCCAAGATTTTTTATGATTTCTGGGTACCCTGTGTTATCACAAATCCAAGTGACAGAAAAAAAAGTGATTTATAGAGTATGAAAATAATGATAATTACTTCATTTTAAATGATTCAGATTCAAAATGATGCTATAGAGTAAGTTTGCTATAGCAGTAAAATCAAATAGCTGATTAATATAAGATTACTGGTACATGGAATTCATAGTTAATGAAGAAGCTACACTTAGAAGTAGTAGAGGTGTTACCCCAGGATGTGGGGTGAAAACTACAGGTTAATAATCTCCAGGGACTTGCAGGATTGTTGATATGGTCACAAGATCTCAAGTTGATCATGACACTGGATGGTTACGAGATGTCAAGATGCATCAAGATGAGGACAAGTGCTTTAAAGGAATGAACCCAATAAACCCAATCGTAACCTCAGAAAAGGGCCTCAAAGGTCTCTGTCCACAGTGTTGCAGTTGAGAAGCAGGCAGCTATGACCCCCAGGGCAGCTTTTCAAATGAGACATGAGAGCAGTGAGTGTGGCACAGAAACCAGGAAACGAGGCTTGCCCTCTGCAACAGCTGGCCTGCCTGTTACACGGCAACCTGCAAAGCCCTTCCTGATTTCAAGCTTGTTGGTAAATGTCTACGGATGCATCCAAATCATAAATATGAAAAATATACTGAATGAGATTTTCCCTACACTCATCAAAAAGAAGCTCCATATTGTCTTTTTTTAAAGCAGCTAATCAGGGGCGCCTGGGTGACTCAGTCTGTTAAGTATCTGAGCCCAGCTCCGGTCATGATCTCCCAGATTGGGAGTTCGAGCCCTGCGTGGCACTCTGTGCTGACAGCTCAGAGCCCAGAACCTGCGTTGGATTCTGTGTCTCCCTCTCTCTCTGCTCCTCCCCACTCACGTTCTGTCTCTCTCTCTCAAAAAATAAATAAAAATTAAAAATAAATAAAAGCAGCTAATCATATTGCAATATATAGGTGTATCAAATCAACAGGTTGCACAGTTTAGACTTACACCATGTTATATATCAATTATATCTCAATAAGCCTGGGGGGAAAAAAGCAGCCATGACATCAGCTTCACATTCTAATATCTACCTTTGCTGTTTCTTGCTGCTTATACAGAATGTGAAATATCGATTTTATTATCTAAAACACTGTTGATTTAACAGTTTGCAAAACCTGATTCTTAGTTTTACCATCTGGCAATTACTATGACCCACAACATGCCTCAATACGGATTCAGCCTCAACCCCTTCTAAAACCCAGGCCTCCAGAATCTCTGTGGACTTTTTGAAAAACTTTTGGCCTATAGATAAAATCTGTCTAGAGATCTAGTCCAGTCCATGAAAGTTGGGACGTGTTGTTTTTATTACAAAGATTTTCTCTTTGATGTGTCTAATTGTTTCCAAATGAGTGAATTTAATATTAAGCAGTCTTAATATAGGTTGTTGTTCTGTTACTCTGAAAAACACTCTGCACATGAGAGGCTAAATATTACTGTATTTCGGGACAAAAGAATAAAAAGAAAAAAGAAGCATGAAATTTTAGCCCTGAATTTTAACAATATTTGCATAGTTATAATTGTCAGCACGACGTTTTTCAACTTTTGTCATAAATGTATGTGCAAATCTGGGAAGGCTTATTTAGAATGGCACAGAGAGCCTCCAGTTGCCTGTAGATTCATAAGAGGTAAATCTCAGCGTGTAGCAAAGCTTCTGGTGGTCTGAGTACCAGAAAACACTACTTAATTATACTCCAGCCTCTCCTGAGCCCTGCCATCACTATGATGCTGATGACTCTTCTCACTGTTCTTACTGCTCTTTGGCTAGATCAGTTGGTTTCTGGCAGAAAATGTGGGGAGCTTTGAATCCTGTCACTTTCCCATGAATAAGAATATCTATATTTCAATAATTGAAGACCTTTGGAGAGACTGGAGATAAACCCAACTTTTAATCAATTCTTCATGCAAATAATAGTGTTTATCAACAACCAAGTGCATAAAAAAATGAAAAATGCAATCAAAGACAGGGGTTCTCCATAAAAGTGGTTCACCTTTGAACTGGGCTGAAAGACAAAATGAGCTTGTATAAATATTTGAAAATATGAAGTGATGATTGACCAAAGTATAAAAACATGCGATCAAAAAGAATCCCCCCCACAGTTTTAGGAAATGTATGTAGGGTGGATTAGAATTGGAAGAAATGGAGTCTTGAGGAAATACTAGTTCTGTGGGCTATTGTGGAAAGGAAAATAAAAGGAATTATGATGTGTCTTAATACAACTATAGAAATAAAAAAACAAAAAACTTAAGTCATATAATGGTCCAATAAGACCATTTTATACAATGCATTAAGATTGAAAACTTTTTTTTTTAATAATTTGAAAGCTCACAAAAGTGCCTGTAAAATAACAAGGATTACAAACAGTAGGATCACACTATCGGCTGCCAATTACTGTGCAGTAGTAGCGGCTTGTCTTGAGGTGACACAGCATGAATTTTTTCCAGTGGATAAAAAGGTGATTTTTTTCCTGTTTTTTTTTTTTTTTCTTGTGTGTGTGTGTGTGTGTGTGTGTGTGTGGTGGTGGTGGTAGTGGTGGTTATATATACAGCATTACCGCAGGATCTGTGTTGTGGAACTGATGTGGAACTTAAAGACACTTTCATTGTTTTCAACCTCAATTTCTCTCTAAGCTATTTCCATTCCCATTTTGTTTCCAAGATATTTAAACTCAAAAACTAAAAATCTAAATTGCTTTCCTTTAATTACTATTACTCTTTTTTTGTAAGTCAAGGTGATATTGATAGTAATTGAACCTGTTTCTTTCCCTGAATATAATTACATTTATTTTTATGAACCATTAAAAAAACTTAGTTGCTGGAATTAGCTAATTATAGAATGATAGAAAAAACAAGTATTGCACAATGATGTGGGGTGTATTTGAGGAAACTAGAGTAACGTTTTCAATTATACTAAAATATAATGATCCTGATTTTGTTTTTGTTCAGGAAAATAAAATCTCAGGTTGGACATAAATCAGTATTAAACTTTTAGATTAACAATCTAAAATGAGAATTTAATAATTTGGACTAATGTTATTTCTAACTTAATAAGAAAAAGCAGGTTCCTTCTAAAATAAGAAGAGACAATGAGGATATTTTGGGGTTATCTATGTCAGCAGTCTCAAATTTTGGTATTGTATCAGAATCACCTGGAGGCCTTATTTAAGAAGAGATTGTTAGGCCCCATCCACACACCGGTTGATTCAGTATTTGTAGGGTGGTGTCCAAGAATTTGCATTTCCCAAGGTTTCCAGGTGATTCAGATACTGCTCACACTTCCAGAATGACTGGTAGATGAACTACTTAAAAGATTATTTGCAAACAGTAAACAACACAACAATGAAAACAGTTTAAAATGCAATCCCTTGCTTTACGTTTTCACCTAAGCAATGGCCATTCTAAACAATGTCAACATTAGATGGACTTGTCCCCTAGAGTTTTCAACGCCCCCATGAAACTCCCAGGGAGTTTTCAAGGCACCTCTACCCCCAACCCCCACCTGCCTGTTGGAAAGAGAGAGAAAGAAGAGGAAAGGACAGGACAGGAAGAGAGACTGACAAAGACAAAGATAAATAACAGACCCTTGTGCTTGCCTGGTGTATACCCTACTGTTTCTGACACTTTCCTATTTTCTGAAAAAGATATATAGGTACATACATCTAGCATGGTAGCTCTTATTAAACCAAGCATATGGATTAGGACAAAATCCCAAATGTAAACTATATTGTCTTTATATATGCCCCAGAGCAGCGTGTACCCCAGAGCATTGTGACTCATATGGTGGAAGTGTGAGCTACAGTGATTCTTCCTTTACCTGGGAATGCATGACCCAGACCATTGGCTTTCTAAGTATTTCACTGATATGGCAGCGCTGAAACTTCAGAGGATTTTATAGCATATTTGTCCTGTGAAGACCTACAATGCACTTGTCATTTCCTTCTCATCCCACCTTATTTGCAAAATGTCATCAATATAGTGTATCATTTTGATATGCTTTGGGATGTCTACACAGAACTATTCTCTTTAGGCAGAGTAGGAGAGTTAGCGTTGCTCTAGTGCAAGATTGGATATTTACACCATTTTCCTACCTGCATAAATTTGAGCTGTTTTTGATCCCCTTTTTTTGATAGAGATGAAAAAGCTGGCAAATAACAAGTAAATGTTTGCACACCATGTATCTGAGGTTCGGATAATATTCTGTAGCAAAGATACCACGTATTTAGCATAGTAACTGCAATTAGGGTTACTGATTAGTTGAATCTTTAGTAATGTACTGTCATTCTCCTGTATCTGTCAGGCTTTTGAAGACACGTCTGATGAATTAAATCAAGGTATGTTAAGGAGCATCACCTTTGTATCCTTTTCAAATCTTTCATGGTAGCACAATTATCTTTTATTTATGTGTCATAAAACATTGTTTGTAATTTACAATCTTAGCAGGGCTTTTCAGACTGCTGCTTTGATCTTCCCCACCCTTATCCCACTGTCCAAGAAACCAATATGCAGGTTGTGCTACTTACTAAAGTTGTCCTTTAGGTACTGAGAGAAAAAAATATCAACAGGTGGGTCTATGCACCCAGTGAACTAAGGATGAGGTAGGGCTAGGCAGACTCTATTTATTATTCAGTCTCCATATATTTCTCTTTCTAACAAAGGGCTTTGAGGATGCTCCATTTCCCTACTATCAATATCAATTAACTGTATAATAGTCCACCAATGTTTTGAGTATTTTTTCTTTCCCAATATACTCCTGCCTGAAAAAACGACCCTAACTCCCATTGGGGAAGAACTGAGGAAATCATGGCTACGAAAACTGGCTTTAAAGTTTCAAGGCCATTCTTTTGGAGGAACTTGAATATTCTTTGTCTCAGATCTATAAACTAGGCAAGAGTGTTACGGCAAATACTTGGCGCCCACCAAGAGACAAGGGACACGCACTCGGGGAATCAGAAAAGACTTTATTCTGCACCGGTCCTGGCCCAGCGGAGTCATCTCCAAAGGCTGAGCCCAGAGCCCTGGCGCTGGCCTACTCTTATGCCTGGCCAGCTTCTGTGTACTCAGAAATGTCCTATGGGCTGCATAGGTGGGCGGGATCGCGGGGTCCCCAGGAGAAAAAGGGAGGGCACTTATCTTTGTGCTATTCCGGTTAGTCTGCTGATGCCAGAGGCCAGCAATATTACAGAAGCCAGAAGCATGCAAGGGGAGTACCGGGCCTCGGACATCTGGCTGGCTTTTTGTTTTTATCTGCTTTTGCTCGCTTCTCTTCTCAAGAGATTGTGACTTTTTATTAGTATAGCTCAGCGCAAGCTCTCAATCACTAACAGCTGTTGGTGGTACAGATTGACCAGTTTCCTTGTTGGCTTCCTATCTTTCTTCTAGGGATGCTGTTTTTTTGTTTTTTGCTTTTGTGTGTGTGTGTGCGTGTGCGTGTGTGTGTGTGTGTGTGTGTGTGTGTGTGTTTCCTGATTAACTACCTCTCCTTTTTCTTGGAGGGTCAGATGTCCTTAATTGTCACTCAGGTCTTGTCACTAGTAATGATTTTGCCCTCCTTGGTTTTGTCAGTTAAGAACTACCACCTGTCTTCTGTAATTGTTATCTTCCTTATTGCTGTCAGTAAGCCAAGTTTTGAAATGGCATCTCCTACTTTGTCTCTTAAGGAATTGCAGGATCTAGCCATTATGTGCTGGTAGAATCCAAGAGAGCAAATGTAGGTCTGAAAAAGAGAGAATGAAACATAAAGTTGATCAAAGGAGATACAGATATAGGTATAGATATAGATATGTAAGTATGGAATTTACAGAATATACCACCCATGCAAGGAATCCAGTTGCAGATTGATCACTAAACTTCTCAGTGACACTGGGGACCCTCTTACCAGGGCATTTTTTATTAATTCGATCACTAGAATATCTCCTGGGCTACACTTTAGGACGTAGTCATCTGGTAGGTGGTCCAGTCTTCATAGTGTAATCATTCTGCTATATACTCTCTATGAACATTTTGGTCTATGCTTCCAATTTTTGCATTGGAATATCTCATACATCTACTTCACTTAGTCTGGGCCATTGCCCGCCTAAGTTTTGATGACACTTTGGCAGCATATTTGTACTGTATCTAAGGTCCTTTCCTGGTGGTGTATTTCGTAAATTATATTTCTATATATCTAATATCTATATTTCCTTTAGAGTCTCTTGTGCCCTTGGTAGACTCAGAAGGTCACCAGACAGGTTATGTTTTGACTTAATCCAATTATGGAGTATATGACTAGGAGGGTAGATCTTGAGGAGAATGTTTTGACTCTCAGGACAGAGGCGTTTGTGTTTTCTGTCAGCAAGGAGAGACTACGGTGCACTAAAAGGAAGGAATGCTCCATTTCTTGAGATTCAGAAGACTCAGGCTGTTCTGGGGATTCAAGAATATCTAATGCATTATCACAGATGTCCCCATTTCTTATCACAGGGTCTCATTCTTTCCCACTCAAGGCTGGACCTTAGCATAACATATCTGTTTGGGTTGAGAATTTAAACTTCTCTAAAACTCAGCTCTTTCTGTGTATAAGTTGTGAGCCTAGTCCTGAACTTTGTTTGCTCGATTGGTGATGGAGATCGATGTGTCTTAATAAGCTGCCAAATTTATCATTGGCAATTACATAAAGACTTCAAGTAATGATTAATCATCCTGAGTCTTTTTTTTCTGTCTTTCTCTTCATTAGCCATCCATTTCCATTGTCCTTATAATTACTACCTCTGCTATATTTCTCAAATCACTGATACAGTACAATTGTATGTGCATGTCCTTCCAACGGCATAACATCATATTTCAACACTGGTGAAAATTTTAACAAATACACTGCTAATACATATCAGGAACAAGCACTGTCCATGTTTAACCCCCTAGTGATGTCCTTATTACCAGCCTACAAATAGTGATCCAGTTCTAATATCTTATCACAGCGTCTGTTTTCTCGGCCCACTTCTGGAATGACCACTTGTCTATCCATTTCTGTAGGAAGAATACTCTAAGATGAAAATGAGCATGCAGTATATTTATTAGCCAGTTCTTTAAAGATCAACATGTATGGGGAAGAAAAAAAGCTTGATTGAACAGAGGGAGAAACTGGATGTCAATGCAGTATAAATGTTTTAGCTGACTCTGCAGGGATACTGAAAATGGATAGCCCTTCAGGGAGATATGTGTTGTGTGGGACAAGAGACTAGATCTTGTACATCCAAAAGGATCAGTCACTGGATGCAGAAACAATGGGCCAATTGAGCAAAGTAAATTTCTTTAGCAAAGGGCAATTCAAAAAGAGGACTGAAAGCCTAGACCTGTCATCTGGCTTCACCCTCAGCAACTGGGAGAAAAATCCTTCCATCCTGAAGGAGAATTTGAATGATATATTACAGTGTACACTATTTTAGCACACAGAGATATTTCTCTTTTCATGCCATAGAGAAAATAATCAGGGTCCCAAAAATCTCTGCTTCAAAGTTATGGGATATTTTCTATTATGATTCTGCTATGGTTCTGATGCTTGAATTAGACGGTTTAATTTCTAAAGGTTGCTATAAATAAGTCTGAAGCTTTTCAGAAAAGCTTTCTCTAACTTTACACTGCCTTTCTCCATTCCAAATTTCAAGGAGACAAAGTCATAGGACCCACTCTGTCTTCCTTTACTCGTTTAATAATTGAAATTTTATTCCTTTTTCTACTTAAAGAACATATTTCCACCTGAGCAATGGATTGATTCTCTTCTTAGGAAACTTATCCATTGCGTTATCCATTGTTTATATTGGATACTTCAGTTTTCCATTTCTGCATCACAAATTATTACACGTTTCAGAGCTTAAATAAAAACACAAATTTGTTATTTCTCAATTTACAGGGTTTAAGAATCCAAGTGGTGAGTAGCTGGGTTGAGATCTCACCTGAGGTCTGGGGTCCTCTTCCAAGCTCTAGCAATTGTTGACATAATTCAGTTTCTGTGATTGTATGACTAAAGTCCCCATTTTCTTCCTAGATGTTCTCAACTCCTAAAGATTGCAGCGAATTCTTTGCCATGTGCCCTTCTCCATAGAACCACTCACAATCTGAAAGTTTACCTTTTCAAGACTGGCAGTATTGCAATTCTCTCTAGTCTGCTGCTAAGTAGTCTTATATACCAAAGTGTAATTATAGAGCTGATTATCCTACATTGTTATATTGGGAAAATAAGTAAAGTTATGCACCGTAAGATGGCCCACTGGACTAACATAAGCTCTAGTCCCTAACTTAGAGACTTCTCTTCTGGTTTCTTCCTGCCCTGCTTGCTGTGCACACCAAATTACTACCAATGCAGAATGTGGAAGTAACAGAAGATAAATTGTCCCTCATGCTTGTGCTCTTGTCTCAGATCTCTGGAGAAGGATCTCCTCTGAGCTCACTGGTGTAAAATAAAACTCCAATCCACCAAGATCTCTGAGTGCCACTTGTTTTTTCCACCAGAGATCCAGCCTGGTCCCATAACAGTTATATAACATAACCTAATTATGGGAGTGACTACTCCATCATATTTGCAGACCTCAATCACACTGAAAGGGAAGTGATTACACATTAAAGGTACACCTCAGCACGGACCAAAATATAAGGTGCCATCTTACAGTTCTACCTAGAATATTGTATTGAATTTGTCATTATTTTCCTTAACCATCTTTTTGGGTGTGTGATATTTCTTATAGCCATATTCCCTTTACAAACATTTAGCTGAGACTGCCAATCATATCCATATTGTTAAATCTAATACAGTTACAAATAATGGTAATTAAATGCAGATACAAACAATTGTAAGCCATCATCTTCCTTGACCTCCTAGTAGGATGCAACCTCTTGATCGTTTCTGAAACACAATACTCCTCTAATTCATTAAAAAAATATATGTATCATTATACATTCTAAGGCTAATTAGGTGTCAATGGTATCACAATACCTAATTATTCTTTGCTCTTCCCAAGCAATGGGTTATGAGTATTTCTTAGTAGTATGCAAAAAGTCTTCATCTAACCACTCATTTGATATTTTCACACTACTAATTAGTAAATATATGAAACTGATCCTTGTTCTTCCACATGTGTTAGAGTTATGTCAAATTCTATAGCTTAAGTAGTTGTCCTGGGGTAGATATACATACCTAAAGTAAGGTCCTCTAGGACCCTGATGAACAAGGCCTGAGATCGTGATAATAAACATACTATTAAAATGCAAGACAAGGGGTGTCTGGATGGCTCAGTCAGCTGAGCATCTGACTCTTGATTACAGCTCAGGTCATCATCCCAAGGTCTTTGGGATCAGGCCCTGTGTTGGGCTCTGTGCTGAGTGTAGAGCTGGCTGAAGATTCTCTCTCTCTTCCTCTGCTCCTCTACCCAGTCGTACTCTCTCTCTTTCAAATTAAAAAAACTAAAACTAAAACAAACAAACATACAACACAAAAAGTGAAACACACTTTTAAATAAGTTTAGGTTCAAAAACAGAATCATAAGTGGAAGAAATATATTTATAGATACTGATTAAAAAGAAAAATATAAATGAAAGATCTGGGTATCTTTTGTATAAGACATCTGCATTGCCAGTGCTGTGTCTGAACAGATTCATAACACTTGCAAATTTGCCTGTTGAACTTGAAAAAACACTCTCAAGGTTTTTCTGTACTAAATTTTTATTAAGACTTGTTAGAAACAGATCTAAAATATTTATGTTTCTCATTAATATTAAAATGAAAAAATGTAAATATATTGCATTTGCAAATACTAAAAGTATTTGATTTCATATTTGTAATAGCATGACGGCATGTAAAATATTTACTAGAATTCTGAATATCTGCAGCAAAATAATATTATTAGGGCAGAATTAAGGATATTTCCTTGTTGGGTTCTGATTGTATTACTCTTTTCTTCTATAACTCATTAGGTAACTCTGCATTACATCCATTAAACTATTTGTATTTACACATTGCATAAATTATAATTACTGGACATAGTACAACTAATATATATGGTATATGTCCTCAATCAGGCTGACCAGGGGAAATATTAGCTGAATTACCAAGTGTGCTAAATATAGTATTATCACATTAAGTATAAAACATTATGAAACAAGGCTAACCAGTAGTAGTCCTTAGAGACAATCCTTCATATACAATACTGACATACATTTTACAATTTAATTGCTAGTATGCAAATGATAAACCATATTTGCTTTTATAGTACATATATGCAGGCAAATTTTAATGTAACACAGATGCTGTATGAATTTATAACCAGAATATTTTATTTTAATCATTCATAGTTTTATTTATATAAAATCTGAGTGTACTCATTGTTTACAAACTTGGATTAATATTTACAGATCAAATTGAATAATGTTTATTAATAAGATTCTGTATCAAAAAAGGTAAATGTATAATTTATTATATTTTCTTATTCAATAGCAGTTTAATTTCTTTTGGACACAACAGAAACATATTTCTATTCCATTCATGGTTAAATTTGTATTCCTCAGTGATGTGTCAGTCCTCTGGGGTTATTACAGATCATCAGAAATTCAGAGAAGGGGTTGAGGTTACATCTAAGACTTTAGTCAGAGACTCTAGTCTGTAATTATTGGGTGTCTATTGCTCTTTTCAAGGTCACTATGTTTTCCTGAATTTGGAGCCTTTAATGGGGGCACAAGAGTCTCCAAAATGTGAAGAGGAAACTTTTTGTTTATGGTTTTCTTTTTGATCTTTAAAAGATTTAATATGATTTCTTGAGATGCAAAACTTCTTTGTAAAGAAATACACAATATTAAGAACTGTATAGAATAAAAAATGTGAACTTCAAGTGCTGATAAACATTAATAGTTGGAGCCTACATTTTCAGATCTTTTTGTCTGTGAATTAATCAATCAAATTATGGGTATTCTTTAGGGATACTTTAGTCACTTTTGTTCAATTATTCTATTATCTCTATTTTTCTTCAAATGGTTTTTCAACTTGAATCCATTGCTAGAATAATTGTATAACATTCAAAAATATTTTGAGAAAAATATCCTGTTTATTGTCACTATAACATAATTTTTCTGACAAAGAGTTTTATTTTATTGGACTTTGTACATATTATTTTTCCAGGAAAATAAAAAGTATAAAAAATTAAAATACAATATATTATAAACATGCATAAATAAATGCATGATTGATTTCTTTATTCCATTAAGTAATACCATTATTTTAATTTTATTTATATTTTATCAAAATCTCTTCCCAAAGGTAAATAATAATGATAAAAAGTATATATTTATTTATATATTCAAAAACATTTATGCGGTTTAGTTATTTTATTATCATATAATATTTTTATAAGATGAATATTCAGAATATAAAAAATCAAAAACAATACTTTCTGCTTAAAAATCCACCACTCACTTTTATTTTATCTCATTTTAAATTCATTTTCCCCACAATCACTTTAAAATCACCAACTTCCTTTTTCTGCTATTTACTTCCATACTTTTAAATTTACTACCATTTCTTGCTTTTCATCACATGTTTATATATTACATGATGGTAATAATATGGAATGAGGTTTTAGATGTGTTAAATTCTTGGGACACCTGGGGTGCTCAGTCTGTTAAGTGTCCAATTTCAGCTCAGGTCTTGAACTCACAGTTCATAGGTCCTAGCCCTGAATCAGGCTCTGGGCTGACAGCTCAGAGCCTGAAGTCTGCTTTGGAGTCTGTGTCTCCCTCTTTCTCTCTGCTCCTCCCCCACTTGCGCTTGCTCTCTCTCTCAAAAGATGAATAAACATTTTTAAAAATACCTTAAAAATATGTATTAAAGATATATTGCCTACATGCATGTATTTATTCCATTTTTCTAATTCTTCCCCCCAAAATTTTACCAATTTTTTATAACAATGCTCAATTTTTACATTATGTTATCTGAGTAAATATTCAAATTTCAGACACAGGGAATGCTATGATTATATTGCTTCTATTGATTTCTATTTTTTCTACAAAGTTTATAATTGTATCATTTCTTTCATTTGCTAATTTTATGTACTTATTATGAATCAATTTTCAAACATGGATAGATATGAAAAATCTCATTATTTTCAAAGACAATGTTTTAAAAGTTTTTTCTTCCTTTTCTCCTTATTTTATTCTCTCCTTTCCTGTCTGTTTGATTCCCTCTTGCTGTTATATCTCCTGGTGTCTTCCTTTGTCATTCTACACAGCTTTCTTCCTGAGCATTTTTACTGTCCATTGCTCTGAAAGTTCATTTGCCTCCATCTTTTGCTGGATCACCTGTTTCCAATGACAGGATTCCTTGACTTTTTCTTTCTTAATTTACTCCCTCAATTGGATCAAACACCATCTCCCATGGCTTCCTGGGAGTACTCACACTGGAGGTAGTTAACACTGTCCAATGACTGATGGCTTTACCACATTATAATTGTAAAGAATATTCTCTCAGAATTGCAAAGTCTTCTTTTCTTTGACATTGTATGTTTCAGCTGTGCTCTTAAAAAGTTTGAAGCCCATTAAATTTCCCTGCCTTGATAATTTCAAATTTCACAATGATGTGTCTTGATATGAGGTTGTAAATTCATTTATTAATTCTTTAGTGAGCTATTTATTTTTCATGGACCTTTTATTTCAATATGGAATATTTTGTATTATTCAACTTAGGAACGTTTTCATATTTATTTTATTTATATTTCCTGTTTCTTTTATTATATTCTGTAACTCATGAAGATGTTGAAGAATGCTAACATTGTAAGTTTATTCTTACCTTTAAAGAATCTTTATTTTTCCCTAGTCCATTGAGAATTTCCTCAACTTATATCTTATCATATTTTGCATGTCTCCTTTCCTATTTTAATTTTCAAAGAGATGTTATCATTGTTATCTGATTATTCTTTATTTTAATGCCCCAAATTTTATGTATTTTTCTATGACTCTAAGATTTCTATTTTGAAATTTCTTTTTCTCAATGTATATCTGCTTTTTCTGTAAACTATTTCTTTCCCTTTTGTTTGCTTTGATATATGTCTTTCATTAGAAGCTTTCCTCAAATGTCTTTGGGAATTTTCATTGTTATGTCAGTAAGGATAACTACATTATATTGAAATAAAAAAAATAACTCCACAATCTTAGCAATAAGGTAAAGTTTAATTTATGTCTCTTACTATCTGTTCATCAAAGTTAGCTTTGGGGATCTGCCTTGTGTCATCATTATGTTCACTTGGTGACCCTGGCTGATGGGGTGGTGGCTATAGATCATGGCAAATGACTATGGCAGAAATAAGCTCTTAATGTTTCTGTCCAGAAAGAAAAAAATCTATTTGACTCACAGTCTACTGACCAAAGAAGTCCTGCTCCATGCCTAAATTCAAACAGTAGGAAAATACAATCCTGCCTTGTACCAAGCAGAGAAAAAACTAAACAGTTCATGAAAACATTAAACATTGCACAGTTGTAGTTCATAGTTAATAATTAAACACAAAAATCTTAATTCAGCATTATGCGGACCCAGTGGGATTGTTTCCTTCTCTTTTTTAAAATTTTTATTTATTATTTTTATTTTAGAGAGAGAGAGTTGTGTGTGTGTGCAAGCAGGGGAAAAGGCAGAGAGAGAGAGAGACAGAGAGAGAATTTCAAGCAGGCTCCATGCTCAGCAAGGAGCCAATGGGGCTCAATCCCTTGACCCTGGGATCATGATGGAAATCAAGAGTATGATACTCAACCGACTAAGCCATCAGTTGCCCTGGATTTGCTTTTTTAACAGAGGGGCCCAAATGCCATTTTCTGAAGTTATTTCCCATTGGCCAATAAGATTTTACAAAACCAAATCCTCCAATCTCTTGCCTTGGGAAATGTAGCTAGGGCATAGAGCTGTTTGCAGACATCCTGAGAACTAGACTAGGGCAAATCACATTCATTTCTCTGTAGACCCTGTTTTCATGATGGCACCACACCATCAGTTTCAGTGTATCTGTTGCAGGTGAGTCCAGAACATGTCTGAATCAACAACTCCATATGATTAACGTTTTGGTTGTGTTGAGTCTATAACCAATAGAACCTATAACTTTTCACCTACTGCTCGGAGCTTTGTTGTTGAGGCAGGAAAGAGCACTTGTGCTTCTAAATTCCTCTTTTAAAAACTTTCAAGCAATCTTATTTTTTCAGTCTTTAGATAACTCAGTAAGTACCCTTTCTATGAAACCCACTAGCATTTCTATTTCAATATTTTCTTCCTCTTCTTATATACGTATGATTACATATTTTGATGCTTATTTTTGTGTCAGTTTGCTCAGGCTGTGTTAACAAAGTACTGTAGACCAGATGGATTAAGAAACAGAAATTTATTTCTCACAGGTTGGAGGCTGTGAAGTCCAATGTCGAAGAGCTGACTGACCTCATTCCTATTGCAGATGGCTGCCTTCTTGTTGTGTCCTTACATGGAGGAGAGAGACAGTAAGCTCTCTAGTGTTTCTTCTCATAAGGGCACTAACTCTCATGAGGTCCCCATTCTCACGATCTTATCAGACTTCATTAACTCCCAAAGCCCCCCCTCAAAATGTGGTTACCTTGAGAAATAAGTCTTCAGTATATTAATTTTTAAGGGACACAACATTCAGTCCATATCATGTGTCACCCTGATTAGGCCACAGGTTGCCGAGGTGTTTGGTAAACATCCTCTGTGAAGGTGTTTCTATATGAAATTAACATCTGAATTAGATTGAGTAAAGAAAATTGCCCTCAAAGGGAGCCTGGGTGGCTTCCGACTCTGGATTTCAGCTCAGGTCATGATCTCGGGATTTATGAAATCCAGCTCCATGTTAGGCTCTATGCTGACAGCACAGGGTCTGCTTGGGATTCTCTCTATTCCTCTCTCTCAAAATAAATAAATAAAGTTTAAAAAAAGAAACAAATAAAATTGTCCACAATAATGTGGGGAGCACTTATCCACTCATTTGAAGGCCTGAATAGAACAAAAAGGATGACTCTGTAATAAGAGGAAACGCTTCCTATCTGACTGCACGACCTGGACATTGATCTTTTCCGGCCTTTGGGCTTGAACTGAAATATCAGCTCTTATATCTAGAGCCTGCTGGCTTTAAGACAAGCTGTTAGATCACTAGCATTCCTGGGTCCCCAGCTTGCAGACAGCAGATCTTGGGATTTGTCAGCCTCTGTAACTGCATAAGCCAATTCATTATAATGAATATCTTTCTGTATCCTACTGGTTCTGTTGCTTTAGAGATCTCAGAGTAATATACAGATAAATTATTCTTACTTTGGTTTATCCATTTAGATTTGGGAGTAAATCCAAAATTTGGAAGTGCTTATTTTAGACTATACATAGTAGATAGAAATAAATGACATTAAGTCAGTTTGTTGGAGGATGATTAAATGACCTTGTGACAGCAGGAATGCCAAATGAAGCCATTTAATGCTCTAATTAAAACATTAATATAACTTTATTGCCTTGAATGATCTAATATTGCATCTTAAAATATATATTCCCTATGGGCATGTGCTGCTGATAGGCTTAAAAGTGCTGAATATGCAGTAATGTAAAATGTTACAATTTGCTGAGAGTAGTTTAGATGGTAAGTCCAGAATTCTCCAGTAAGGGTGGGGCAATAATTAGTGATATATGTACTGTAGGAGTAATTTTAAAACTTGATTTAAATTGTAAATGTTAACACAATTCCATGAACTATTTAAACTCAGAATCAAGATAATCAAGGTATATATAAATCTATATAACATAGAGAGTTAGTTTAGGGAGTGACTGAGCTTGAAGAATACCCACCAAACAGCATGAAAGATATATGACATATTTAAGTCAATTTGTCAATCAGCAGCTTCATATGAAAAATGTAATTATTTTTATAAATCATTTTTTGATTTTGTAAATTTTTTATAAATACATGGGTTTAATCAAAATGTTGTACTTGGCATTGTCTGCTGTGTTTCTAAGCAAGAATAACATTTCAAATATGTAGGCAGTATATAATCTGGCATAAATTTCCCTGATTTGTTGAAAGCTTGATAAGTGTGCAGGTTATACAGCAACTTTCTCTAAGCTGGAGATCACCTGTCTATACTGTTTTGTGATGCTTAGCCTGGGGCTCTCCATATCTCATTTCTGCTGTCAACTGACTCAACCAAAGGTTCTTCCAAGAGGAGGCGATACCAGGAAGAGAAGGCTCTTTGCTGCCCATTTCTTTCAGCATTACTCAAGCTACTGTTCTTTACCCTGACAATGGCAGCTGTTTCCACTACTTGCGCATTCCAATTTCCTCTTTCTCCTGCCATCACACAGCACCAATCTCATTTCCCTGTATTTGAAGATGCTAGAAGAGGCTGACCTGGACTGAGGGGGAGCCTCATGAGAGGTCTGAGTCCCAGATACCCTAGCCTTTTAATAACACCAACTTCTCCTTCTCCTTCTCCTTCTCCTCCTCCTCCTCTTCCTTCTCCTTCTCCTCCTCCTCTTCCTCCTCTCCTTCTCCTCCTCCTTCTCCTCCTTCTTCTTCATCTTCTTCTCTCTCTCTCTCACTCTTTCTTTCTCTCCCTTTTTTTTTCTGCACATGTAGGAATCCTTGCTGCTTCTTGCAGCTTTTAAATCTGTGGTAACTCTTGGTTCCTGTTTTTGCCTCTTCATTCCTCCCATGCATGTTTAAGCACTTCTTTATAGAAAATTCTCTATGTCTAAATAACTGGAATTATGTCTGTTTTCAAGGAGGTTAACATGGATTGAAGCAGTCAGAAGAGGCTTAATAAAGACAATTAAAAAGTTGGTGTCCTTTGAAAAGCAATAAGGGTTTGTGTGTAAGAGAAGAGAAGGGAGTGACAAGGGCCAGAAACAGCAGTTACAATGAATAGAGCATTTGGGGCTGAGAAACAATGAGAAACAAATTAGTTAGAACAGAAGATATATATTAGAAACGAAATTGGACAGCCGTGACAATTGAAAAGTTTATTGAGAACTCCTTTTATGGGACATAAATGGCTTTCCAATAAAACAAATAAACCAAGTGACATGTATTACGCAGATATGGAAGGCCTTGAAAGCTAGTGAGATGCTTTTTAAGTGCTATAATATATTGCTATTATAAGTTGATAGGCCAACAGGAAGATTTGTATAAATAAGGAAAAAAACACTTTATTTATGAATTTTGTCATAACTATGGCTGTGGTTAGCTTGAAAAAAGACTGAGTATAGAGTATTTGAGGCTGAAATAAAAATATATTAGAGATACGTTATCTATTGAGATTGTGAGAAACCCAACTGTCAAAAGTTGCTTTATTACTTTAGCCTGATATTGGAATTGAGGTACTATTTACAGAAATGAGATATTCAGTTGAAAAGTGATTCCAGGAGGATAGGAGATGGGAGGAATGAGGAGGTTAGGATTTGAATTTAGATCATGTTGCATTACCAGGCTCTTTAAAAAATCAAAGTGGGTAAAAATAATCTTCTTTTATTATAGGAGAGAGAGAGAAACAGATGTGTAAGGATACTAAAATGGAAGGTGTTTGTACAATGCTAGTTCAGTACCATGGACAGCACTTTGAAATAAACCATTTTAGAGAAATTGAGGAATACAAATATTAACACAAAGAAAGTATAAAACATTACTGCAAAACAATACTTCTGTGGGTTACCATTTATGGACATGCTAGTTCTTTTCTGTTTTATTAAGGTATCTCAACTTATATAAGTATATATTGGTTTTATATTTCTGAGGTTGCTAATTTTAACTGTGTTTTTCTTTCTCTCTAATTTTTTTTTGTCATTCATTATCTTGACAGTTTCCATGGCATCATGTCCACTTCCCTTTATGAAATGTAGTCTCTGCACAGACTTGATTTGTGGACAAAGTATATAAAGGGCAGAAGGGAGTATGATCTGAGCTGTGGTGAACAATCCTCACACTCTAAGACCTTGGCACACTAGAGGGTGTCTTTCCTAAAGGGAATTTTCTCCTCTGGGGTTCATTGAATCAAGCACTTCCAGTGTTTTGGGGACAGAAGGGTAGGATGATGGACAAGTTTTTCTTATGTAAGCAGTCATTGCCAGAAAGAAGGGGAGTCTCTGGCCTCATTAGAATGTATCCTGTCCACTGCTGGCAGCTCATGTGGTTAAGGTGGGACTTTGTGTATCTTTGCCAGAAGTCACAGGAAAGCAGTCTTACCCTCTTGGCCCCTCCTCCAGCTCCTTCACATGTGGACATTGGAGAAGCTGAGGCCTCTTTTGTGACCTCAAGGAACTGCAGAGAATGGCTGAGAGGTTTAGGTATGTGGGTTTAGGCCCACTTTTCCTCTCAGGTCCTTATGCACCATTATAAGATATGTCTCTCCTTCTTATTTTTTTTTTTAAACTTTATAGTTTATTGTCAGGTTGGTTTCCATATAACACCCAG
>CM053572.1:126681711-126774595 GCA_028646485.1 Cryptoprocta ferox
ATTTGGCACTGGTCTCTTTAATTTAATATATGTCCACAATTCCAGGGACCACATGTCAACGTCCTTCTAGAAGTCTCATATCATTGTTTCTCCTCACTCGATGGCCTTGCTAGAGAGGGCCTGGAGATTCTGAAACACCAGTGGGCTTGGACCAGTGAGCAAAGTGCCAGACTTTGCTTCACACAAAGATGGTTGCCCATGTTTGCAAATGAATCCCCTGAACAGTCTGTCCTTATTGTTTAATGTGCAATAGTGCACACTGAATTCCTTATATCATATGTCTAAATAGTTACAAGTTTTACATTAAGAAAAATTGCTGTAAAATATACTATGTTCTCTTCTCCTACTGTCATAAATATGCCTTCATAAAGACAAAATAAAACACCATGTGTAAAGCAACAGACTATGCCACATGTTCCCTTAGCCTTTTTCTAATCGTTTGGGAAAATCTTTGGGATAAACACTCATGGCCTTTGACTCTATGAAGGACTCTTTCCATTTCTTCCTGAGGCTTGACTGTTTTCCCACTTATTTTCCGTCCATCCCCACTATTCAGAGACAGTCAAAAAGTCCAAAGATAGGCAATCTTGAAGTTTCTCTATCAGATGCCCTACAGGAACCCTCCCCTCCTCCTTTTAGGTTTTGATTGGAATCTAAGACTATAAGGCCACATTTGAACTTAGAATTTCCTGTTCCTAGGAGTTGGAACATGGCAGGAGGAGAGAACCCTGTCTATACCAGGCAGTAGCACATTCTCCTCTGTTACACCCAGGCTACTTCCAGCACTTAAAGAGTTCGCATGAGTATAAGAAAATGCTGCATGAGCACAAGCTGTCCCAAATAGACAAGTTTTGGGCACCCAACATACTTCAGAATGTGCACACAGTTCTATGACCTGCCTTTGGGAAATCTGTTTCTGGTAAATAAACCATAATACAGATTTGGGGACTTTGTGCTGAAAATTACATGGTTCCAGCTTCTTCAAATATGGCAAAAATGGGTCAATTGAGTGTTTGAAAAATATCATTAAAAACAAAATCTCCTACCAATCCAGAAAGGTAGAAGAGAAAGAAAACAGCTTAAATACTGAATAATCATTACACTGAAATGTGATGTGCATCCCACGCAATCCACTAAGAGATGGGAAAGGCATGTTCTCAAGATCAACATAACTGTTTCTCAAGTAACAGAATTTGAAAATATCATTTGTCATTTACAGTTCATCCTAAATACACTTGGTAGTTGTGACCATCTGTGTTAGCTAATTGGCTTTTGCCAAAGGAGAAACAAATTTTTCATCATATTTTGACAAGAGATAATTTTCCAGCATGGAGCAAGGTGACCACAGAAGTCAGGCTCCTACCTTCTCACAGAAACCAGTAGATAGGGGTGCTGTATTTCTTTATGATTGTATTTCAAACAGAGGGTCCCAGGTCCTTGAGAAAGACACCCTTAGGTCCTAAATCTGGGAAGAGGATTATTTAGCTTTTAAAAAGATTTACACAGGGGCACCTGGGTGGCTCAGTCTGTTAAACCTCCTGCTCTTAATTTCAGTTCAGGTCATAATCTCACAGTTGGTGAGATCGATCTCCACATTGGGCTCTGCACCAACAGTGTAGAACTTGCTTGGAACTCTCTCTCTCACTCTCTCTCTGCTCCTCCCCCTCTCACTCTCTATCTGTCTCTCAAAATAAATAAATACATAAACAAACAAACAAACATTTTAAAAGAATGATTTACACATATTTCCATTTTTTTTAATATTTATTTATTTTTGAGAGAGAGAGAGAGAGAGAGAGAGAAAGAGAGAGAACACACAAGTCGGGAAGGGGCAGAAAGAGAGGGAGACAGAATCCGAAGCAGGCTCCAGGTTCTAAGTTGTCAGCGCAGAGCCCACCGCAGGACTCAAACTCACAAACCGTGAGATCATGATCTGAGCCAAAGTCTGACACTGAACCGACTGAGCCACCCAGGAACCTCTATGCATTTTCACAGATATGGACTAAGAACTTACAAGTTTTCCAAAGTAAATTCTCCAAGAGGAGGAATGGTGCTTCCTCCCTTATTTTCAACTAAGAGAATTTATTTTTTCTTTTTCAGTTTGTATTTACCTTTCCATGGGCCTCAAGATTTAGATGGAGACATTCCCTAGGCACTAACTCTGGAATCAAAGTGTGTGTGTGTGTGTGTGTGTCTGTCTGTCTGTGTGTCTGTCTGTGTGTGTGTGTGTCTGTGTGCCTGTGTGTGTGTGTCTGTCTTTGTGTAGGTGTTTTAGGCACTGGGGTTGGGTTGGCAAGTTGTCTCAGAGTGGACTCTAAAAATGCATGGCCGCTGGGGCAGGTGATACCCTTGTTGTAGTTTAGGGACAGTACTGCCTTTAGGACACTCTTCTTTACTTGCTCAACCTCTGTCCCTTATGAGGAGGAAAAGGAGCTGTCCGTAGCTCTCTTGAGAATGTGTGGTACCTAGATCCTTTATTCTTAGTTTGATTTGATCATGAGCCTCAACACAAGAAGGCAGGTCTCATCCCAAGTTCAATATCATGTTCATAGAAGATAAACTGGAGGATTAGCTTGATGCAGACATAACCAGGTTCATTTCTGAATAGTTGGTTTTTACGTGATCAGTTTCCCTTTTATCCACTTCTATGTCTAAAGAATTGACCAATATTATTTGTCAATGAAAGAAAATGAAGATTGAAAACACCTTCTATAATGGCCAAGTTTTTAAGTGAATTAAGGAGAATTGGGAGTTGATGGCTGATAAATTGACAAGTATGTATGTATGTGTGTATGTATTTAGTTATTTAACCTAATGAAAACCTGTGCTTGTGATCATCAGTCCTTGATGAACAGGACTAAGAAGGGCTAAATTAAGCACAGAGAAGAAAATGAGAACAATTCAGTTTATGACAGTATGGACTCTTAGCTCAGTGGAAGGGAGGATCTAGAGGGACAAGATGAGAAGGTGAGAGAGATGGAATTTGTTTGGTAAGAGGGGATAAGGAGAAATTTCTGGGAAAGATAGTTACCCAAGACATATTTTGCTAACGTTTCTTATTTGATAATTCTTTTTCATTGCTCAAGAAATACCCTTGCAATGAACAAATCAGCCCTTGCCCTTTTCTCAGCCCCAGGTACTTTAAAGATAATCTAGTCCTCCTTAGTACAGTTGGTTTCAGAAATGTTCCTTTAGGATTTGTTTTTATATTAATCTTCTTAAAATCCATTCTTGAAGAGTCAGGCTTTATTTTTCCTTCTATTTCTTTTAAACTAGTCTCTTCTTTAGGAGAAGAGCTTAAAATTCATAGCATTGATTTGTGTTATGGAAAAAATGTATGCAAAAGTGGAACTCACTTGTAAATATCACAGTAGTTGGTTGCTATTTCTAAAATAATGAAGTATTTAATATGTATTTTATATGTAAATATCAGTAATAGAAACATGTATATGTATAGAAACATTTATAGAAATATGTATATATTTCATGTATATGTGTATACATTTCAAAGATTTCATTTTTTATGTATTTCAAACTATTTCGTTTTATAAAAAATCAAATATTTTATTTCACATTCTGAAATCAAGATCTTTAAGTAAGTTATATTGGTCAAAACATCTCCAGCATTGATGACAAAAGAATTTTTGAGTAATTTTCTTTACATATGTACATTAAATCTATAATTTTCCTAATTTATATATTGCCTCCATCCTTACCAACCAAGCCACTTTGGGTACAAGAGCCCTCTGAGCCAACACCAAATTGGTTAAGAGAAGATGATCACTAGAATCTACAGGTTAAATCCAGCCTCTTCTCGGGGCTTCCTGACTATCGATTTTTCAATGATGTTCTTTCAAACTTCTGATCAAATGGTCAGAAGCTTTTTAGCTATTTGTAATAGATCAGTATAGAGCAATACATCAGGCCATCTCTCCCAATTCGGTGGAGACTTAATTGTGTCATGGGAAATATTTTCCTTCAGCACTCTCTGGGTCACCCCTCAGTTAGGATGAAGTAAAAAAAGTATTCTATTTCTAGGTAGTGCTTGTTTACCATGCATGTACATGCAGAGAGACATGAATATGAACAAGATGATGACTCTTTCTCCCTTCACTTCCCAAGTCATAGGAAACTACCCCCCATGAAGCCATACAAGTGAGACAGAGGAGAGGTGAAGCAGTAAGAAGGAATAGAATGGCTGAATTGGCTACCCTCTCAAGCAATTGCACTTTTAGTTTCTAGGCCTTTTCATGTTGGTCCTGGCCACCTGGATTTTATTCTTTGTTAGGCCAGGCTGATTTTGATTGTGAATATTGTTGTAGGGTGTTTTTCTTTATGCTGTAACATAGTCTCCCTAAACCTCACCTGAATACCTGTAGTACTAGGTTGAATCTCTTCCTGCGGTCAGACTCGAAATCTAACAGCCTCAGTTCTGCTCTGTTTTCACTATTCAGCTCTCAAAGTCATAGGTGATTTCTGCTGGGCTTCACAGTCTTATCTTGTGCCTGCTGATCCTGCCCCCCCACCCCCATCAGCCAGGGAGCTGAGATGACTCTTCACACAAACTTCTGGAACAACCTCCTTTCTCCCTATCTGCTCCCTATGAAATTCCATCTTTTAAGTTACTCTGCCCTGAAAATTGCACCTCCTTCAGTAGCCAGTAATTGGGGTCTCTGCCTCCTCAACGAAATGCTAAGACTACAGCATTGCCTGGAATCCTCCAAATATCAGGTAATCCTAGTGCTTCTCCCTGTGTTTCCTTCCTGTGGTGTGTGTTGTTGAAAGCTTGTGACCAAAAGGGCCTTAAAATTGCCCTCAGCTGACTAAACTTCAGATAGGATTCTTCCTGACTCCAGGCTTCTGTCCTTTACTATTATGAAAATACTTTTTAAAAGCCTCTTGCCAGTTTTACAGCCCAGGAATGTCTTTCTCAAGGACCCAGAAACCATTTCTTTGAAATGCCATCATCAAGGAAGATAGATCCCTTATTTTCCTGTCTCAGTAGGAGGGTAGGAACCTAACTTCTGGGGGGAAAGTGGGACACCTGGCTCCAAGTTGTAAAACTACCTCCTATCACAAGATAGAAAAAGTTTATCTTCCCTTTGGGTAAAGCCAATTAGTGAGCACAGATGGCCTGAATCTCCCCCGCCCTCAGCTCTTAAAAACCCTATGGCCTTTTGTCGGTAGAATTGAGCTCAGATTCTTTTCTAATATTTCTCTCTTACTGCAGTGGCTTTGCATAGCAAAGCCTTTCTTGCTTGCTTCTGTCCAGTGCAATCTTTGCTTTGACATTTAAAAAAACTTGTTCCATATATTTTTCATGTTTATGTTGTTTTCTTTGGGAGGAATTATTCTACCATGCTTGAAGTGAAAATCTAGGGAGAACCTTTGAGGTGTTTTGCTCATCAGGAGGCAATAAAATTTTGACTGATAGCAAAATGATGCTCCAGGAAGATGCTTTTATTTTAAGCTGAATATATAGATATTACCACATCTTTGAATGGTTATGGAAATGATACATGAAAGAAAAAAATTATCAAGCAAGAGAAAGATAATTGCAGGCTCAAACGCTTTGAGTAAAAAAAGAAGGGTTGAGTTCCACATAAAATTAGAAGTCTGGGTCTTTGAGACCAGATGTGTAAGTTCACATGGCATATTGGCACAGGTGATGGTATATTAGTAGATTTAGTGGTAGAAAGCTGATGAAATTCCCTCCAAGTATATATTTATTTTTTCAGTAGATAGAAAAGTCTCTCTCTTTCCGTTAGCAAGGATGAAGTTGTTGGTATTGGAGAGCTGAAGAGATCTCAGCCATGAGATACACTGTGAGTTGGGCTTAACCAGGTGTAGATTATGATGAGGTGAGAATAATAAATAAACACGAAGACAAATTAATAAGTATATATTCAGGGAAGATGCTAAGAGGTCAGATGGTGGCAAAAAATAAGAGGGGTAGAAGTGATATAGTACGATTGCATGTAAATCATAGGAAGAATAAAGGGTAAACCATTTGGAAAGATAAGTAAAGAGAAATAATTAGTTGGTGGAGATGAGCAAGTGGTGTGACAAGTCTACCTGTAAACCTGGCCTTATGTGCGGCACAGGAGGAAATATGAGAAAAATATCTAGCAAACCAATTAAGAGTATAAGATCATGGGCATACTGCCTGGGTTTGTAGCTGGGCTCTATCATACTACCTGATATTGTCCATGTTACCTAAACATGAACCTGCAATGCCTCAGATTTCTCATGTGTAAATTGGCGATAATAGTAGTACTTGTTGCATAAGGTTTTTGTGAAGAACAAGTTACCTAATACACATAAAGTGCCTAGAATACTGCACAGTGTATACTATGCATTCATTAATTTTTGAGAAAGCTAGATAGAACATGACCAACTGGTCATCTGTGCAAGAGATAAAGGGACATTCAGAGAGAAGTTTGATGTTATAGATGACTGTTCTAAATGGTAAGCAATGGGATCCAGAAAGTGTCTTGAAAGATTTGTAGAGAAGAAATTGGGGAGGAATGAATCTTATCCAAGGAGAGATAGGAATATGATTTTGGGGGAAGGTGAATGACTTGAGAAGCTGGGATTCTTGGACATGAAAGATGATCTGATTAGAACTCTGTGTCAGAGTTGGCAAACTTTTTCTGTGAAGGGACAGGTAATAAATATTTTAGCATCACTTGGTCTCTGTTTACAGCTTCTCGATCCTCTCATTTAGTGTGGAAGTGTCCATAGACAATATTTAAAGAAATTTCTGTGCCTGTGTTTCAATAAAGCTTTATTTATAAATGCAGGCGGTGGGTCAGATTTGACCTGTGGGCTGGAAGTTGCTGCATTAGTTTGTATTAGGACTGTCGTAACAAAGTGGCACAATGTAGGTGACTTAAACAACAGAAATCTCTCACAGTTGTGGAGACTAGAGTTCTGAAATCAAGATGTCAGTAGGTTTGGTTTCTTCTGACAATTCTGGGGGTAGAAGCTTGTCTATTCAGGCCTCTCCTCTTGGCTTGGAGATACACTCTTCTCTTTGTGTCCCTTTACATAGCATTCTCCCTCAGTGCATTTATGTCCCCCAATTTTCCTTTTATATAAAAACAGCAGTCATACTAAACAAGGTCTACACTAATGGCCTCATTTTAAGTTAATTAGTAAATTATCAATAAATTTGTAAAGACCCTATCTCCAAATAAGTTCCCATTCCAAGGTACTTTGGGATTAGCATTTCTACACATGAATTTAGGGGGTGGAGACATGATTCAATCCATAATAGTTCCTGAGTCTTGCTCAAAGATGAAGATCCACATTCTTTTCTCACAAACACATTCTCTTTGTTATTGGTTTCTTAGGCCATGTAGGGGACACTGATGTTATTTCTTTATAAAGTCATTCTTTTAAAGACTATAGGAATAGAAAGTTGATCTCCGTCAGCAGCAGCCATGGCACCCTGATATCTCAGCGTCGGTGTTGTTGCTTCAGCAAAATGTAAATGAAGCTCTGCCTTATGCTTTCATTTTGACAAATGCTACTAGAAAACTGTGCCTCAATTCCAAGACATAACTGGATACAGAAGTCAGCATCACTGGCTAGCCACATCAAGAGATTCAGGGCTGCAATGCGGCCACCAGGACTACATACTTCATCACTTTGATAACTGCTATCTGAGGAAGACCAACAAAACATCACCAGCTGCTGCACCAGAAACACTCTGGTGCTCTCCTGAAGACAGCCACTTGCCTATCACTGACTCCCCATCATTGTGGTATAAGTGCAGAGGTTGGTGTGTGCCTCCTTCCACCTCTCCACTTCATCCCTCCTCCCGTGATGCACCCCCCCCATCTCCCCACTATGAGACCATTTGCAGGAAGCACATGTTCTATTTTTTTTGGAGAAGTGAACATTAAAAGTGAGTATGAAGGGAACAATGACAGGACAACCTCTGTGTGTGTGTGTGTGTGTGTGTGTGTGTGTGTATGTGTGTAGCACGTGCATATTAGCTATTTCGTGGTTGCAGGTGAACATATGATGTTGGCAAATGTGAGGTCACTAAGGGGAGGTGCAGAAGCCAGAGGAAGGAGAAGATCAAACTCAAAACTAAAAGAGTTAAATTTGACTGCAATGAAAGCATCTATTTTTGTCACATTTATGTAACCATTTAAAATTATGCAATTGTGTGGAGAGATATATATGCATATCCGTATACGTATATATACACATATACATATATATATGCACACACATATATATATGTATATTTAAAAAGCTTTAAAAGGTGGTAAAGGGATGATGGAGGTCTAGAAACTAAAGGAGCAATTTTGCCTACTTCACAGTTTGCATCAGGCTATGTTAAGCATGTGGTTGCTTTGGAGAGTTCCAGGAAGCTTGTAAGCAGCTAAAATAGTTTTTCCACTTAACGTTTCACTTGTAGTCAAATTCCTTCACAGTGTATTATAAATGATTTAGAGAAGTTATGATCATTTTCTTACCTAAGTGAAAAACTCCTATATCCTGGTGCCCCCATTGGAATTATTAGGATATAAAAGCAAATGTTGGCACATTTACAACAATCATGTATAATAAGACCCAACTTTTATTTAGCTCTTACTGTGTGCCAGTGCTTTTGAAGTCATTTTAATGTGTATTTACTCCTTTAATCCTCTCAGGGAACCTAGGAGGCAAATATATTGTTTTTAACCACATTTTCAGGGCACAAGAAAATTGCATTTGTTTCCTAGGCTGTGCAACAAACTACCACAAACTTAGCAGCTTAAAATGACACAAATTTATAATGTCCTGGTTTCTGAGGGTAAAGGAGTCTGGGCACAACTTTACTGGATCCGTTGTTCAGAGACTCACATGGCTAAAAGCACAGTGTCACCATGCTGTGGTTTTCATCTGGAGCTCAGTGTCCTCTTTGAAGTTTACTCAGATGTTCACAGAATCCTGTACCTTGTGGTTGTAGGGCCGAGGTTCCCAGCTCCTAGAGGTGAATCTTCTTCATAGTTTGCAACATGGCTGTTTGGTTCTCCTCTACGAGGCCAAAAGGAAAATATCTGCAGCCTCTCTGAGTCTTCTGAAGGTTCTTTTTTCTGACCTCAAAGCTGTCTTTAAAATGGTTCACCAGATGACATTAGCTCCACCCAGGATGATCCTCTTTTTTATAAGCTTAAAGACAACTAATTAATGACTTAATAATGGAAGTAAAATTCCATTATATTCACAAGTTTTTCCTGCACTCAAGGGGAGAGGTTTAATCAGGATGTACATACCAAAGGCAGAAATATTCGATGCCTACCACAAAACTAAGGCAAAGAAAGGAGGTGTAACTTACTTCTCATGACAAAGTAATAATTATTGGAACTCAGGCAATCTGTATTTAAATTACACATTGATAACCACTATGTTGCACCACGTAATGAAAAGGACGAATTTCAGTTCATGTCTCTTAGCAATTACATTTAATATCAAGAACTGTGAAGAACATGAGATTTTATCCTACTGGTAAGGTAACTAGTTAGCTTTCCACAGTTTCATAGGAGCTAGAAGACAAAATACTCTTGAGTCAGAGACAAAGAACAATCTATTACTCATTGAAATAACAGTAGCCAGAGTATCATCATTTACACTGGTTTCCTGAGCCTCAGTTCCTACAGGATGACACAAAAAGGGCCACATGATATCTGCATGTGCATTAGATATTGTGTTGCAGGAGGAGAAAGTCTCATTTAGGGAACCAGATATCTTACACTGCACAGAAGCCTGACTGATGTTTGCCCCAAAGGAAGATATTATCTTTATTATACTAGACAGTAAGCCAACCTGCCCTTTTCTCTATAGGGAGATAATATATCTATTTTTGAAAGCAGTTTGCTATACACCCATCCCGAAAAAGATAGTCCTCAACACAACCAGTCAAGGCTTTGTTTTGCAAGGAGTTCAAAAACATGAGAAATCTGTGCAGAATTATTACCCAACACTATATACCTGTTGTATCTACATCATCTTGGTTTCTAGTGAGTTTTCCCATAATTACCTTGGCCTCTCTGATTAATCTTACTGATAGAGACTGGGGCAAAATCCATTCAGTTTGTTCCATAAATTCTTTAACAAATTTACTACCAGTAATACTGCAAAGAGCAGCATGAAGCCAATCTGTAGTGTTGGCCTCAAACATGTCCCCCAAGACCATAAATCTAACCAACTGAACAAATTTCACAAATCATGAGAGTTCTACCTTAACAGAGCAGGTGACTTTCTCAAGTTTTTCTGTTGACCTTCCCACCTGGCCCGAGGTATTAATCAAGGAAAACCATGATGTGTAGTAATTGTGCAGACTCCAGGTTGCCTAGCAAGAAGAAAGTCTAAGAAATTTCTATCACTCATTACAACACCAGTCAGTGAGTGTAAGGTGACTTGAACACCCTCTAAGGCCAAAATGTTGTTTTTGATCACTTGAGCTAAAGTCAAGAACAATTTCCATAGAATCTTTTCAAATTGAATGACTCCTTCTGATAGAAAATTACCATAGCCTGCCCATAGATAATGAGCTAGTTGTCCTCTGGAAGCTTCCCTAAGTAAGTAAAGCTAGTTTGATTTTGGAGAAATGCCTGTACATTTTTTTGAAGACTACATGATCTATTGGTCATCTTTAATTAAATACTTGGAGGCATTTATGCTTACCCTTAAGGTGCAAGTCACTGTCTCTTCAAAAGAGAGACAAGTTAATGCCTGCCTACTACTCAAGAGGTAGAGCCCCAGGGATATACACATTGGCCTTATAAAAAAGAAACAAAAATATTATTTAATGGTTTTAAAAGTGACTCACATGGTCACTTTGTTTTAATAACAAGTCCAGCCTAATCCAAGACATCTGCTCCCCTATTTTCATAATAACATCTCTTAAATTTTTTCCTTATTTTAATTTAAGGGCTAGGAGATTTTTCCAAAGCTGTAGGGCTGGACTTAAGAATTTAGATGGAATTCCTTTGGGCCAGTTGGTCATTCTCCAGTGGCTCGTTGGGGCACTAAGAGTTTGAACACAAATCAATCCTTAGTCTGTGATTTCCCACAGGACTTTTTCTGACTTAGGGAAATCTGCCCTGGAAAGCCAAATATCCCTTACAACAGTGAGGATCTACTGAAAAAAAATGGGACTTTTCCTGTCTTATATGAAAGGATCTAAAATGGAGAGATACATGGCAGGAGGACTGAGCTTTAAAATAACAGCAGCCGTTGCTATTCCTCCTTCAAAAGTAATACCTGCCCTTTCTCCTCATCTTTCGATTAAACCAGCCAGTTACAATGAATTGTGTGGGATATGTCTACAAAAGTCACATATTCCCTTCCTTTTTTAAAAATTAATTTATTTATTTTGAGAGAGAGAGATGGGGGAGGGAAGAGAGAGAGGGAGAGAGAAAATCCCGAGAACTGTCAGTGCAAAGCCCGACACGGGGCTCAAATCCACAAACCATATCATGATCTGAGCTGAAGTCAGATGCTTAACTGACTGAGCCACCCAGGTGCCCCACCTATGCCCCTTCCTTTAATACTCAACATGGGTGCATGTCCCTGAAGCTGACCACCAGATTGGCCAGATTCTCCCATCCAGAGGACATTAGCAGTAACCAGGGCCCAATAGCTATATTTGAACCTGTAGGCTAATCTTCGTTGTGGCCTGCAGGAACTTACTTCATTCTTCCTCACGAATAAGCCAGAGTGAAGAACCATTCATTGTGCAAGAGCTGATTATAAGATTTAGCTGACATATTTACTATATATTCCCATGTATCCGAATCCTCCTCCCTTCTCTTCCAGCAACCATGTTTCTACTGATTATTCTAACTGTCAAGAACTCTTAAGGATCAGATCCTATATCTACTTGGAAGCTGAAGAGTTTGCCTGTTACATTTTCATGGATTCTGGCCGAAAGCATGAAAGTCCCATGTCAGAGATAAAGGACAGTTTATTACATACACAAATAGCAGTAGCAGAGAATTAGCATTTGTGCCAGTTCTCCAAGCTCTAAAGTGATAGGGGTGCATTACCAGGGAGGGGGACTCCAAACATTAAAAAAAAAAATTTTTTTTTTTGTAATGAACCTACCTGACCTCTGTCCTACAGACAATGGTTACATTAGCTATACTAGATAGTAAACAAACTTGCTTTTTGCTCCAGAGGGGGATACTATCTCCATCTTTCAAGGCTACTAGCTACATAAAATCCCTGAAAGATAGCCTGGAATAAAAGTAGCCCATGCCTTTGCTTAAAAATCAAACAGAAAGAGGGAACCGTGGAGAATGGTCTCCAATATTTATTTACCTCTTTAAAATCACTTCCTTCTTTCAAATAGAAATGTACTAACTTTCCTTCAGAGAACATAAGTTTACACATACTATATTTGCTAATCACAAAAGTTGGCAACATTTACTCTTTATTAGGCAGGCACCGATTGATATATTTTTACATGTATTAACTCATTTAATATTTACTACATCCCTATGAGCTAAGCATTATTAAGGCCTGTAGTATCCTACATGATTACAAGTTTACTTTTATGGATAGAAGCAGTTGAAATAATTTTAATACAGAGAGTAAAAACATGTATAAAGGCACAGATGATTTAAAGCATGTTATAATAAATTGATGAGTAAAATAGAATATAATGGGAAAAGGAATATAATAAAATTTTGTGATATGAGCAAATGTAACCAATGGGTTCTCTGTACCTATTTGTTGGGAATTTTATTTGTCTTTAATTAGAGTTCAAGGGGAGTCCCCTATCCACTATACAACCTGATCCTTCTCAAGATTTTGCAGCTTTCTTTTATTCTACATCTAAAATTTCTGTTTGTCACTTTAGAAAGTTTGGCATAAGGAAACCCTTAGTTTTCATGCTCCAGCATTGAGAGCAACAACAGATTAAATCTTCACACTAATAATCTATAGTAGAAAAACCTTTGATAATAATTAAGTTATTTGAGAGAAATACAAAGGCTTTTAAGTACTCATTGTAACACAGTCATAGTGATTAAGTAAGAGATTAAGTTGGTTAGTGATTTTCTATTATCACTTACCATTTAGACTTTGTAGCTAGTCTAGTTAGAATCCAGATTATAACACTAATTGTTTTATAATCTTAGGTAATTTAAAGTTCTCTGAGCCTTATTTGTCCCCTCTCTTACACTGAAATACATTGATTATGGGAAGAATGAGCAAGGTACTGTGTGGTTCAGTTTATCACTTCGGAGTCACAGGCTGTGGGTTCGGCTTTTGGTTTTGTACAGCAAAGCCTAGGATGGCAGAAAAGATTACTCAAGACTCCACAAGTCAAGAGAAATGGGAGGGAGGCTAAGGGAAGTCTCCCCCAGCTGCTCTCAAGACTCCGTATTTATTAGGCACACATTATAGGGAAACTTTGTGCAGTATGTCCATGGCTACATGTTGGTAAGATATATAGAAATCATAGAAAGATTGCAAAAAAAAAAAAAAAAGAAAAGAAAAAAAGAAAAAACAGTGTGTTCCCAAGACTGCAGAAGAATGGATGCCCAAAGCAGGGTAGAGAACAAGATAAGATATTCCATAGATAACACGGTCTAAGGAATTCATGAGCGCAGGCAGGACCCAACCCCTAAATACGCATCAACTAGAAACGGGTTGGCTGTTTTTAGCATCTTCAGAAAGTAGTGTAATGCTTCCCTATAATATCCTTAACTGGGACATAGCTATTTGATTTGCCACAATGCTGTATGAATATTGCTTATTTAAACCCCTATTAAGAATGAAATAATAAATGGTAGCAAATATTTAGGGTGGTTCAACTAAATTCATTGGAATCATATAATAGATTGAGTATTGCATTTGATTGGGAATACACAGACGAATAAATCACAGTTTCTGGGGCATGTGGCTGGCTCAGTCAGTAGAGCATACAACTCTGGATATTGGGGTCATGATTTTGAGTCCCATGTTGGGCACAGTGATTACTTAATTTTTTTTAACACACAGTGTCTGAACTAAAGGGGCACATAGTTCACTTGGGACAGCTGCAAATAGCAAAAGATGACTATATAATATAATAGGTACAGAAACATAACAAAATAAATAGATTGACATGTCAGGTGACACATCCTGGAGAGTGGAATCTATTCCAAAAGTTATATTGTGAGTATAACTATACTAGTCAAACAAGTGGGCTCTGCAATCTGATATTGTGTATGTAGGGATACACAGTACTTTTGTGAAAACAATGTGTTGTATAGGGCCTTTCTATACGTGAAATCTTTCTATTGTGTACACAAATTTGGAAATGTGTGGACAATTTACTTACATTTATCCTTAACTGTGAAATAAAATTTGATTTTTCAAACTGAAGAGAAGGATGAACAGGGAACATGAAAGTGCATGGTATTATGGAGTATTGCAAACAGTTGTGTAAAGGGATACATAATAAATGAATAACAGGTGAGAAAAGAGTGGGTATCAAATACCATTCAAATGAACTTAGAATAAGATCTAAGATTCTGGGGGCGCCTGGGTGGCTCAGTGGGTTGAGCATCCAACTTCGACTCAGGTCATGATCTCACAGTTCATGGGTTTGTGCCCCACGTCGGGCTTTGTGCTCACAGCTCAGAGCCTGGAGCCTGCTTCCGATTCTGTGTGTCCCTCTCTCTCTGCCCCTCCCCTGCTCATGATCTGTCTCTCTCTGTCTCTCAAAAATAAATAAGTGTTAAAAAAATTAAAAAAGATCTAAGATTCTGTAGATTGGTGTTTGTCAAAGATTGGTCCAAAAACCACTGAGGCTCCACTCTGCCAATGGACCCAAAACCTTTGAGAGTATGAACTAAAAATGTGCTCCTATAATTGAATCCCCAGTATAAATCCCCAATTAAATGGAAAAAAATGGCAACTTCTGCCCTAGGTAAGCTAGAGCCATTGACTCAACAATTAGATTTTTTAATGGTGTTTTTTCAAGTTTTTATTTTAATTCCAGTTAGTTAATATACAGTGTTATATTAATTTCAGGTGTGCAATATAATAATTTTTCATAGATGACTTAATGTTTATAAGCTAAATAATTCGAGGAGGACATACGGAAGGGAGGTAGACAAAATGGGACACCATTTATTCATTTATACAAAAAGAGAAAACCTAGTAAGCGATAGGTGTACATGGTAGGAAAAAAACATACAGAGCTCTTTGAACTCTAAATTCTTCCAGAAAATCACAAGGTAACAGATAAGTCCATGTGTATTTTTTTTAAATAAGCTCAAGCCACCATAAGGGCAAATACCCACTAACCTAACAGAGACTGGTGAACCAGTGAAAGCTTGAAGAGGATGGTATTTGAACTTAGACCAAATAAGTAGGAATAATGTGGGTGAAGCCTGGAAGCAGATTTAGAGCAGAGATTTCAAGGTAGAGGAAACATAATCACTGCAAGCCCGAAGGCACAAAAGAACATGGTTCTTTGTAGTAATGCAGTATTTTTTTAAATCTTTGGCTGGAGGACTTCTTTAATAGTACAATATAATTATATAAATCCTCTTAAGAATTTAAGAATTCGTGTCATTTTAGACATTACATTATAAATTATAGAGAAACATTTTTAATTAAAGTCTGTATTGTGAATGTGCTTTAATAGAATAGTTTACAACAATATAAATACAATATACAAACACATGTTTTAGAGAGGCAACTTTGAGCCATTAAACAACTAGAAAGCGTATTGTTCACTTTAAACAATTAAGAAAATATGAGAATAATATGGTAATGCACAAGATATCACGCATAGATTTTTTGGCGGAAGAGGTCTAGGAGTAGATATATAATAAATGTAGACTAAAATATAATTATACTTCATGATGTCTAACATAGGCAAAATGGTTTCATAAGCTATTGTTTCTGCTTCTTGCATTTCTTTTCCTTTTTTGGCTAAAATAAATGAGTGTTTCATCCTAATGTTTATATTTGGTTTCTAAATAATGAGTTAGTAGATAGGATTTTAGATTGCTATTTAAAAGCACAAATAACTCATTAACACCTCATGGATGCATATATTTTATTCCCAAGAAATATGTAAAAATATATAAATATAATCACTATTTTTTTCTTTTTTTAGCACTCACATTGGTTTTGAAAGTTAAGAAATCTTGATGCAGTGTACATGATTTTAATAAAATGAATGCAACATATAAATATGACAGTCATCTTGTTGTTTATTTCCAGAATAATTATTAAACTTACTATAATTCAAAATTATCATTGTTTATGCTTTCTATCCTCAACCAAGGAATTCCATTTCAATATGGAAATAAATTAGAAAAAATAAAAATAAAGCAATAAAACAAACTAATGTCTTTAAAAGAGACACAGATAACAAAGAAGTTCAGATAAATTATTGGTTATGTCACTAACAAGTTTTTCTGTTAGGCATCTGGGTGGCTCAGTCGGTTAAGTGTTAGAATTTAACTCAGGTCATGTTATCAAGGTTTGTGAGTTTGAGCCCCTAATCAGATTCTGTGCTAACAGCTCAGAGCCTGGCATCTTCTTCACATTCTGTGTCTCCCTCTCTTCCTGCTCCTCCTCTGCTCGTGCTCTGTCTCTGTCTCTCAAAAATAAATAAACATTAAAAAAATTATCTGACATCAAAAAACCCTTATATAAGTTCACTTAATATCCATTCATATTTCATACCAGTATATTTTAAGTGGAAATATGTACAGTATTTATATTATTATTGAGAAAAATACATTAAAGTAGACGTAATTATCATCATTAGAAACATGGACCCAGTGAAACAAATTTGCAAATGTCTGGGTGTGGGGAAAAATCATAGACTCAGAAACACTGGAATAAGGAGAAATTGAATGGAATCCAGTGAAATAAAGAAAGAAGGAGGTGACAGAAGAAGGGAGAGAGGGGAGGGGATTTTAAAGCTTCCAGGAGAATTTTTTAAGTATTGCAGCCTTTTTTCCTATAACCGTCATGAAACAATATAAGGCATTAATCTGAAACTGGCATAATGAGCTAAGAATGAGTAGGAGAAGCTTTGAAAAATTCAGGGAAAATTTGGAGGAATATAGACTTTTACACTGGTGTGTGATGAAGAGAATTAAATAGATTTAAGAAAAGTTTAGAATAAAGCATTTCTGTGATTGTTCATATATGATAGAGAAAGAGATTCCAGATTTTGGGGTTGATCCAGAAGTTGGATATTAGTGATATTCTTTAAGAAAGGGAATGTGGAATAAGAATGTACAAGATGAATAACATTACTATTGTGTTGGTAGTCATGATTATTTTTATGTTTTATAATGGAATAGATGTGAAAATATATAAATGCTAATGAGAAGGGAAGTACAGAGGAAGACATTGAAGTGTTAAGAATAGGAAAGAAATGTTATTATAAAATAGGAATTCATTTTATATAAGAATATAACAGTGAGATACTTTATCTACAATGTCAATAAAATGAAAAAACTGGGATGGAAACACATTAGAAAAAACTATATGGAGCAATAATTTTAAGCAAATACTGATACATTAATACTCTTTCCAAATAGCTTTAATTTAGTGTGTGGTAGGAGGTAAAGGCAGAGAATAATGTGTTGGAGATTTGAGAAGTATGGAGAGAATTTTCAAAACTCTTGGTGGCAAATTTGAGAGTCGATTTGTTTTGTTGAGTGCCTACTGAGGTTACAAGACCAATAATTGGTTTTTGTACCTAATTTTGTGATTTTCTCAGGCAACACTCCAAAGTTAAGATGTAGTTGTGGAGAAGGTGAGCTACTTAAGATTTTCTAAAATGGTTTGGCCACATAACAAAGAGGCAAGGAGGCCTGAAATTGTTATTTGGAAATGGACAGAACCTGAAGATTGAGTGAATGAATGTGTGTGTGTGTACACGCATGAATATGTGTGTGTGCCTATGCCTGCATATTATGTGAGAGTATTGGTTAATTAAGAGGAAGCAACAGAAATTAAATTCCACTCATAGCTTATTTCCTGGATGACTAGCAATATGGGATATAGGAGAGAAACTCCAACTTTTGGAGGGTTAGATTATTAGTTTAATTTTGAATTTGTGAAGAAGGTATAGGTTTATGTGGATGCATCATTTAGGGTCCTACTAGAAGACGGAAACCACACCATATTTTGAAAAGGAAAAGTTTAATACAAATAACCATTTTCTAAACCAGGAGTTTAAAATTCACAGGGGATTTGCTAATAAGAAGAGAGAGAATCTGAAGAGTGCAGCAATAAGAGATTGAAGACACAATCATTAAGGCATTACACGCAGGCTGAGATAGAGCACACATGGAAGAGTGTCTCTACTCAATCCCCCAGACTTGAGATACAGATCTCACTGGAAAGGGCAAGGCTTTGGCCTCTTGGCATTGAGTGTCAGAGGAATCTGAGGAAATGTCCTGGTAGAAATTGCTGGATATTGGCCCTCTGTGGTTCTGGGGCAAGCTAGCCAACAGGAGGTGCCCTATGTTGAAACTCTTAGCAAAGCCATTTGAGATTTTGCTGAGCTAAACTGCTGTCTTCTTTGCACTGCAGAACTGGTGCTGAAAAAGCCATTTACCAAAGGATCTGAATGCTAGAGAAACTTCACTGCAGGACCCTGTCCAGAGAAGGGCTCTGGAAGTTAAATACCTGTTTTTCCTTCACTGTTCCACTGGTACCCTCTAACAATGTTCAAAATTGTGCTAGCCAAAAAAGTACAAATATTGGAAGGGCCCAGCTACATTTTCAGAGGAGGAAATAAAGGGTACCTGTAGAACTGAGATAATAATTTCACATATGGCAACTGCACAGGATAATTTGCTGTAGAATCAATCCCCATAATTTAGCATAGAAGAAAATGTAAAGTTTGAGAAGGGAGTATTTTTAACCTATAGGAGTTGGAAAGCTCACAAAAGAAACAGAATGGAGACATCTAAGATATAGGAGTATAACAACGAAAAATTGGTGATTTGAAAGTCACGGGTATTTCAGAATGAAAGAATGGTCTGCAATCTCAGATTCTGAGAAATGCAGTACAATGGGGGAATGTAAAAAATATTCCCATTTCAATTAGAAAACACCATATTCACGGACATGATGAAAAGAAGCTCTATTTTACAGAAGATGCATGGGGTTTGCAGTAAGTGAATGTATGTTTAAATCCCCATCCTGACATTTAGCAATGGTACGTCTTTGAAATGGTTAAAAAAAAAAAAAAAACTTTCTGAACCTCAGCTTGACCTGGAAGATAGAAATGTTAAAATAACTATCTCAAAGATTATCATTAAAGATCAAAAAATCTATTAGGGGTAAATGAATTTGAAATTGGTATTGTTTGCGATGATACTGAAGACTGAGAGCAAGAGTTAGAGCACATGAAGGCTGTAAATGTTTCAGGAAGCATTTACGGATAGCATATTTCAGGAAGTTTGACATTTATAGGAAGGAAAAATCTATTTAAGTTAAGTGGGGCAGGTTGGAGGTTGGGGTCCCAGTAGTTTTAAGTTACTGTGCAAGGCAAGTATTTAAATCAGTAGGAAACTTCTTTGCATAAATCACCAAGACCAAGAAGTACTGCACACCATTTACATTTGTTAATCAGCAGATACTCAGAGTTTAAACTGCCATAGATAATACAGCATGCAAAACAGTTAACATACCCCTACCTAAATCCACTACTCTGAGCTTAATCATGCTATTTAATTGCCAAGCTTAATTTGAAAATAATTGTTCACAGCAATTAAGTAAATGCCCCAATTTCATTAACAGACTTTCTAATTAGAACCTACAACATAAAAGTGCTAATGTTGCTTCATTAGCTTTGATTTACTGTTTCTAATACTACCTTTTTTATTATTCTCTTCTTCAAATCTGAAACTGTGTTTTAGGGTTAATTATGTTTGGTTCTTGTAAATATCAAGGGATAATTATTCCAGGATTAAAGTATAGAAATATATTAAAATTTCATTTTAACTTTTCACATTAAACACATATTGGGATCAACATTTTAAAAACCTCCTTATTGTAGAATAGTTTAAAGCAATTAGTGAGGATTGCATTTGGCTTGAATCGTAAGCAAACAGGTTTTTCAAAATTGAATATGCTCCTTCACATATGGTATCTGATTGTAAAAGAGAACAGTTTTTAAAAAAGTTGGATTGTTACATAGCTCACTATTGAAACTTTCTTAAATTGGCAGTTGAAGGAACTGAAAGGTGACTTAGGTTAGTAATAATATTTTAATCTAAGCACCCTTAAAATCCTCAAATATATTCATTATTGTCTTTTAATGAAAAACCCAGGGAATTGGTTAATTTTTTTTCTCTTCTGGTTTCTGTCTTTGCCAAATGAGAACTTGGCCGTATTTTCAAGGAATACTATTAAAAGCATGATTACATCAAAGCATTAAAAAATATACTGATTCCTTATTTTGGCACTAAGATGCCAAGGCAAGCATTTAAAGCCATAGGAAACTTCAAATATCAATAGGATCTGATAATAGGGGCAACTTGAACATTATTAGTAGGATTGTAGTTGTAGAGTGAGTGAAACAGAGCCCAGAGATTCTCTCGTCCAACTCCATTGCATGTGTGTGTGTGTGTGTGTGTGTGTGTGTGTGTGTGTGTAGTATCTATCTTTCACTATATGATAGTCTACAATACGTGGGGCACCATGCTAAGTTACTAATTCCTGAGATGTTGCAACAAATCATCCTGTGTGGTTGTCACACTATTGTGTAGGTTGACATGAAATGAGTGACTACAATAACTGATATCCTGATGCTTGTTTAGTTTCTTCAAACTGTGCTTGTTGTCTTTGGTATGCATTGTAATTTTTCGTTGTTGAAAGGCAGACATGATATGCTGGGTAAAAGGAACTGCAGTAAATAGGTTTTAGTAATTTAGTGAGAGGTATGGGGGGGAGAGGAAACATTCTGAAGTCCTATAATTAGAGATCAGTCATTGGGTGAAGCTGGCCCCTAGGCTGTGATTTTGACCAATGCTTCTCATTTTGGTCCTTCTTAATTGGGAAACAGGATGACTAGAAGGGGGTGGAGTTGGGTATTTCCCTTTCCACAGTTGGTTACATTCTGATGAAACCCCACAAGTTTAGGCTCTGGTAAAATAGTTTCTCCTCAGGCCAACCTTTTTAAGAACAGAATCTTCTGGAGAGTATTTCAAAATGGTTCCTTTTACCCTCTCTCTGCCAGAAGCATGAGATTTTTCTCTAGAGCCACACTGAGTACCAGGTGGTAAAAATAACAAAGTATGGCATCTCCCAGTGATGGAGTCTCCCTGCATGTCTCATGGTCAGACTTGTGCACAGTGAACCTCCAGTAATTCATCAATTATAGTCCAGAGTTTCCTGTTCCACAACTGGTTCCTGTAGAAGCCTCTGTGTGTGGGTTTCTCCTTAGGTCAGTTTTGATTCTCTGTATCTGCCCATTTTCTCTCCAATTTGGGGGTTGGCAGTCTGCTTTGAGTTTACTACTCTGCTAGACCTAAGAATCGTCAGTATTGTTTAGTTTGTCCAGTTTTCATCTGCTGTTGGGATGAAATGATAACTGCTAAACTCCTTCCATGCCAGATTGTAAATTAGGGGTCCATATACTAAACTTAAAAACTCTGCATAATCTCTAAAAGAGAGCAAGGCGGAAGTCAGGGAGAAATGATTTGTGTTACATGCTAAGAATGGCTTACAGTGACTCAAAAGAATCGATCATACTTATCTCTTCTAAACTCTAATTTCAATGATATCATAGAAGTTGCTTGAAAATGCTCATGTGATAAGTACTTACTATTTGCAGAAAGTGATTTATGTTACATACCCCCCAAACACACACACACACACACACACACACACACACACACACATACACACACCCTTTTTGTAATGGAACGCTTGAGGGTTCCTAGTGATTAGCATTCAGGGAAACAGACTGATCTGTTAACATCTGCATTGCAATCTTTCAATTTCAATTGACATAGAATTCAGTGCAATCAGGTTTAAGGAGAAAATATTATTGGTTCAAAAACAGAATGATCTGTAGTTAGTCCTAGTTTCAGATACCGGTACATTCAGGACTCAAACTTGTCATCTCAACACTGTTTCTGTGATTTTTCTAAACTCTGACCCCTATGGTGTATTCTTTCTACGGTGGCTCAGCAGATCAATGTTCTTGCCTCCTGCTTCAGAGCTTGCATGCAAAGAAAGCATCAGGTATTGCTCTGATTGGACCAACTTAGGGCAACATTACTTCACTGAACCAATCACTACTCTGTGTGTGTGTGTGTGTGTGTGTGTGTGTGTGTGTGTGTGTGCAGAGATTGAAATGCACTGGATAATTGGATGGAATCATACTCTTCACACTTGGGGTGTGGATGATAGAGATATCATCCCACTCATGGCTTAGAACCCTACTGTGTAGAAAAGAATGACCCTATAAGACAATTTCAGGTACATCACCAGCAGCAACACGTGACATGATCGTGGAAGGAAAAGACACAACAGACACTTACTACTTCTTACAATAGAGCAAACATAAGAGAAAGTAGACATAAGATATAAGAGAGAAGTCTCCCTTTAGAGCATAAACAATTAGAGCTGTCCTAACCTCTCCAAGCATTTTGTTGAAGTGTCTTTAAGGAGAATAATTACTAGTGTGGCATTTGAATTATTTCCCATTTTGGCCCTAAATAGAACTCCTGCCAAAATGTATGGATATGGGAGTTATGGAAAACTGAGACTTTGGTAAAAAATGATAATACTGGAGGTAGTAAAACCATGGCTTTCAGGTCCTCATTAGGAAAGTGTGTATCTGGTGGGAGAAGGCTGTCTCCATCGGCAGATATTACCGCTTGATATCAGTGGAGGTATTCTGACTCACCACTGGTGGTTCAAGACAGCAACAAGCACCAAAGGCACTACAAAAGCCATCTGATATTATCCATATTTATTTAGGTGGCAGCAGTGGTTGTCCTAAAAATGTCAATGGGGGAGTTGTGGGGTATTGTCTCCTGAAGAAAACTCATGTAGGTCTGAGCCTGAAATAGGATCCCAGAAAGGAATGAACTTCAGAGAGGGTCCCTGGGAGGTGGAAAGCATCCCTCTGTGTCCCACATCGTGCTTGTCCTTCCCTCCAGGCTGCCAGAGCAGTTGCGGATCAAAAGGTAAAATCCAGGCTAGGAATTTTGGCTCCAGTCCAGAACAAAGCAGAAAACCAATTTTTTGGTTTGAGTAACCAATTTACTCAATCTGAGTTCCATTTTCAATTTTACAGTCAAGGATAAACATATATAAAATTAAGTTCCATGTCTTTTAATGTGTAAGTACTACATTTAGTTAATTATCATGTTAAATGAAATTTGTGCTCTATATGAGTGAATAGTGTTAAATATAATTTTTGAGGAGTTATATTAGAAATGAGTTGGACAGCATTTTCTGATTTTTTTTTTTTTTTTACTACTCTGTGTTTCATCTCTTCCCTTTTGCTGTCTTAACAAATGACAATTAAACACTCTTTCATTTTGTGAACTCAGTGATTTCTGCATTCCACAAATGTTTGGGAAAAAATTTTAAATGGTTCTCACTAAGAATTTTTAATGCAATTGTTAGAAGTTGATCTCACAATATATTACTTTTTCTATTATTTCCAAAAGTATGGTTCCTGATAATCAAACACTCTGAAGCAGATTTTCAACTAAAACTCCCTGAGATATGCTCCTGTGTCCTACCATGTCCAAGCTGAAATGATCACTACTTAATATATGTCTCTATTAATGCTTCAATTACAATTATATCCTAATCCTAAGAAGAGAATTCAAAACTAAGGTTATTTTCACAATGATAGATATATGGTGAACAAATTACTTAGCAGATTAAAAATAATTGACTTTGCTTGTGAACTTGTATTATGAAAATATATATTGGGGTGCCTGAGTAGCTCAGTGGCCAAGTGTTGATTTCGGCTCTGGTCATGATCTCATGGTTCGTAGAATGAAGCCCAGCATTGGGCATTGCAATGTCAGTGCAGAGCCTGCTTGGCATTCTCCATCTCTCACTCTCTATCCCTCCCCTACTCATGCCCTCTCTTTATATAGATATGCCCCTCCCCTGCTTATGCTTGCTCTATCTCTCTCTCAAATTAAATAAATAAACATTTAAAAACAGAAATATATATTAAATTATGGAGACTTTTAGAAAGAATTTCAATTTAAAGGCTTCAGTTAATGATAATGGAATGATTATGAAAAAGGCAATGACTACAGAATAAAATACATACACTATTAGCTACAACATGAACTCCTATTAGATAAAAAGCGAATTAAATCCACTTAATAGAAAAAAAATTAAAATAACCTTTTCTGAAGAATACCTGATAAGTAAGGTATTTAGCACAATTAAAAAGTAACTTAATTTAGTATTAAAAATGGCTCTAATGATACAATGGATTTTCCTGGTACGGAGTTGAAATCTTGCACATATATTTGGTTTCATGGCCATTTGAGAGATACCGAATTGGTTTTGTGATTGTTGTTTTCTAGTCGCAGGTGATATAAGAAGTAAAATGAGACTCTTCTAATAATGGAAGTTTTTTAAGGAAAATAACATCCCACAAATATATATATAAGTCTGCCAGATTTTTCTATAAAAGGCCAATTTGTTAGGCTTGGTTGGTTAAATCATCTCTGCCACAACTTCACCTCTGCCACTGTAAGCTGAGATGGTCAAAGACAAATTTAAATGAATGGGCATACTTTGTTCTAATAAAATATTACTTACAAAAAAAATCATGGCAGGTATGTCTACAGTCTTCACCTTGCCAATGTTTGTACCTACATCAGTCTATATCCTTTCTAGGAAGGAACTAAATGTTCTAAAGCCTGCTGAAGAATGAATATTGATTACTTTGATCCCTTAGCCTTGAATCACTTTTTTATTATTATTCCACCTTTTATATTCTTTGAGTATTTTTCTCTGAGAATAAAATGGGCATTATCCTATTATGGTATTTTAATTACACTTATATAATTGCAGTAAATTTATATTTAGGGTGTGGTATTACATCTTCTAAGGGTAAGACCAACGACAACATGATAGAAGATAGCAATAAGGAAATATCTGGACAACTTTTCATGAAAAGAACTTGTTGAAAATATTGTGACATTAGTTTAAAAAAGGATTTAAAATATGTAATTTCAACTTCCTTTAAAGTGTTTAAGGGGCATAAGATAAGAGGCAATGTAGCTCCTTATCAATAAAAAACAGCCTCACTGGTCCGTGGTCCATGTGCTCCCAGATGAGTTCCTCACTTTTCCTGGTCCAACTCTCTATCACGAGATAGGAGATCCTCACAGGTAAACTTTCCAAGCTCTCAGGCCGGCTGGTTCTTGTTGGATTTACACAAGGAACACAGAACTTCTTGGCGCATGCTCTTTCTATGATTTATCTCTTTCTTTTGGTCTTCTAATATAGTTGCTTCTGATCTTTGTGTTACCTCATTGCCCTCTGTTGGGCTTGGATCTTACATGACCAGAGCAACAAATTCCTTGCATTAAATTCCCACTGTTTCAAATATTTCCTCTGTTCTGTTTTCCTAAGAGGCTTCTGATCCATATACGGAAAAAGTGGTAAAATCTCTAGTTAGGCATAGTTCCATATTTATATCTAGTTGCATATATTGCAACTCAATATAGCAAAAAACTATCTTTTCATTAGAGCCATGTGAACTTTTGATATCAAGGTAATTTGTGATTGTGCTAAATAACTTAATTATCTGGAAATGTTTTAAAATGTTTATATTGTTTCTACCTGGTGGGTTTAGTTATTGCTGACCCTCAGGAGAAGAACAGCTTTTTATATAAACTGTTATTATGCATTGTAAAAGTTACCTTAAAAATAAAGAAATTTACTTGAAGTTTATAAAATTATCCCTACATTGTTTACCATTTCTAGTTTAAGTCAAAAATCAATTTATTGGGATGCCTGGGTGGCTCATTAGGTTAAACATCTGACTCTTGGTTTAGGCTCAGGTCATGATCTCATGGGTGTGTGAGTTTGAGCCTCTCATTGAGCTTTGCACTGACAATGCAGAGCCTGCTTGCTTGGGATTCTCTCTCTCTCTCTCTCTCTCTCTCTCTCTCTCTGTCTCTCTCTCTCTCTCTCTGTCTCTCTCTCTCTCTCTCTCTCTCCCTCTCTCTTTCAAATAATAAATACACTTAAAAATAAAAAATGAATTTATTAAAATATGGAATAATTTTTTAGTAGCCATAATGAGGTTTGGTTGTAATATACTATAAATTCAAGATCACACTTTGCCTTGAGTAACTAGCTGTATATATATATATATATAAAACTATGATCAAATACTTCATAAAATATATATGAGAATAGCACACAAGTAACTTCTAGTGTTTAATTTCAAGAACAATTGACCCAATTGATGTTACGGAGCAGAGTAAGCTCTGTGTTAGGTTGCATAGCTTAATCAATCTCTCTGTGCATCATTTATAGCTTACATAATATAGGTAAACAATGGGTTATTAAGAGAATTAAAAGAGATAATATGGGTAAATCGCCTGGCACAAAATTTGGCACTCAATAGATCTTGATTTCCTTCTTCTGAAACAGACTCTCTTGGTGATGGTCATTCCTAACTGTAAATAATAAAAGTCTAAGTGTTGATTTTTTTATTCTGCTAGAACTCAGTAATATCAAGTTTGTCTTTGTTCATTTTACTCAAGGCAAAGTTATTAGGCAAATCACATAAATCATTTTTGGATCAGAATATACTATCATTTCTGAAATATGAAAATGGTCACTTTAGATTTTTTTAAAATTTAAATCACATAAAGTTTCTCTTATGAGTGCAAAGAAAGCCTATAATTTCTGAAAATATTCTCAAAATATTTTTGTGTGATTTCATTCTAATTCTTAGCCCTTTTAAGGTTATTTTAAATCAGGCAGATTAAACCTATATATAAAACATGTTTTAACAAGGAAAACTCCTCTGGAATTTTTTATTAAACTCTAACATGAGTGCTCTGGGCTGAATAACAACCAGCTGATGAAGATTTTTTTTATTTAAAATTTAATAAGTTTATTAAATGAAAGTTCTCTAATGCCTACTTTCATTTCAATTCTGCTATACATAATCAACTCTAGTAATCGTATTCCAAATTGGACATTCTGAAATGAATGGTCATGGCAGGTGTATTCAATAGCCACATGGCCTGTGTTAAAATCTTATTCTTATGCATACTCCTAAAGTTAACAATGTGTCTAAATACAAATGCATTTAAGAAGTAGATATTTGAGACTTAAGGGGAAGGTGGAGGGTTAGAACTAGCTTCTAATTCTCTATCTCCACCAAGACATTCCTGTAATATCTTTATAAGAAGCAAAAATAATGTTATTTTCATCAACAATGAAACTAAATAATGACAACTACATACTATGATATATTTATATAATACTTAGTAAGAATTCACTTAAAGATGGATACCCAGAGCCAACCCATGGCACCCATTCACAAGAAAACGTCCCCTGTTGTAAGAATTAATCAAAAACCATCTAACAAAATCTGTATTTTAAAATATTCCTCCAAATGTGACTAAAGAAAATTGTGAATTAAGAAATCAGCCTCCCAGTTATAAAACAGTAAGGACAGAGAGAAGACATGCAGAAATGTCACACGTAGGTCACATGTCCTCTGACCTACTCATTGGAAGAATAGATCCCTGTAAATTAGAGTTCTATTCCTGCAGATGAATTAAGGAATGCACTCAAGACTGTAAACTGATTAAGTTTTGCAAAGATAAGCTAATTCCCATCTAATCTCATATTTCTGCAGTCTTTCTCACCTCGGTTATTGACCCCACATTTTCCTAATGGCTCAAATGAGAAAACATGTTGTTAACTTTGATTCTTACCTTTAGCTCATTCTGTAGAACTTATTTCTGATCATCTCTTGTGGGTTCTACTTCCAAAATATGCCTCGTGGCCATTAACCTTGTTCCAACGCCCTTTGTTCCTGCATCACAACCTCTGTTGGAGTCAGGAAAAAGGCCTTCAATCTGATCTTGCTGCTTAAATACTTGCCTCCTCTAACTAATTACTCACACAACAGCCTGCGCCAATTTAATAAAAATAGATAAATAAATAAATAAATAAATGCATATTTATTTCTCTGCTTAAAACTCTTCAAATTAGATTCAGAGGGAATTCTAACTCTTTCTGTAAAGCAAAATTACCCTGATACCAAAACCAGACAAAGGCACCACAAGGAAGCTAGACAAATTTCTGATGAAGATAGATGCAGAAATCCTCAACAAAATATCAGTAAGCTGAATCCAGCAATATACAAAAATTATTATACACCCTGACCATGTGGGGTTTATCCCAGGTATGTAAAGCTGGCTCAAATTTTGAAAATTAAGTAATGTAATCCATGATATCAACAGGATAAAGAAAAAAAGTTGCATGATCATAGCAATAGATGCAAAACTACAAAAAAGCAAATGTTATAAAAACAAACAAAATATAAAATAAAATAAGTCAAGGAAACTTTTGTACACAATGAACATATCTATTACCTTGATTGTGGTGAAGATTTCACAAGTATACCCATATGTCCAAAGCCATCAAATTATAGACATGAAAAGTGTGTAGTTTCTTTATATCAATTATACCACAATAATGTTTTTCTTATTTTTTAAAAGGCACTCCAAGTGACTATCTCTTCACTTATTATCACCTTCATCCAAACTTAACCACGAATCTTTGATATAGTATATAACAAAAATAAAGGACTCTATTGTGAGATGAAAAAAAAAAAAAGCATTTGGTAAAATTCAATACCTATTCATGATAGACGAGTGAACCAGAGATAGAGGGCATCTTTCTCAACTAAAGAACTTTTACAAAAAGCATTTTGAGGATGTTCTTATTTAATTCCCTTCTCATCTCTACACTGTTATTTTTCTAATTTCTGGCAAAGGGACTGCTGTGTTAGAGAATTTCATCAATATTTATTGAATCAATAATGAATAAAAGACTGAATATTTACAGAACTGTTTTTGAAATTGGGTGTGACAAATCTATAGCCAGCCAAATTATTATTATGTGATGAAATTGGAATATCCTCTAAGATATGAAAGATGTTGAATGTATAACAACATTTAAAACAAAGTCTACTTGATTCTGAGTTCTATGGATTAATTTGAGCAATTGATTCTTGCCATGAATCCATAATAGGGAAGGGAAGTTTTATTAAAATGGATTTGAAAATGGGCATGGGAATCATTTAAATACAAAAATAACTATATTATGAAAATATTAAATATGGTTACAAAATAAATGCTATTTATGAATCATGAATAGATAAGGCAATGCAAAATAATTGTTTCAATTATTTTATTTTATTGTTTTTATTTTACCTTTTGACCTATGGACAAAAATTCAAGATCATGCCAGCAGGAGATGTGCCTTGTGGGCAGATATTAGAAGTGTAAGTGTCCAAAATAGTTTGGTTCATAAGGAGATATCAATACTGTTTTATTTTTTAGTTATTCACATTAATAAATTGAATAATAGGGTTACATTAAAGTATAAAAACAAGGGCTGGTAAAAGTGTGATAAAATTATGTTTTCTAAATCACTAGGTATGTGCAGAGTATATGGTAGTATTAATAATCAAGACATACTCCATCAATAGTAGAAAGGAAAAATATATAAAGAAAGCACTTAAAATAGATATTTTAAATCAAGATGACAGCTGTGATGCTATAGGTTCTATTTTTAAAATTTAAATTAAGTTTATCATCAACAGGAATCACCTTTATAATTATATAGCACAATAAAGTTAATATTCCAAAATCATAAGCAGACTTACAAAGAAGAGAAAAGTTGTTAGGAAACCAATGAGGGGGGCCTGGGTGGCTGAGTCAGTTGAGTGCCCAACTCTTGGTAATGAGAGAGGTAATGATCTCACGTCCGTGGGTTCAAGCCCTGCAGCGGCCTCTGTGCTGGCAGCATGGAGCCTGCTTTGGATTTCCTCTCTCCCTTTCTCTCTGCCCCTGGTGTTGTCTCTGTCTCTGTCTCTTTCAAATAAGTAAACTTAAGAAAATTTTGAAAAGCCATGAGAAAAAACAGTCTTTCTTCTTCAATTATGGGCAATTTTGTTTAAGAGCAAAATTAATTTCCTTAATTTGGGGGGACATATGGATTCAATATTAAGTATAGCAAATATTTGGAAATGATGTTTAGAGGAAAATATATAATAAACTATCCTGCTCTATATTCATAGTTAACAGAAATAATATGAACTATTAATATAATATAAAACATATCATATATACACACTAGAGAAAGTGTATTAATATAGTATAGACCATTCTACCTGCAATGTATATTAAATTGACATAAAATGCATCAGGTTGGTAGTTTTCAATAACCCCTGTGCCAGTTAGGAAGTTACAGTGAGCAGTCAAGACAAGAGCAGGCTGAAGTGACGGTACATTCTCGCTACCTCACCACTGAGGTGAGCCTGGACAGGGCTGGGTTCCAACCAACTGGACCATAAGCTAGTGAGATCCCCTATGAACTTGGAATCATGCCATACAGCATTCCAGTAGTGAAGGTAGGGCCGCCTGTGGTCTACTTAACTCTAAGTCAAGGTCAAATTTGGGAAAAGAGTTTGCGAGGAACATTTAGACCCACACAGGAGAACAACTGGAAGGAACTGGGCTATGAATAAAAAGGCCAGGACAGAACCTTTCTGGTTATTATGGAGTTGCTGCTTGCTACCATGGTTCTAACCAGGGAAAGTGAACCAACTGCTGATGAATCTCTTTTCCCTTGCTTGTTGCCATATCGCTACTTAGAAGAAAGTCTTCGGTGGAGAAAGCAGTCCTTCTTCTCTTGGGATATTTATAAGATGCTATTGGAATGCAGACTTCCCACAGACTTGACTATTCTTGTCACTCCTGCTAAGCTGGCCTCCTGAGTTTGTCTCAAGAAAACAAAATAGAGAGTTAATATGAATCACAAAGTTTGTGCTCTTATTAATTGATTTGTTATGAATGACAAGTGACATAAAACCCTGATGTGTCGATGAAGTGAGAGAAGGTGTAGATCTCAGTGTCAGATGAGGAAGAAAAGACAGACACCAAACTGAGTTAAACCCCTAGATTATTGAAATGTGCATGAATGTGGGGAAGAGATCAGAGTTTTATCTTCTTATATATCTCCGGGCTTTTAACTGGAAGTAACAAATGTGCATTAAGTTTAGAGTTTAAAACCCAAAGTAAAAGAGAAGGAAGAACGGTAGCTCTCGCAAACAACAGAATTGAAAACAAATTGTAGCTCATTAAACATGAAAAATTGAGTAATCTTTATCTTTTTTTGGCAGCTCTTTGATCTAAATTTGATAGAGAATGCATTCAATTAATGACAATATCATGGTTTAAAATAACAGGTAGATTGTGTTGCTTTGTGCCTAAGCAGAAATATATAAATAGAGATTTAATAATAACTTTTAGTTTGGTGGCTGAGAGTACATGTTTGCCCTAATAGTATTTGAATCTATTATCTGTATTTCTTATATTAAAATTATGTACAATTTTCAGGAAAAGTTTATAAAAATTAATGGACTGCTTATAATCATCAGTATGTTCTCCAGGGTAATATCTGCAAATCGCAAATTATTGAGTATATTCCTATCTTTCCATTTACACTTTTGTCTAGGAATAAGTCTCACAGAAATGATTTATCTTTATCCTCTACACCAAGTATAAAGCTATTGCATGCCACCATATTTAATGTTTATTTAATTCTTTGTTCATCCTCTCTAAATATTAGGGAGTTTTATTTCACTTATGCATTTATTTTTGCTGAAAAGGCTTGCCACCTCACTGGACATATCTTCTGATAGATTTGAGCACCCATATAGAATATATTATGCAAAATATAAAAATTGGAAAGTCCTAAGGAATTCTATGACTAAGTAGAAATCAGATTTATCCATGCATGGTGCTTTTAAAGTTTAAAGTAGTGCACACTACCATAGCTGTGTGTCTGGAGTTTTTCTGTTCTCTGCTTGTAGGCTGTTTAGTGAAGTTTTGGGGTGGTGTTGTTTTTGCTGTTGTTTGAAGCAAACAGAAATGTCAAAGCATGAAAAGTAAGAATTAATCCTAAACTGTGGAGAAGGATCACAGTGGTCTCTCTCAAAGAGATACTATTCTTTTTCATTTTTTAAATACTTCCAACTAAGGTATACTTTCATTTGTACTCATTCTCAGCCCACTTCTCTTTTACTTTCTCCCCTGTACTCTGTTCAGTGGCTGGATTCTATTCATAAGTCATTGTAAAAGCTTGTTCGACGCAGAGGCTATGTGTAGTCTTTCTATGTTATGAGAATAGAAGGGCTATCTCCACAAATTGGGAGCAGTACCTGCATGTGCCTGATTAAAATTATAATTCTTTGCTTACTTGCTTTAGGCCAGACATTATGCCAAACACTCCATATATTACATGATTGAATTTTATCAATAGCCTGATGAGGTGGTTTAACTCTCATTCCCATTTTTATCCATAAAGAAACTGAAGTGTAGAAGGTGAAATAGGTGTGACAAAGTTTAGAATGGGACATAAGTCCCCAGTGTGACAGCTGAAGCAGCCGTGGTCAGAAACAGTGACCTACAGCTACTACAGCTTGTGGGTGTGCTTGGAGTGAGCCCCTGTACCATCATTTTCTGCTTTGAGTGGACAGGAGATTTTGTCTCACTTAGGTATAAATCTCAAACAGGCCCTGGCCTGAGTTTTCAATGAAGTTTATTTTTTTAGGTCCATTCATTAAAATATGAGTGCTAAACACGATAAATCGCTAACTCAGCGGTTTTCTTGTTTAATTCGGCTTCACAGTTGAATATGGGAAGAATTGTAACCACATCAAAGGTGAGCATATAGCAGAGATTACAAAAGCAATCAGATAAATTCATATAGACTGAAGCACTACCTACTGAGCTAATGAGGCAGAAATTTTAAAAATAATCCTATTGCTAATCTACCCACAATAATGTCTAATGCCAAACATTTTGTAATCATTACAATCACATGAAAAAAAAAAGCACTCAGTGAAAATAGTTTGAGATGTGAATATAAAGCCTTCTTTATAGTAGTAAGAGGCATTGATAGTGATTTTGATTATGTCCAACTTTCAGGGCTCCTATTGTTTTTATGCTGTAATTAGGTTAACACTCATTTCAGGTAACTTCTTGTGTTCATAATATATTACTGGTTTTGTTTAAAAATACTCTTGAGTTTTAGAAAATATTTTCTTTTACTCTACCTGCTTATATCTACTTGGTCAGGGTTCAAACCAGAAGACAATAACTGGTACTACTCACCTATATTAAAACATCAGCTTTAAAGCAAATTACACACTGCCACTGCTTTTGTGAGTTTCAAAATTTGCATTCTTGGAGTGAGTCTCTCAATTTTACTGTGCTTTTGTCATCTAAATTCTATGAGTTCGGTATTGTTATGAGGTGACAAAATTGAGGTAAAGAATACAGAACTTACAGCCGCATTGGTGGTTAACAGTACATCTGGTATCTGAATCCAGAAGCCAAACTAGTGCCATGGGAAAGATTTATGAACAACAACAATGAAAAGAAAAACAATTAAGGCAACAAGAAACTCTCTATGAAGCTTTTGCATCTCCTCTAGCTCGAGCTACGCTGAATCCTATGTAAAGTTCCTTTATTTAGGCGAGAGTTAGGCCTGGATGGTCTATAATAAAACAACACTGGACAATCTGCCTTTGGCCCATTTATCTTGGGTCTAAATCCAAATGTCCCTCCTCTTTTTGTTACCTGCTGACAGTGAGGGCAGGTATGTATGGCAAAACTCTCTATGGAACAGCCAAGGCAGAAGGGAAGTGCACCAGCACCTTTAATTCATATCCTTTCCTCTTTTGACTCATCCTCTATGAGTATAGACCAGTCAGAAGAATGAGCAGGGGTGGGAGAAGGTAAAGAACAAAAAGAAAAGGAAGGAAAGAAGGAAGGAAGGAAGGAAGGTAGGAAACACAAAGAAAAGAAGGGAGGGAGGGAGGACGGGAAGGTGGGAGGGAGAGAAGGAAGAAAATAATTTTGTTGAACCTGAAATTAAACTTTAAATCCTACTAGAAAAGGCAGGAAGAGAGGAATAGATTGGTAGTTCAGGCAAGAGAAATGTTTAATGGAAAGAATACTGAAGAGGAGAGAAGACAGAGCTGAGAAAAAAGGAGTGACCAGAACTGGGACAGCATTCACATTGTCACAAGGGAATGCAATAAATGGTTACGACTGGAGCCAGGATGTCAGAAGTTGAAAGGATGCTTTTCTTATTGGCCTCCTAAATAAACAACAGCTTCTGAAACTGCCATAGAGGCACTGCACACCACAGTCCAGCAGATGGCCTTTGGAGCGCATCTGACTGGATTCAAATCCTGGCTCTGTAATTTATTAGCTCTGCCTCCTTCACAATATGACTTAATTTCTCTCTACTTCAACTTCCTCATATTAAAAACAATAACATAAAATTAAAGATGAGACTTGTGGATGTTAAATGATGAAGTAGAAGATTTCCTGTCACCTAAGTGCCCAATAAATATTACCTATCAGTAATTTATTACTAATCTTACCTATCCTAAATTCTTCCCTGTTTGTAAGAATGAGGCATCTAAATCACACCCAAACCTCTTTCCTCTCTACTCCATCTATACTCTGATATGACAAAAATTATTAAAAGCCGATACGCAACCTCTTCTGGGTGTTTGGCTGATACCTTATTTTCCCTCTAAACCATTCTTGGAGCACGAGCTCCTGCAACATAAACCACTTACAATTCCCTAAAAGAATACTGCTGCCGCTCATCTCCTTGCCTTGTTAACCCTATTCTTCTTGGAGCTTTATTCTTCACTGCACATTTACCCCCTTCAATAAAATCTACCATTCATTCAACATCTCGACCAATATTATTATCTAACAATCTGTGTACGTCATCTATTAATGCATAACAAACTATCAAAAATGTAACAGCCTAAGAGCTCACACACACATTCAGTATATCACAATTTCTGTGGACTCAGCTTAAGGAAGTGCACTGCCTCAGGGTCTCACCAAAGACTGTAATCAAAATGTCATCGAGGTCTGTATTCACCCTAAAGCTCAACTGGGAAAAGATCAGTTTTCAAATTCATGTGTTTGTTAACACATTGAGTTTCTTTTTTGGTGTTGGACTGGGCACCTCAGTGTCTAGCTGGCTCATGGCAAGAGGCCACTCATAGTTCCTTGTCACGTGGACCCCCACGGCACTGCAACTTGTTTCCTTTAAGGGAAGAGTCAAGTCTACTGGCAAGATGGAAGTTGTAGGCTTCATAAGCCCCCTCTTTCAGGAAGGTCCCCTACTTGTCCAAAGTGGACTAAAGCAATTGGAATTACTATGTCATTTTATAGCTATTTGATTTGCATGTCTTACCCCAGGGTTTGTAAGACATCAGAGTCTGTGTCTTTATATCTTCATGTTTGCAGCACAGTGATGACCACAGCATATCACTAACAATACATGTTTAATCAATTCAGGAATTAAATCGATAGATGTATAGGTACTCAGTTTTTTATGAAAAATAAATATTTTTCTCTGACATACAATAAATCCCGTTCAAGCACACAGAAGGAACAGTTTCAGTGTGTGCAGATGATACATGTATATGGCATCAGACACCAAATACAAGAGAACAATCATGGCTCTTGTTAAAGAATGGCTTTCAAGTTACAGCTGAGAAACCTTGAAGTATAGTTTCAAGGGCATCTAAACAAATATGCAATAGTAGAAAGGATAATGTCAACAGACGCCATTATTCAGGAATCCACTACTGTTTAGTCTCTACATGGAACATCGACACAGTTAGATTCTTGGTATTAATGAGAACTGCATCGGCACAAAAAACATGTTTATTGAACTCTTGAGAAATATCCCATGAATTACTGCTACTGACTAGATAGAGAACAAGAAGTCAAAATGGGAAACCACTTTATTAGCATATATGGAGAGAAAAGAAGGTGACTTTTTCCCCTCCGTACGGTATTTCTGAGAAAATGTCAACAGTTATAAATTGTCTTATAATGGGATTATTAAGTTGGATTACTTTAAATAATTTGTCATTGAAATCCTTCAGAGCAATTACCAGCTTCTGTAGGAAAATATGAGTAGCGATCACAATGTATTGGATTTAACAATCAGTATTTAGAACATAAAGCTTTAGAGTTCAAGCTGAATGTCACAATTACAGTTTAAAATTATTCATATCTGAATAAGGTATGAGTTTGGTGCTGTACAAAGATAATTATCTAGTTGGTTCAAAGACAGTTTTGAATTCTTACATAATTAAATAAGAAAGGTGGTATTTTCCTGAATTGTCTTGAATTTCCATGTTCTCCTAACATTTTCCCTGACTCTCATATAGAAAATTTCACTTGGCCTTGAATTGAACCATAGTCACCAGGACATATCCACCAGTATCTTTTCCAAGTAATGCTTGGAAAAAAGCATTTTTTCCATAGAAAAAAGTGCCATATTTTCTGACTCACTTCATGTGTGTCTCCTTGGATTCCCCATCTCAGTTTTTCTGCTATTACTCCTCACAGTAGCTCCATACCCTAGAATGTTTATAATTACCCTTCTGTTTTATACTCTTTAAAGTAGTTTCTGAAGAAACTGCTTTCCTGTTGCATTTTGGACAAAAAAAGAAAGCTTTTAATTCCTCCTAAAGTTATGTTTTCATTTGAAGAAAAATTTTTATTTATTTTATCTAGGATTAAAATATAAAATTCAAGGGTTTTTGCGATCTTGAAATAGAAGAAGAGAGCTATTTGCCTTCTTTTTGGAGGTCACTTTTTAAAAAAATTTTTTAACATTTATTTATTTTTGAGAGACAGAGAGAGACTAGGCCAAAGTCGGAAGCTTAATTGACTGAACCACCCAGGTGCACCTGGAGATTAATTTTTAAATACCAATTGATAAAAAGTAAAATAAATCATATTTTTTACTAATCTGTTTATGATTGAATTTTATACTGTTCAATTAGAAAATGTGAGTTATTTTCAAATGTGTTTTCAAAGCCTAAATTCTCCAGTGACATAGTTTTCCCAATGGCATAGTTTCCAGTGTTCTGCAGCACTGTGTTTAATTTATTTTCAATCATGTGCTAAAGAAGTAAAATAAATTCTTTCTCATTTTGCACCTGGTTTCATACAACAAACAACACAACTATAATTGTTACAGCGAAATATAGTAATGCAGTTTATTGTTTCTCTAGAAAACTCCTGTCCGTCAACCAAACACAAGGAATGTGAAATGCTTCCTCATCAGATGAATCAGAGTTACAGCTGAGTTTCAATAATGTCTTAGGAATTAAATAAACTTTACGGATATTGACAGCATTCTAAATATTATTGCTTATTTCTCAGCTGTACAATCTAGGTAAACATCATTTTGATGAAATAATTATTCATCTAGATTTTAGCATTTTAAAAGGAATACATTATCTTTTTATTTTAGAGAGAGGGAAAGAGCATGAGCAGGGGAGAGGGGCAAAAGGAGAGAGAATCTTAAGCAGGTTCCATGCTTAGTGCAGACACAGGGCTCAATCCCACAGTCCTGGGATCATGATCTGAGCCGAAATCAAGAGTCTCAACTGACTGAGCCACCCACGCATCACAAAAGTAGTCACACTTTTTAAAGAAGGGAGAATTAGTGTGCTGGTTTGTTGAAGGGAGAAACAAGAGTAGCAATAAAATTTGTTTTCATTAATGAGATAAATAGAAATTCATAAATTCAAATTACATGTAAAATCTGTAATTAATTCAATTTTGATACAGAAATGTGCAGTTAAACAGTAAAATATATTGAGATGATAGTTTGGGAAGAATAATTTTACACCATACTTAAGTCTAAGAAATCTAAGATTAATTTTTAATAACAATCATTAAACAAAAAATAATATCAAATATAGTAAGACAGCTTTAAACAGAAATTGTTATTAAATATAATAAGACAGCTTACTTATTATTATATTATTTAGTGTAGTATTTATCACATTTAAACATTTCCAATATGGATTGCTTCTCTTTCTCTCTCCCTCTCTCCCTCTTTCTCTCTCCCTCTCTCTCTCACACACACGCACACACACACACACACATCTAAGAAATTGTCTCTATCTTTTTAATAGATGCTTGCAGTGTTTTCTTTAATGGCTCTTTTAGCTTAGGTGCTATTGACCTCAAATAAATTTTAGAGTATTTATTCTACATAGTTTGGATATTTATGATGTGACTTTATTAATTGTACTGGCTTCCCAAAAGATCTGCTATTTTTTACTTTAATGTATTTTCCTCTTCTTTAAAGTACTTACAATTATTAAAACAAAATATTTCATGTTTTTCATTTTATCTTGTTCCTAATTAATCAATTTTGAAAAGCATTGTGAAATAAAAAGAAACATAGTAAAACATTCAGAAACTTAACTTTTCATTCTATATGACTATTTTTATCATCCAACTTAAAAGTTTAACAATTTAAAAAACAAACAAATTTCTTGGAAAATATAAGCCATTTCATGGTATTTATAAATACAGAGGCTTAAGTAAAGATAAGAATGTAGTAAATGCTTTAGTCACATTAATTTTAAATTCTAGAGTTTGGAAGATATTTTGTAATTAACATTTGCATGATGTGTGTTATTTTTCAGTTGTCTGGGTTCAATTTCCACCTGAAATATGATACTGTTCAACAACATCATTTTAAAGAAGATTAAGAATCCCCGTGTGTGACAAAGCAAACTCAATTTTTAAATTATGAACATTGAAATAACGAAAACAAAATAAAATTGAAACTCTATTTGTCAGGGACTTGCTACCTAGTATGTAAATCATTCACAACACACATCTCCCTTTCCCACTACTCATTTTTTTTCCACTCACTTGAGTATTTAGTCATTTCTTACTTTAGATGTTTAGATGTTTGGTGAAGAGTCACAGCACAACTACTAAATATCACAGGAAATTCCAGCTGAATTTATTTATATACCTAATGGGTTCACTTGTCTAAGATACAAAAGAAAAAAAATATCTCTACTATGTCAGATAGCAAGATTATCAAAATTTATTTCAGTCTCTTTGGTGCTTTATTTGAACCTATTTTGTAGCCCTAAACTTGAGTCATGTATTGTTTCCCTGAGAATCTCCCGAAGAAAGAATTGTTTTGTTTTTCACGGTGGTGGTTAACAACTATGTTTTATGACCAACAAAATAAAAGCAATGCCTAATTTTATACTACTAATTGAGTAATGATACGTATGCTTTTCCCTGGGATATTTCCTTTTATGCCTCATATCCTAGGACATGTATAAGTAGTGTTGCATTCATTCTCAACAGGGTTCTGGCCTGGGTGATCAATTTTGTGCACACCTTATAGTACTACTAAGCAAAGTCCCATATTTCCAATTTTAAGGTGCCTCTCACAGGAACAATTCTGTTCATAACAAAAGGTCGTCAAAGTGACTGCTGTAATTCTAAATTATCCTTGGTGAAATTATAACCTTTAGAAAGATATCCCCACAAATTAGAATTACAGTGTAAATACATGTAAGTGGTAGGTGTCTGGCACAGAGGGAACTCAGAGTTGGATTTATATCGGTACATCATTAGAACTGCACCTATCAGGGCTTGTTCAATATCACGTCTCTGGAACCTAATCAAGAGACTAGCCATCACCAGTCAAAATCCCAACAAAACTCCTGACAGACGCTGAGCAAGCAATTCTCAGGGACACAAAGACAAGATTGAGAAAAGTGTGTCCAGGTATGTATGATTAGACCTTCTCAACTATTTTAAAGGACAAACTCCTTGGCCCTTTGCTTATCTTCCTATAGACTCATAGACTTAGAACACAAAGTAACAAGAAAATGTGGGAATAAAACATGTTTTTACCAAAGATTAAGTTTTCAAACTTGATCAAAGAAGCACAGAATAAGTAGAAGCCATCCTATTTCTTGGAGACAAAATTCGTTTAGCATTTGGAATTTGATGAAAATAATGCAGAATTCAGAACCAATGTGAGCGTTATCCCACCATCATCATTAGAGAGTTCTGTGAAGTGAAGGTCAAGTTGAGTTTGTGGTTTCAGAATTGATTACTTTGAGCTATGATATCAACTGAGGTTCATTAATTTTAGTAAAACACACATTGTTGAACTTCCCAAAATACCAGCAGGCAACCTAGTAGTGAAACTAAATGTAACCAAACATTTTCCATTGAGAGAAAACATTGCTAGTCTTAGTCATAGACTCATAAGTCTTAGTATACTCGGAGAGGTGGGACGTTTATAGGTTTTGAAGGGACTGGAATCAAATAGTTTAAAGGAGTTCTTTCAAGTTGAAGAGCTGATTGGGACCAGGCAAAGTTCAAAGCACTGTAATTTAAGATGTGTGTGTATAGTCCGAAAACGTTCTTCAGTGGAACCCAAAAAGTAAACTACATTGATTGTATCAGTCTAGTAGGGATGACATAACAAAATATCACAGACTGGGTGGCTTAAACAGCAGAAATGATTTTCTCACAATTCTGAAGACTAGAAGCCCTACATAAAGGTGCTGGCAGCATTGTCTCTTCAGAGGACTCTCTGATTTGCAGATAGTTGTCTCCTCACTGCACCTTACTATGTGGTCTTTAGTCTGTGTTTGACTGTGTCTTAATCTCTTCTTATAAAGATACCAATCATATCTGATTAGGGCCCATCTTATAGGGCCCATTCTCATAGCCTCAATTACCCTTAATTAATTAAATTATCCTTAATAACTTCCTCTTTAAAAACCTATCTCCAAACACAGCCACATTCTGAGATACCAAGGGTCCAGGACTTCAACATATAAATTGGTGAAGGCATACAAGTCAGCCTACAACATAGATAAAGAAGCTGCTAAGGAAGCAGAGTGTTGTTTTAAATAAATTGATTTGCTAGAATTTTCTGAAGCTAATAGCTGTGCTTTACAGTCTTATATTTCCTATGAAATGTGTTCATATCACACAGGTGGTCATCTTTCTAATAACCTATTTAATGTTTTTACGTTGATGAGTTGGCCCTGTTATTACTAGTACAGACTTTTGTCTCTGCCATCACATGGTATGAATTTGGAGAATTGATTTCATCCTTATGAATCTCTTCTTTGAAGATATTAACAGTATCTACTTCATGGAATTCTTGTGAGATACCAATAAGAAAATTCTTGCGATGCTTTTAGCAGAGGACCCCACATTAAATATAAAGTACAATGCTCCTGTTGATATTGATAATGGTGCTATTTTTGCTACAGAATTGTACATCTCAGAGTCCAGTTTAGAAAAAAAAACAACACTGACAGTCTTCAAGATTAAGGCTTCCTTGTTTTGGTAAGAGTATTAGATAGCAAGCTGAGACTTTCTTGTAATTTGATTTTGTGAAATCTGACCTGATTTAAGACCCACTAAACAAGCAATTATTATATGGAGATTTCTCGTTTTATTTAATTCTTAAATAAGTCAGTAAAATTGAACATTTCTATCTTAACTATGAGAAAAAGAAAGCTCAGACATGCTATTTATTGTTCAAGCTTATTCAGGTAAGGAGTGAGAGAATCAGAAATTGAACCCAGACATGTCTGATTCAAAAGCCCACGTTCTTAGGTAGTATTTTATTTAACCACTTATTTAACAAATACTGGAAGACATAATAATAAACTATTTTTAGCCCTTGAACTTACATTTGTTTTTTTTTTTTTCATTAAAAAGATATTTAGACTTATTTCAACTAGATAAATAGCCGCAAGAGAATCACCCAGATAAACGTTTGACTGCCTGATTACGTGTGCGTGCAAAATGCCAGAACACTGGGAATTTGGTCACCATTTCAAATGGAATCTGACATGGCGACGTAGCTGAGGGAATAAAAATCCTTAACACTATGGAATAAACTCCCATCTTCTCTTAGGAGCCTGGGGGAGATGCATCTATAATTGATTACTCAAGTTCCAGCTTTTCTCAGAACTGTGTCATTGAAGTCATGAATTATTTGCTGAATCTAATATGTGGATAACATTTAAATCAGCAGAGTAAGTTTATTTGTCTGTTGCATAATCTCTTTTATAAACATGTTTGCCCAAACAGAAGATATATGTTTATCAAAGAAATTAGTCCAGATTTATTGAAAAAATATGGATAGTACAAAACAAATATGCACACACAGACACACAGGATAGCGATAGTGAATGGATGTCAAGATGGCTTCACGAAATTTTCAGGGTCGTTTGTTTGGAAGATGCTTCTAACATCTTCGAGATGACTTTCTTAAGTTGGTTCACTTATTTCCTTAGGTGATATCATTTTGAATCCATCTCGCCGAATTACAAATTAATTCTGAAAAAGTGAGTGAGCATTTGTGTGCCCAAATGACTAGAGCAGATTTTGCCAACTTTCCCTGATAAGAATTTTCTGAGGACCTCTTTATATACCTTCTTTTAGAACAGTACATATGTGCTGTTGAATGTGCATATGAATCACTCAAGGATCTTTTTAAAATTTAGTAGGCTTGGGGTCAGGGCTGAGATTTGGTGGTTCTCTGGGACTCCCAGCTGATGCTGATACTGTTGGTTCAAGAACCACGTTATAAGTAGCAAGTGTGGTGACCTGCACTGTCCAATAACGTAGCCACTAGTCACATATGGCTGTTGAGCTCTTGAAATGTAGCTAGTCAGAATAGAGCTGTACTGTAATCTAAAACAGATTTTGAAAGCATAGTATGAAAAAGGAATGTAAAACATATTGACAAAAAGCGTTTTTAAAATAATGATTACATGTTTAATAGACAATGTTTTGGATATGTTGGTTTAGATAACATATTATTAAAAATAATAAAATTTGTGTTTTTTAAATTTGTGTGACTACTATTTTTTAAAATAAATGTTTGCCTTGCATTATGCTTAATTTGCATAACACTGGTCTTAATAGAAAATCAAGACTAGAATCTGATTTAGTGGGAATGAGATGGGGTCTTGGTATTATCTCATTTTATTACTCACGCATTTAATGATAGTGATGTATCAATATTTTCCACAAGATTGTGAATTTCCTAACCACAAGCCCTCGTCACTCCTGTATCACAAGCAATTAATAGGGTTACTGACAAAGAAGAGATTGTCATGTTGGTTAGATATTTAAAACACCATTTTGAAAGCACAGCCATGCTGAGATCATTATAACAAATAACACCATGGAGGAAAAATAACATTTCTGGAACACTAGACTGACTAAATGTAATATCAGAGAGCTTAACCTAACTTTATAAAAACTCATAATGCTTCCTTTATTCTTCTGTTATTATGGGAATGTGTGAAGTCATGTCATAACCCCTGCTCAAATATATGATTATCTTACCTGAAACCCAAGGAATGATAAAGTGCAGTTCATCGGAGTTTTGTACAGAGAATCTTGAGATGATAAAATGTCTTGTAATTCTCAGTTATGAATGACTCCACTGAAATGGAAAAGTTTACTTTCAAACAAAGTAATACTCTTCAAACACACAGGAACTTTTTTGCTACTATAATCTATCACAAAATATAATGTATTATCAGAATCCATGCAACATACAATGGAGTATGCTTATATGTGTGGACAGGTACATACCACATTTTAGATTGCCCTGCAATAGTGTTATTGTTCCCTTATCAGATCTTAAGGGGACTCAAAACTTAAGTTACAACGTTTAGAAATAAGGTACTGTGGTTTTTCCTATATGTGAGGCTATAGAAGGTAGAGAGTAAGAGCAAGGTCTCTAAAGCCAAAATGTCCTCTGAGGTTTCCCATCTTCTGTTTTCTCATCTCTAAAATGGAGCTAATAATAGTATTTATCTCATAGGGTTGTTGTGGAGATAAAGTGAGTTAAAATCTCTAGACCGTATAGAACATTTGGCATATAATAAATGTCATAACTAGATACTGAAATGTTCCTAATCATGTTTTGAACTAGTAACTGACATAAGATAAGAGATTTAATGGCCGAAAGCAAAATCTACCTTGTATTTTAAGGACAAGAAATGTGCATTCCTCAGTTTTGTTACATTTCCATTGATGTAAAAACAAAAACTTAAGGACAACTGATACAGCCTATTGTCTCTAAGCAAATAGCATCACGTTTTCAAAATATTTGGAAACATTTTGTTGAATGAAAAAAATTTTAATGTTTATCACAGTTCAAGGTAAAACATAGAATATTATTTTCTCTGATAAAACTGAAAAATAATATTCTGTGTGTAACAACTTCTTTATCCAAATTTAGAACTACATTATCGTTGAATTTTGAAAGTATATTATATTCTTCTTCAGTTTTAGTCTCGATATAGTTCAATATATAGGATTTCCAATGTAATCTTGAAGATGTGGGTCATGCATTATTTATGTGTCCTGATGTATTAGCACTTTGACAATCCATTTTCCACCTGTGTAACATGCTTATTTTGTTTCAATATTTTAGCAGTCCCAGTGTGGAATGCATTCTGTTATATTCGATATTTTAAAATACTAGGAGGCCTGGGTGTCTCTGACTTGGGCTCAGATAATGATCTCACGTTTCATGGGTTTGAGCCCTGCGTGGGGCTCTGTGCTGACAGTTTGGAGCCTGGGGTCTGCTTCAGATTCTGTGTCTCCCATTCTCTCTGCCCATCCCCACCTGCACTTTGTCTCTCTCTCAAAAATAAATAAACATTAAAAAAATTAAAGTAAAATAAAATACCTGCATTTGGGTGGCTCAGTTGGTTGAATGTCCAACTTTGGCTCAGGTCATCATCTCACAGCCCATGGGTTTGAGCCCCACATCGGGCTCTGTGTTGATAGCTCAGAGCTTGGAGCTTGCTTTGGATTCTGTGTCTCCCTCTCTCTCTCTCTGTCCCTCCCATCCTCTCTCTCTCTCAAAAATAAATAAAAACATTAAAAAAATAAAATAAATAAAATAAAATTATGAAAACACACTTTGGAAGGAGACACAATAACTAAATGTAATGTAGTATCTTGGGTGGGATCTGGGATTAGAAAAAGACATTAGGTAAAATCTAAGGCAATCTTAATAACATGTGGATTTTAATTAATAATACTGAATTAATATTGGTTCATTAACTGTGACAATAATACAGTAGTAATGTAACATGTTAATAATGGAGAAAAACTTGGGCATGGTATACTCTGTAATATTATTGCAAGTTTTCTTTCAGTTTATAAGTAATCTCAACAAAGTTTATTAACTGTCAAAAAATACATTTCAAACTTCATGAAATTTCTAATACTAAAAATTTCTCTCCATTCTCCAGCTCCCTTGCCCTCCACCCCACCCTTTTCTGTCCTTCACTGTCTCTGTTATTATTCACTGCAGTATTCTTCCCAGGGAATTAGAATTATCAAATCTTAGCTGTCCATATTGTCTCTCTATGCTTTTGAGTTAAGGTTTAAAAGTTTAAAATATAACAATCATATTTATCTATAAATATGCAAGCAGGTTTTTAATTACAAATAAAATCTGCTTGCTTATTTACACTTATTCTTAAATACTGGTTAAGAAAAGAAAATTTTGTAGTCTAACTCTGTGCATATCTCCAACTATTTCTAAATCTATGTAAATGACAGAAGGACTAATGAAGGCAGTTCCTAGAATAGAAAAATAACATATAGTCACCATTCTGTCTACCTTCCTGCCTTGCTAGGAAAAATATTTGTTTAAAGAAGAACTATAAATAAAGAAATTTTATACTGAGCTTTAAAGCTACTTCATAAAAATTAAATAATTATTTCCTTTATCTCATAAATTCGTTATTTAACGTTTTTCTTTTAAAAATTTATTGAGTCATACTAATTTGAGGTTTTATAGTACTTTGTTAATACATGAGAGAATTTTGATTCAGAATAAGGTCAAACAAATGCATTTTTGCAAAGGTTTTGTTAAGAATACCTGTAGTATGTGTCTCCATATGCAAGTGCTCTAGCATTATAACCATTTCGGTGTGACTCTAAGGGGTGCGGCAGGGTGTGAATTCGTGCATTTTAAGGTAATTACAGCACATCTGTATTACTATAATGTCTGAGTTCTATAGTGAAATTTATCCACCTTTTTGAACTTTTTCAAAAGCATCCAACCCATATTGAAGATTCTAGCACTTAATAACATTTAATAGCAAAATACCATTCCAACGTAGTATCTTGTGTGTGTGTGTGTGTGCGCGAGCAGCACAAGTTATAGAAAACTTTTATGTCTGCTCATTTTCTTGGTTCATTATGAAGTTACAGGGTCAGAATGATATGTATCTTCAAACACTGTATATGATTTTAACTGTTTTTTTTTTTTACTAGCATACACTACAAAATACACCCTAATGGAATCAGCAAATGTTAGCCACTTTTCAGACTCATACAAAATGATGAGCTGTAGATTTAAATCAAGGAAGTTGGCAGTGGTTTGTAGAAGTCAAAGTTAGACACTATGTAGAAGGGGTCAGATGAGTGGCAAAAGAGGAACAGGAAGGAGGGAACTGATCAGGACTGGTAGCTATGAGTAAGAGCAAAAGGATACAATGGAAAAGGCACTGTATTTAGAATTGCCTCTGGCTGGACTGTTTTAGAGCAATTACATGTATTAGCCTTCAAGGTCCAGTTAAGATGGCTCTCACAAAGGCAGATTGCTACATCAGATCCTACTTATGCATTGACTCTGCTTTATTTTCCCATTGCTTTAATTTTTAAGCAATTTTGGTCTTTCTTTTCAGAACTTCTGCAGGAGGATGATATCTTGTAGTCACTCCCATCCCTAGAAAGTCAAGAAGGGTTTCTGTCATTGGAAAGGTCATCCCTACTTTGACATCAGAGCCATAGAGCATACTCAGGCAAATCTCAAAAGAGACTGTAGATATAAGGTTTACCACATTTTTAAATACCACTTTTTTTTTTTTTTGGTAAATCATATCTAAGTTACTGTGAAACAAAACAATTGTATTAGTTATTGACTTGTTCCCTTTTTTTTTTCTTGAGATGTGTACACAAAACAATGGTTTCACGTGTAATGTAGATTAAAAGATCTTAGCTGAGAGCAGCCCCCCATAAAAGCCTTGGACCCTAAGACCCATTTGGGTTTCCCTGGGGAGGAACATTCCACACATAGTTTTGTAGTTCACTGCCAGAAACAAAGCATGCCTGTATAACCTCAGATAAAATTCTCTGAAGCCTGTGCTGACCTCTATGGACTCCTTTTGGACTCACATCCTTTTCCTGTTGCTTTTGTGATCTATCCTTTTTGTAATCAATCTCAACAGTGAGTTTTACATTCTACCTCCCAAAAAACAACTGAGGTGGAAACTTTCCAAAACTTCAGACCGAAAGTGACTTTCTTTTATTAATTGATTTGCTAGAGTATGAGGCAAATATGCTGTAAGTTACAAAAAAAAAAAAAAAGAGTGCATGAATTATCAAGAATTCATCTCTACCTCCCCCCCCAAACTATACTAAAGTTATCTTCATCTGCCACTTTAAACAAGGTATAGATGGTGCATAATTATCTCATAGTACAGCATAAAGAAAAGCAAATGTTGTAATGTCATTCATGTTTAAATCCTAAATGTATCCTCCAATATTTGGCATGAGATTCACAGACACTCCTGGATGAAATTAACCAAACTAAAACCTAGTGTTTGTGTATTTATGCTCTCACACATAGAGAAAAGAGCAAAACAAGAAGACATCTCAAGAAAATTCAGGAACATAACTATGTTCAAGAATATACTTATGGGCTGTCACAAAGCTATCTCTGAGAAATGCAAATTTTTTTTTTTTTTGCTTTTTTAAGACACGATATTAAATGTTGAAGTAATTAGTGCATTATCTACTTTGTGTTTGAAACATTTAGACAATTCAAATAATCCTTTTATTTGTCCATGAGTTTTGCAGTATACCAAAAATGTACATGTCAAAGATTGAAATACACCAAAATATAAGACAATGAGCTTTCCCACAGGAATTTTAAATTTTTGGAAGTGTTGACTGTTGATTCGTCACTAAGACTAAGAGATCAATCTGTCTATCAAAGAAAAACTGAGTTAACTTAACCTACTGTCATAAAAGAGAATATCATTTTGACATTTTCTCAAAAGAAAGAAATTGGAAAAGTTCATTATTAGAATTTGGAGTCTGGGCTCCAGTGTTCCAGGGTGAGTCTTTCAAACTAGCTGGGATAAGGAACATTTAATAACATCCGTGACACGTAGACACAATGAATGGGTCCAGGATCCTGAAACCAGACTCACAAGGCAAATTGTTGCCAGATAAATGAGTAATTTTCCCAGAGAAATTTTGTATGAAAATTCTCTGAAGTTATTTATAGGTTAATCATCTTATCTTTCTGAACAAGAATTTTCTGGAAAAAAAACCACTTAAGTCATATTGTCATGGGAAGTTTATGTTCTCAGTAGAGAAATATAATTCAAATAGTAAAGTTCATCTCTTACAGTAGAAAGTACTGGAAAACTTCAACTCAAATTCAATCACCCACAGATATTGACCATCCAGCATATGGGACATGCTGAGTTACGTGCTGTATTCTGTGTGTTAACATTAGAGAGACAGTCCCTCACTTCACAGACCTTGTAGTCTGGTATATGATGCAGGCAAATAAAAAGGTAATTTGGTGTGGGGTGACAGTATTTGACAGTGTTATGTACAGGGATACAATGGCAGGACATAGGGAGAATACATAACTCAAATTTAGAAGGTTCTCAGAAGGTTTCTTGGGGAAAGTAATGGCTTGAATAAAATTTTGTAATGGAAGCTAAGGGACTTGATGTAAGGAATGAAAATATAAGAAATATGAGGGCAGAACATTGGGGAAGAGCAACTTGTAAAATAACAGGACTTAACCACAGTTAGAACATTGATTGCTTTAAAATATGAGGAGAGATAAAGCTCTCCTATCTGGAAAATTTATATAATTATATACATGTTAAATTAGAAATGTATGGGGCACCTGGCTGTCTCAGTCAGTGGAGCATGTGACTCTTGATCTTTGGGGTTGTGAATGTGAGGCCCATGTTGGGTGTAAAGATTGCTTAAAAATAAACTCTTTAAGGGGTGCCTGGCTTAAGTGTCCGACTTCAGCTCAGGTCATGATCTCACGGTTTCTCGAGCCTGCTTCAGATTCTGTGTCTCCCTCTCTCTCTCCCCGCTCCTGCTCTCACTCTCTGTCTCTGTCTCTCTCAAAGATAAATAAACATTTAAAAAATTAAAAAATAAAATAAAATCTTTAAAATAAATAAATAAATGGATAAATACACTTAAGAAATTTGTTACTCCCACATTATAATACATTCTGTATAATATATATAATTATATAATATTCCTATCCATTCTACTAAGATACAATTTAGGAGCTATAGCTACCTAAATAGTACACATAAAAATAAATTTTATTCTGCTTAGACTTAATTTTGAAGTGAAAGCCACTGTTGTTTAGTTTTAATTTGAAATTGGTATTTCTGAAAGATCATTCATGTGACAATGTATGTATCATCTTTTGAATCACTTATTTCATCTTTCATTTTTTGAGACCACTAAAAATATATAAAATTCAGGAGATTACCCTGCAATCCAGTGAACCAGATTTAAATCAGGGATATCAGGATTTTCTAAGACAGTCTGTTTCATCTCTTTCTTTGTCCTCAATTCATTCAGGCTATGTTTATGTGGGCTGCATTTTTTTATGCCTTTGTGACAATGTGGAAACTATTAAGAATATGCTTTTTTTATTGTTAATTTTTTCTAAGAACTCTCAGAAGAGTTTCTTAATTTTTCCTAATGCTTATAAATTTATTTTTATGAAAAACAGAGCTTTATAATTCTCAACCTAATTATACAGGGATACTTCCTTTAGCAATAGGAAATTCATATATTCATACATATCCATTCTTTTCTTGTAGTTTGATAGCTAGTGGCAAACTCTCATTTTTAGAAAATACCCCATTCATATTAGCTAGTCCAATGTCTTTAATTAAACAAGTTACCTTATCTTAATGTCCAAAATTCATGTACCCCTCCCCAGGAGGCCAAGAAATAAATTTCTTTTTTGTCTAATTATGCTAAATTTAAGCTTTAGTATTCTCTTGCACAAAGACACTTAACTCAAAAAAATCATAATTAATAATTTTACCTGAAGTTCAAAAACTAAAAGAATTATTTCTCTATAATCACATCTCTGTTGTATAGAACATGAATTCTAATTCAGTATTTTATTTATTTTTTTAATGTTTGATTTATTTTTGAGAGAGCACAAGTGGGGGAGAGGTAGAGAGAGAGGGACAGAGGATCTGATGCGGGGCCTGAGCTTAAGAACCGAGTGATCATGACCTGAGCTGAAGTCGGACACTCAAACGACTGAGCCACCCAGGTGCCCTAATTCAGTATTTTAAAAGCTTTTTAAAATGTTATTTTTCTAAAATAAAATAAATAAATAAGTAAGTAAGTAAATAAATAAATAAATAAAATGTTTCTGTTATAGATGATGATTCTCATAGAAGAAGATGAGATTCTCTGAGGATCATGGATGATTTCTTAGATGTGGGATGAATGAATTTTGTTTGGAGCTTCTGCCTTCAACAAAAGAGAAAAAACTATCATCAAGAGTGTTCTGTCTGTGCTGAGAATACCAAGATTTTCTTTATAATTTTTAACTGAGTCTTTTGTTTTCTTCTTCTTCTTTTTTCTTGGCAGAGAAATGTGCCACCATATCAAGAGACATCTATGCCCTTTTAAGTATTTAAGAGGAACTCAAAATTTGAAATGTTTCTTTGATGCTGTCAGCATGCTCACAGTAGAGGATGACAAGCAATTGGCTTCACTGAGAAATATCTACAAACTTCCACCCAAACGCATGCTAGAAATGGCAGCAGTGAGCATTGCTAATTCTTAGGACCTTTGCAAAATATTAGTGGAAAATTAAAGTTTCTGGAGTGGGACCCATCCTCTGATGATGGAAATTGCTCTGTTTTTATTTTTTCCTCTCCTTTTAAACCAAAACAACCAAGGCATACAGTTTAATCACATCCCTTCAAATTGTGGTCACTTATATTGTTTTCACTAACATTAAGTAATTGTCAATTGGATTCATAAAGAAGGTTTTATCTGGGATTGAAATGTATCTTTTCCTAGTAAGTGTATGTAATGCATCATACATGAAGTCAAAGACAGAGGAAAGAAAACTTCAGACCATGGTTTCCAAAAAAATTAAAAGAAGCATTGCCCACAGGTACTATACTGTCTAGTAAAAGACTCCACTGACCTTATCTACATGGTGGGCATCTGAGATCGTCGTGTTTTTTTTTTTTCTTTCAAGTTTTTATTTAAATTCCAGTTAATTAACTTACAGTGTAATATTAGTTTCCCTTGAGATCTTATAATCAACTCCTACCACTGAAAGAGGGTAAAGTAAAAGGCTTCCAGAGTGAGGAGTGGATAGGAAGTGAAAAACAGCAGCCACAGAATAAAGAAAATCTCCCAGAAGCCAGGAAAGAGAGAAAAGGAGCTGTATTTGATGAAGGAAACAGGATGACAGAACGTGTAAACTTTTAAGACGAGAGAGAGAGTAGAGCATGTTTATTATAGGGAAGAAGCCAGCGAAGAGGGAAGTAACTGGAGAGATTAGTTGTTGGAAATTTAGGATCCCTGGGATGAGGTTACAAATTTGCAGGGTGGAGAAGGTTTGAAATAGCTGATAGAACGTGAGAGGAAAAACTAACCACACAAATACACAGAGATAGTCATAAAATGTTGAAGATTCCACTGACAAAGAAGAACATATATTTATCATGGCACCAAATGTTGAAGCCATGAGTTTTTCTAATGATTTTTTTTTTTTATCACATCCAGTAGTGCGGACGTTGGTAGAGAATATACAGGTATTTACCAATTAGTATATTTGGGTTCTAAGAATATACAGACACTCTATTGAGTAGAAAAAAACAAAAGGTCCTTGCCTTCATAGAATAATAATTCAGTTGAACATAATTAGCTAAAATTCATTTTTAAAACATGCAGTTCAAACCAGCAATGAATGATTGATCTACATATTCCTTATCTAGATAAAAGGTGATTCTATGATTCAGTTTAATTTTTGGACAACCTCCTCTCTCCCCACTAATTTTTCATAGATAATTACCCATCATCAATAATGTATTATACAATTGTACCTTCAAGTATTTCAAAAGAAAACAATGCATTCTTCACATGTATGCAACGATATTTACTGTTTTGCCAAGAGGTTTTTCTGTCCTGGTTTAATTGTGAGTCACTGCTTCCTTTCTGGCTAAGATCTAGGCATAGCCAGGAAAGATCTCGATAACAAAGGCCTCTAGGGTGTAGTTCTAGGTTATTACCATAAGATGGTGGTAGTATTAAGTGCCGAGCATTTAACCCCTCAAACCAAATTCAACCTGATTTAACCAAACTGATTTTTAAAAACAACTCATAAAATAATTAGAATAGAGTCTACGTGACAGTTATAGTAAGTTGCCTATCACCTTAAAGGGGTTTTTATTGAAATATAATTTAGAGACAGTGTTATATTAGTTTCAGGTGTACAATATAGTGATTCAAGGATTCTGAACATTACTTGTGCTCATATTGATCACCCTAAAGTATTAAAGGTGCAATTAAAATCCAGAGGCTCTTATGCCGCTGAGTATTTCTTATTAGTTTTGGTAACTATCATGGGCTGATTTATCTGACAGTGCAAGCCTGAGCGCAGTCATCCCCAGCTGCTCCATTAGTGTTTGTCTACTTCCCTAGCTGTTCTTGCCAATTTAGTATTTGACTAAGGCCAGTCAAGTATCAATGTCTTTTGGCTAACCCAAATGCCCTACTTAAACTGTTTGTTTGCCCCTAAATAATGATCAGGAAAGACCGATCACCCTGTGTGACAGGAAGAACCTTGTCTTTTCTAGAGTTCCAGTCAGATAATAGACAATGAAATAGGTTTAACACCCTGTTTGCTTTTTTAAGAATAGTCTTGGAATATCCCTGGCAATCAAACTAAATACTCTTCAAAAAAGGAGCGTTTTTTAGTATATGTACCTTGTTAATTCTTATAAAAGACTGGTGTCATGTTATTATAATTATTTAATAAGTTTATCATATTAATAAAATGTATATTAAATGTTAAAATTCAATACTGGTATCCTTATATATATTATGCATATATATATTTTGAAAGTTACCATCTTATGTAATAATAATGAGCATTTATTATATATTTGACAATATAGTAAGTTCATTTAATTGTTTAATTAAATGTATCTTATCATTTAATTCTCACTGTCAGTGGATGGAGTCAGTTTTATGAGTCTCATTTTACAGTTGATAAAATGGACATAGATCATGATTTTTTAAGATTATATAGCCAATAAAGGCTTTTGCTGTGTTTCAAACCCAAGTTAGTCTACTTATGCTTCTATTCATTCTATAAGGAAATATAGCTTCCCCATCCTCATCCCTTTTTTTTCCCTAGTGCAGATGGCAAAGATAAATATTATTACAATCCTCATTGATTCTATGTTATTGTCACACAACTGAAGATCTCCTTATGATAATCAATATATCTCTCACTCAGCACAAACTTTGTGTTCAATGTGAAAGCAATTGCTCACTGCACCGCTCATTCCAAAGTCTTCTCACTCTGAGAACTAATTTTAAATATAACTCAACTTTCTATATTTCAATGGATTAATATACCTAGACAATACGATTTGATACATTTTTTTAATTTCATTTTTTTGAGATGGAGTACATGAGGTGGGGAGGGTGGGAGAGGGAGAGAGAGAATCTTAAGCAAGCTCCATGCTCAGTGTGGAGCCTGACGCAGGGCTCGATCCCACAACCCTGGGATCATGACCTGAGCTGAAATCAAGAGTCAGATGCTCAACAGAGAGCCACCCAGGTGCTCCTGATTTGATATGTTTAAAGCACTTTTTGTTTGCTTTTGGTCTGATTTTAAGTTTCAATTTTCAAAGGACGGACTAAAAAATCTATGGGTACCATTCCTTAACATTGAAAAATACAATAGTATTGGTGCAATAATCTCTATTAATCGTACAGATTAATATTTTAAGAGGGTATAGTGTTATTAAAATGTGTATTGGTTTTCATAGTTTATATACAGGTAGGATTTTTTAGGAGAGAAATATTTAACACGACGTGATAAGCAATGTTATATATTATTTTAATTGAGATCTACTTGACATAACGTATAAGTTTCAGGTACAAAATATAATGATTCAATTTGTATATGTTGCAAATTTTATAACTAGAAATTAGTACTTTTGGGTCCCCTTTACCTGTTTTACCCCACCCTCCAAAAATGTTACTATATTGATGTCAACAGCATCTTATAATTGTCATTTGTAAATAAAAGTTTAGTTAAGCCAGTTTAAGCCTATTCAGCTTTTATTTTTGTTACTCTAAGCAGATCTAAATTGTGTAATTTGAGTGATTTCCAAGGTTAATATGTTGATTATAAATGTAATGTAATGAATAGAATGTGTTTTTATCTGATCCTTGAGATAAAATTTCCTTGGGGAAGTTTAATTAGGAAAAGATTAATCGTTCAGATATGTAAGAATACCAAAATTTAGCAATACAAATTGTTTCTAGGGAAGAAGTTTCTAGGGACTTAGATATTTGGACATTCTAGTACATCCAAAGAAATTACAAAAGTGCATATAGCTAAGGTTACCATATTATGCTGATTATTATAACGTTGTATGAAAATCAGTTTAGCAGTACCTTTGTCTAGATAAACTCTTGATAAGCCCTTCACGTCTAATTCTAGCAACATAATAGTGTTCAATTTGGGCATTTTGCAGATACAAATGTGCTTCTGGATGAGGCATAATTTTCTTTAAATGATGCCTCATAGATGAACAGCATAGCTTCATTTTAAGAATGAGATTATACAGAAGAGAGTTATTTGTAATATTGTCATGAGTTTTTCTTCTTTTCTAGAAAAAGCACATGCTTTAAAACATGGCCACTAGATTGCTAAACTATCTAGATTGATTAATTGGTAGATAGATGGACATAGATATTGATGAGATGGATATTAGTTTCTCTCTGTCTGGCTCTAGGCCTACCTATGATCACATGACCAAGTTCCTCTGCTTTTTCTCTTTCCTCTAAAGAAACACCACTTTTGAGACCCCGGGTAACATCTTCATGTTAATATTCACCAGGCCCATACCTGGATTTCACTTCTAACAGTTGCCTCTGAGTTTAATACCTATTTAAATGATTTTCTACTGGCAGTTTATATGTTCATTCTTTAGCTCCAACAGAAAGTGCTAAAAACCTTTCAACTCTCAAAACTTTGCCCCATGTTTCCTGAGTCTTTCGTTTCTCTGCCAGTCACTTCAGTTAGAAAGCCAGCAGCTATTTCTAACTCAAACTTTTCTTTCATTCCTGTATTCATTTCCTATTTAAGGTGTAAAAAATTAAAACAAACTTAGTAGCTAAACACAGCACAAATTTATTGCCTGAAAGTTTGGCGGTCAGGAGTCAGAAATGGGTCTCACTGGGCTTTTTAAAATCAAGGTGTCGGCAGGGCTGAGTTCCTTTCTGAAGGGTCTAGAGAAGAATCTGCCTACTTGCCTTTCTCTGCTTCTAGAGACTGGCTGCATCCCTGCCTGTGGCAGTCCTGCTTCATATTGAAGGCCAGGAGGGCTTGGGCCGAGGTCTCACATCCCATCCTTCTGGTTCTCTTTCTTATGCTTCCTTCATCCACCCTTAAGGACTCTTTTGGTTACATTGGGCCCTCCCCAGTAATCCTGGGCAGTCGTTCTATTTTAAAGGAAACTGATTGACAATCTTAGTTTTGTCTGCAGTCTTAATTTCTCCTTTGCCACATATGTAGTATAACATATTGATAAAATCAAAGGATTCAGCATGTGGACATCCTTTTTTTTTTTCTTTTTTATTTTGAGGCAAGGGGTGTGCTATTTTGTCTACTGCAGCCCCTAACCAGCAGGTGACCATTTTGGAGACTTGCTGTGTTTCACATGAGTTTGTGATTCATCTTCATGTCTCCCACCTACTATCTTTTAAGCATTTTAATATTCAGTTTCCACATCACTGAATTTCATTTCCTCAATTAGAAGAGGTATGTTTCCAGTAGTCTTGTACCATTAATTAACCCTGTCTCAAAAAGTGACCTAAGTTTATTGGCTTTCTTATAGGTAAATAAAACATTATTGGACTAGGTCACTTATAGGACTCTTTCCATTTTCTTTAAATTATAGTATATATCTACTTGTAATATAGATTATAATATAAACATAATTACAAATAATTTTGATGATCAACTCTTAAATAATGTCATATTAATAATCACCTTTGAAAGTATTATGCATCTAATTAAAGCTTGATTTTAATAAAATATCTTTTCTTCAGTCCCTTCCAAAAGTGTTTCTCTTGAACTAAAGTGATGAAGTAAGATGATATTATTTTTACCATGTTGAAAATAATCCTTGAATCTTCTGCTCATAGGAGAGGAAGGATTAAATAGATTCATTTTCCAAACTTTTTCTATGACATTCTTTATTAAATATCACTATTACATTTGGCAATATTAACTAATATAAAAGACTAAATTCCTATGTATAGTTTTTCTTTGTAGGTTATATTTAAAATGATAATTTGGTAGTACAATAAAGAATATTCAATATTTCAAAATGTTATGACTGCTTGGGAGGCACTAATATGAGAGAAATTTAAAATTTCACTTAGCAAATTTTTGACATTCTGCATTTTTTTAAAATACAAGAATTCCCTGTGAAACAATCTCTAAACTAGATTCTGCAGTAAAACTTTCCATGGATTTTATGAATATCTACTGCTAATTAACATGCATATACAAAATAATTATGTTACTCTACTCAATGTGAATTTATTAATTTCTAAACATATTATAATGTCATAATCTAAGTTATAATGCACGTCTACCACGTGTAAATATTTTTTAATGAAAACCGCCTAAGCTGCTGCATAAATATTACATGCTGGTCAAATATCTCAGAAAAACAAAAGGAATCATGGAATATGTGATTGGAATAAAAATTGTAATCATCCATTCATCTGTCATTATTAGACATCTGTATGACTCTTCCATGTAATGTTGGTTATTGGTTAACAAAAACAGAATCGCGGTTTTCTTTCTTTAAAAAGTAACAAGTAAACGTCTTGGAATGCAGACATAATGGTGTCCCAGAGATTTTTCATCACCTTGTATTAAAAATAACACAGAAAGTCCATGAAGACCCAAACACTAAAGTGGAAGACATCCTTTATGTCATAAAAATGAAAACACTGACATGAGGAAAACATCAGGCAGCCATAATATATAACCAAGGACAGGGAACACAGAGAGACACATAAAGAAAACCTAGTAAAAAGTGAACAGCAAAATTATAGTTATCAGAATATGGAGATGCAATGTAAAATGCATATGAACTGTAATTATGATCTGACCAAAATAGAAATACTCTCTAAATATAAAAATGAGAGACATTTATGTCATAGTTTGTCACATCAAATCAGCAGCTAAAATAAAAAGCATAAGGATATTTAAAACCTTTTCTCTCTTTCTTTCTTTCTTTCTTTCTCTCTTTTTTTCTGTAATTCCTTGGTTATAAATATAATATAGCACATTTAAAACAAGTATTTTAAATCCGGCAGAGCAATTACACATGAAAAAATGAGTCATATTAAAATGATTTGTGATGAAATCATACCACACCCACTGTGGAAGAAATGTGTTGCTATTTTAGAGTCTTCAGGCAGGAGTGTTGCTATTTTAGGCTCCCCAAAAGGCAAAAGCGAGGTCACAGCACAGACAGAATTAAAGGACAAACTGTATGATACCTGCATCTTCATGGCTATGTGGTGGCAAGGTAGACGGCCTGCAGCTCTAGCAGCAGAACTAATCAAACATGTACATCCGATTAATTTTGATGTGTTATAGGGCATTTGACCTCCTGAAGAGAGAAGTCGAATTCCATAATGAGACCCAAAATGGAACAAATATAGCCACAGCCTGGAGGGTATTTGTTCCAAAAATGCTTTTCTCAGAGAAAAGTATCCTTTCTCTTACCTTTGCCATTTGTTTAAAGTCATAGACTTGATAGACCCCACTCCATAGGATCTCTCTCAAGTAATCTACAGAAACAGAAGGACAATTTTGCATCAAAAATGTGATGTTGATTGAAAGACTAATATATTATTTGCCCACTATCATTTAAAGAAGTAAGATTGTTAATATATCATCCCTTCATGTCTAGGACAGTAATAGCCCTTGATGAATTGTCTGTTTAGGAGCTTTTCATTAAATAGCCTTATTCTCTGTCTTTTCTGTTTCCTAATTTTAGTTATATGTATTTACTTAATACATGTTCTGGAGTAAATGATAACCTCAACTAAAGGTAACTGATTTTCCATTTTCTCAATGAGATAAACTATTCTAAAGTTTGGAGATACATTAATTATTTTTAGAGAAACAGATTAATAGGACAAATATCTATGGTAATTCTTTTTATTTAGATAGACCTATCTATATAAACTGTATAAAACTATATATATATATATATTTAGCAACATTATTTTTATCTCTTCTCAAATTTCATATAAATATTTTACATAATCTCTTTACATGGATCTTTGATACTAACTTCCAGTTTTACAGCTAATTTTTAAATTTTTTTAATGTTTATTTTTTGACAGAGAGACAAAGCATGAGCAGGGGAGAGGTAGAGCGAGAGGGAGACACAGAATCTGAATTTTAATATATCCATATATTAGATTCAACAGTGCACTTTCCTTAAGAATCTATAATTAGAATCTGGGTCCTCTGGGAAAACAATATTATCCATGATAGATTTTTTTCAAGATGAGTGTTTGAATCAATATATGTAGGGTAAAAACAATAAAACACCACAAAGATAAGTTTTTAAAGTCTTAAATGGATGGAGAGGTATCCCATGTTCACAGATCAGAAGATCAATAATATCAAGACTTCTAAGTCTTCTCATATTGAACTAAGGATTAAATACAAGCCCATTTATCATCAGAGCTGGTTAATCTCTATAAACTGATAAGATAACTAAAACTTACATGGAAATGCAAAGTTACTAGTATAGTCAAAAGAAATTTGAAAAAAAGCAACAATGTTAGAGAATTCATTCTACCAGATTTCACACCTACTCTAAAAGCTATAATAATCAAAACTGTTATTGGCAAAAGATGAATATATAGATAAATGAAACATAATAAAAACTCTAGAGATGGACTCATATTTATATATTCAATTGATTTTTAACAAATGTGTCAAAGCCCTTCAATAGAGACATAAAAGTATTTTCAAAGATGGTACCACAACAATCAAATATCTATATGAAAACAACAAAAGGACTCCAACCTCTTCTACACATCATCTACAGGTGTTAAATTGAATACAGATAATTGGGGCACCTGGCTGGCTCAGTGGGTTGAGCATCTGCCTTCAGCTCAGGTCATTATCTCATGGTTTGTGAATTTGACCCCCTCATCAGGCTCTCTGATGTATGTGCAGAGCCTGTTTCAGATCCTCTGTCCCCCTCTCTCTCTGCACCTTCCCAATCATGCTCTCTCTCTCTCCTCCTCTTTCAAAAGAAAAAAGAAAGAAAGAAAGAAAGAAAGAAAGAAAAAGAAAATAGATAATTGACAAACTAAAACTATAAAACTTTTGAGGAATACACAAAATAGGAGAAGAAAACCTTTACATTCTTGAGATAATCCAAGATCTCTTAAACTGGACACAAAATCTAGAAGCAATAAAAGAAAAAATATTACATTGAAATTTATCAAAATATTTTTTTTGCTCTTCAATCAGTTAAAAATGAAAAGCAGGCAATATAGAGGAAAACTATTATATAGTTTTTGTCTCTAAAGTTTCTATGTTCAGAATACATAAATAATCATTATAATGATAATAAAAATGATTTTATAATATGGCAATGCATTTGGACACTTCACCAAGGAAGATTTAGAAATGCAAATAAACACATCAAAAGCACATAATCATTAAGAAAATGCTAAGAAAACAGCAAAACAGTAGAATGGTTAATTTAGAAAACTTTTCATACCAAATATTGGCTTTAGGAGGCACCTAAAATTCTAATTATTTGTTCATGGGTGTACAGAAATGATATAGCCACATTATTAAATAGTTGGGAAGTTGATCATAAAGTTAAACCTATGCTTATATTGTGATATAGCAATTCTACTTCTAGATACTTATCCAAGAGAAATTAAAACATATATCTCTATTGTGCACTCATTTGGAAAACATGATAGTACATAAATGATACTTTAATAAATCTGACCTTAAAAAATCAAGAGAAATAATGGGAAATACAAACATACTTGAGAATAAATTTTAAAATGAACTGTAAGGCATGAATGGTAAAATAGTAATGCCTCATGTGTTCAATGAAGTAAAATTCTAGACTGAGATCTTTACAGAAACTGGAAATTATGAGAAGTGATAACAGAGAGAATTTAGTACTAGTAGAAAAGAGTAAATAAAAAGCATGGTAAAAGAACATGATGTGCAATATAGAAACATGTGGAAATGCGAGGCACTTGGGTGGCTCAGTTGATTAAGCATCTGACTTCAGCCAAGGTCATGATCTCACATTTCATGAGTTCAAGCTCCGTGTCAGGCTCTGTGCTGACAGCTCAGAGCCTGGAGCCTGCTTCAGATTCTGTGTTTCCCTCTCTCTCTCTGACCCTCCCCAGCTTACGCTCTGTCTCTCTCTCTCTCCTTCAAAAATAAATGAACATTAAAAAAATTTTTAAATAAACATGTGGAAATGTAGAAGCTATATTTTTAAAGAGGTAATTGTGGAGAATTTTCCATTACCAATGAACGAAATCAATCCATAGATTCGAAAAGTCCTATAAATTCCAAAGTTACTTATCTCCTTATTCTCTATCATCACATTGTAGTACAATTATGTAAAGCCACATGAAAAATGAAGTTTTAAAATCAGCCAGAGAAAAAATCATTTTATTTGGCTGACAGCTGATCCCTTAACAGGAACACTGGGACAGAAGACAATAGAATAATATCTTAACAGATTTGAAAGAAAGTAATTACTGTTATTAGATTCCATATTTTGTGTAAATATACCTCAAGAATGAATGAAATATGAAGAGATTTTCTAAAAAGAAACTTGAAATATTTTGTCAGCATCAGACTTGCTGGTATACTTCAGTATAAAAGAAAAGGTCTTCATATAGAAGCTCATCGATTTATAATAATCTTTTATAAATCAAAGGAATATATAGAGTCTAAGTCATTCACTAAAAGGTGAGTTTTGAGAAGTGCAAATTACATACCAACTTCCAGCTATAAAATAAGTAAGTTACAGGGATGAAAAGTACTGCATAGAAAGTGTAGTCAATAATAGCTTAATAACATTATATGGTGACAGATGGTGACTACACATATTGTGGCATAGCATAACATACAGAATTGTTGAATCAATGTTTGTACATCTGAAACTAATATAACATTGTCAACTATAATTTCAAAAAGTAGTTGGTGGAGCACCTGGGTTGCTCAGTAGGTTGAGTGTTCAACTATTGATTTTGGCTCAGGCCATGATCCCAGGGTCTTGGGATCAAGCCCCTAGTCAGAATCTGTACTGAGGATGGAGTCTGCTTAATATTCTCTTTCTCTTTCACTCTGCCCTCTCCCCCTCTCACACGTTCTCTCTCTCTAAAAAGAAAAAAAACCACTTGGTTATCTGGATTAAAAGTATAAATTATCAAACTAATAGTAATACAAAATAAACAAATATACTCTAGAAGAAGGGCAAAATGTTAGACTAAAAACATCTTAATAAAAGAAAGCAATTAGGAAACATACGGTGGCAAGTTATTTTCAGAGCAAATTATATCATTAATTTCCTAAATGAAACAGGCTAACTGTTCCAAACAAAAGGAAAAAATAAAAAGCTTTTCAGATTGGACCTAAAACATGAGCCTACTAATATTTTCCTTATGGGCGAGCCATAAAATAGTAGAGTACAAGTTTGAAAGTAAAAATATGGAAAGAGACATTCCATACTAACTTTAACGAAGCACAACTGATGTAGCCAGATTAAATGATATTGATGTTTCTGTTAGAAAAATCACTGTTATGGTGCAATAACAAATCACTGTAAAGCCAGTGGTTTGCCAAAGGTTTACTTCATGTGCTTCTTACCTGAACTTCACAGGTTCATGGCAAAAGAAAGCCCTGGAATATCTTATGTTATCAATTTAAATACTCAGCTCAGAAGTGATAATCTGATTACAGCTCATTGACCATGGAAACTGTGAAGTGAGCATCCCAAATAGCTGGGTCGCTAATAACTAACACAAAAAGATAAAAATGCATTTTGTATAATTTCCATAAATCTCTTCATAAACAGTTCAAAAAGAAGCAAAATAAGATATTTAGTTAGAAAATCAGTATGAGGGGTACTTTTTGTAGAAGAAAGGGTTACATGGGTTTTCACATTGTGGTAAGTTACTGAGTCATGCTTTTATATTTTGTTCCTTTTATGTGCTGTTATATTTCAATAAACCTATTACAAAAGTAAAACCAAAGGAAACAAGCAAAGGAAAATGCCAATGTATCAGACTCACTGGGAAGATAGAATGAAAAACAGTCATTTTAGCAAAGGTAAAAGATGTAGTTTTGAAGAGGAGAGATTTTCTTCTCAACCATTTAATAAAATTTTCTTTGGAGGGTAAATATCTATTTTTAGCAGCAACCTTTTTCATTGGGTGTAAAAGAATGAAACCCTAGATAGCTGAGACACAATGTGAATGTTTGGTTCACTCACTGAAATCTAGAGATTGGTCTGCATTTTGGCTCCGTTAGAAGTCAGGTGCTCCCACTCTGCTCTCAGCCATGCATTGTTTATTTCTATCTTTCATCCTGCCTTGTGTATGTGTTTCTTTAAATCTGCAGTCTCTCCCCTGATGGTATGAAAGATGAATTTTGGAGCATTTAGAGATTCATGGTTCTTATACTACCTAATTCCATAGAAGCCATATTCTTAGAGCCTATGAGGATTCCATTAAAAGGGTATTGTCATTGACTTGCTTGGGCTACATTGTCACCATATGACCCATGTTCCTAAACCACATGGCTTGGAGGAAAACGTGGCTCCATAATTGAAGGGACAGAAGTAGGCGAATATATCCCATTACAATTCCCATGTAACTACCATTTTAACCTGATTTCTATTTGATCGACCAAGCTTCCTAAAAGACTTCATGGTTCTTGCTGTAAATATACTCTTATCCCTCACTGTCTCCTCATTCCGGGTAATCTGGCTTGTGCTCTCATCATGTCCTAGTAGGCACCTCATTGCCAAAGCAATCAGTGGCTCCCAGTGGACGAATTCAGAGACATTTTATTGTTTATTTGTTTGAGTCTTCTACGTTTCCCTTGTTTTTCTAAAGAAAAAAATTCTCCTTTGATTTCTTCAGGGATATTTGTTCTGATTTTTCCTCATTGTTTACAGCCACCTCTCAGTGCTTAAACATCCAGGGTTTGGTTAAAAGCGAATGTTCACAATCCTCTGGAATCTGTCGTACTTGCTCTCTCTGAAGTCTAATCAGGCTGACCCTTCTGTCTGGAGTTACTTACCACTTGGTATCGATCAGTATAACTCAGTTTGGCATTAAAATCTAGATCAGGTGTGTTTCTGTGAATTAAAGTTAGCAAAAAGCCTCTGGAGCATTTTGGCGTACCCCTAACACAACATACATGTATCACTTTACCGTAATTACCTTTTTGTCTCTCTTCTCAGTTGCACATAAATTACCTTAGGCTAGGGTCTTTCAGTGTTTATGCCACGAGTCTAGAGAACAGTAGGTACTCAACAGCCAAAGCAAGAAGGAAAGGTGAGAAACTAAGACTGTTGCTTCTGCTTGACAGGCCCAATTTCATTGTGAAACAGGAAACTTGGATTGATAGAAAAGTCTACAGAACTAGGAAAGAGTGGACAAGAGTTAGGGCTTCTGAAAAGTTGAGAAGGAACAAAATCTATTCCAAAGAGACACACTGACTCCTCTAAAGTTTCTAACTCCTGGGTCCAATCAATCACATGATGCTATTACCTCCTTCAGTGATGTCCCCTACTCCAAATGGAGAGGACAAGACAGATATCTGGGTTGATCAGAGAGTGGTGAGAGGGGACTGATAGGATAAAGAACAACGCAGTGAGGATATTTCCAAGAGAGTCGTTCCAATGTAACAATGTAGAGTTGGCTTGCTTAAGAGAGAGAAGAGGGTGCAGACTGAAGGAAAAGGAAGGTAAAGCCTGGAGATGTTAATGAAGTTGAACCTTGTGTAATAGATGGAAGGCAAAAAAAGAGGCTAGGTTTCTTTCCCCCTTTTCATTTACCAATACATTTTTGAAAAATACCATTCTCCACCTACATTTATAAACTTGAATATTGAATTCTGCACTTGCCTCTATACTGAGACACTCCTAAAGATTATCTGTAACTTCAAGCTGATAAATCCAAATGTCATCCAAATTCTTCATTATGCTTGCTGCAGAAGAAGGTCAGTATTACTTTTCCTTTGAACATTTTCTCTATCTATTCTTCCATGCCTGGCTTGTCTTTCAGAATTGCTTCCACCCCAATGACAGGGAAAGATCACATGACCCCTGAGAGCCAGTCAGCATGATTCTATATTCTAGGCTATAGAAGTCACTTCAGGGAAGAGCATTTTTATCAAGTAAATCCAAGCCTAGGCAATGCTCAGGAGTTATTTAAAAGGACTCCACTTTCTAATGTGTATGGGATAGATAAGAATTATGTTAGCCTGGAGCTACTGGTGGGGGGTTACTCATTATAATCTGAAAATAAGCCAACCATATTAAAAATGCAGCAGAAAGTAGGGTTAGAAACATCATAATGATGTTATTTGAACCCTAGCACCAAACTCTGCTTGAATGTGGCAACAACTGTAGACCATGTGTTTATGTGAGCCAACAAATCTCATCTGTAATCTAAGCAAGTTTATGTGGGGTTTTTGTTACTTGCAGCAAAGAGTAGTAAAGATCCATTCAACACATCCTGTGTCTTAAACAATTTTACAGATCCTACCTTTCTGAAGTTTTCTATGCTTTTCTTATATGATGATGTTGTATATTTTCCTAACACTGTTTACCCCAAACCTTCCTGCCCATCATCATCAGATTCACATATCCAAAATCACACATTTGTTTTTAACATTAATCAGCACAAACCTTCATTATCTTCCAGTTTTGTACAAAATGAATAAGACAGTTTAGTTTGGAAACCAAGTTCATCTATCTTCCTTCCTCCCTTTTTCCTTCCTCCCTCCCTCCTTCCTTCCTGCCTTCCCTTTCTCTCTTACTTTCTTCCCTCCTTTCTTTTTTTCCTTCCATCTTTCTTTCTTTCATTCATTCATTCATTCATTCTTTCTTTCTTTATTTCTGTTTGTCTGTCTCTGTTTCTCGAAAGTTTTCATCTTATCCTTTATAATAATCCTGAATGAATGTTAATAGAATATACTCCCTGTTTTTCCATATAGTCTACCTTCTATCTTGGTGTTAATGGTATTCCCTGGAACATGAATGTCCTTTCTAGTTGTGCCATCTACTCATTCATTTATTCAGTAACTATTTAAATCCTTTTAAGATCATCACACTTTTGTTCCATCAAAATTCGACTCTATCTTTAAATCCTTATATTTTACCTTCTTTATAGCAGTTTTTCTAAGAAATTAAAATATGTGCAATTATGGTGTTAATTGAGAATTCATTGAACTTTGTACACTTTTTTGAAATGTTTCTTATTTTATGTCATAATGTTGGGATGTTTTTCTGTCTTAACTTTGTGGAATATTGCTATTTCCTGAGTGCAGCGTTGTTTATCATTCTTCGTTGTATTCTTTATAGTTTATGAAACACTGCATTGTATATTGCAAGTTCTTAATAGGTAAGCTGAATTTTTCTTTTTACTTATTTGGATGGATGTGCTCAATGCCTTAAATTAGGAAGGTTTTATTAAAACAATTTTTTTCTTATAAATGTATTATACCATAGTATATTGATATTAAGAATTAGCCTATAGGCATATTTTCTTTTTTTAATTAAAAAATTTTTTTATGTTTGAGACAGAGCGAGCAGAGGAGGGTCAGAGAAAGAGGGAGACATAGAATCTGAAGCAGGCTCCAGGCTCTGAGCTAGCTGTCAGCACAGAACCCGACGCGGGGATCGAACCCACGAACCATGAGATCATGACCTGAGCTGACGGACGCTTAACCGAGTGAGCCACCCAGGTGCACCCTTCTTTATAAAAATTTTTGAAAGATTTTTTAATATTTATTTTTGAGAGAGAGACAGAGCGTGAATGGAGGAGGAGCAGAGAGAGAGGGAGACAGAATCTGAAGCAGGCTCCAGTCTCTGAGCTGTCAGTACAGACCCCGATGCTGGGCTTGAACCCACAAACCGTGAGATCATGACCCAAGCCCAAGTTGGACACTCAACCGACTGAGTTACCCAGGCGCCCCATATTTTCCTTTTTAAAGAGCTTTTGGGAATGCTTTTTATTTTTATTTTTTAATTAATTTATTTATTTCGAGAGAGGGAGAGAGAGAGCACAAGCAGGGGAGGGGCAGGAAGATGGATGGAGAGAGAAAATCCCAAGAGGGGTCTTTGCCGTCAGTACAGAGCCTGATGTAGGGCTCTATCTTACAAACTGGAAGATTAGGACCTGAGCTCAAATCAAGAGTCGGATACTTAACCAACTGAGCCACTCAGGTGCTCTTTTCTTTTTTTTTTTAAGTTTACTTATTGATTTTGAGAGAGAGAGAGAACAGGGGATGTTTTTTAAATTACAAACTCTACAGGTAAAACCAACACTCCTGTATAAAATGAAGAACAAATTATTAGAAAAATATAGAACTTAAACTGCAAATTTAGGATCACTTATATTTTTATTGTTATATTATATTTACAAAATTACTTTATTTTCATAAATTTGAAGAATATTCATAAATATTTTAACTTGTTAAATAATTGATGACTCCATAAAAGTTTTATATTAAAATTTTAAAAAATTCTAAACTTGTATTCTGAGATTTTAACAATGGTGATCTGATTAAAGTTCATGTAAATTACAGGAAGCAGTTTCATTTGTTCTAGATTATAATTGTACTTCATGAGAAACATAGAAACAATGTTTTACTGGACAAGTCTTTATTTTAAAATGTTTTTTTAATTTATTTATTTTTGAGAGAGCGGGAGCCAGGGAGAGGCAGTCAGAGGGGGACAGAGGATCCGAAGTGGGCACCGTGCTGACAACAGCATGCCCAACGCGGGGCTCGAACTCAGGAACCAAACTGTGAGATCACCACCTGAGTGAGCTACAATTGTACGTTCAACCAACTGAACCACCCAGGGGCCCCTACTACTGCCCAAGTCTTTAAAAAGCTATTAAAACTGTAAGATCTTGCTTAAGTATGTTAGAAAATATGGATTATATTTCAAAATTCCATATGTAATTTATGTCTCATTTCTTTTATTCATTGAGTGTTCAAAAATGAATAAGGAAAAACCATCATTGGATGAAAGAAATCAGTCATATTGCCAAGCACATAGGCAGCTCTTAGGTATAGAAATGTTTTTCCTTGTTTGGGCCCTCACCTATACAATTATCTCTTTGATAAGGTAAAAATATAACATGATTTAGAGAATTATTAAACAGTGTTTATCAATATGACTCAAAAGTACCCTGGAAATAGGATTTAATTTTATTTTTCTGAACATAATTAAAAATCTTTGCAATTAGGTTTTACTTTCATCATCCTTAAATCTAATGATTATGACATTCTGTTTCTCCTTTTAAGAAGTCCTGTAGTTCCTGCCCCCAAATAGTTTAAGTCCAGAGTTTTCAATATGTTTTCATCTCAATCCATCTATCTTAATTAGCTTCTTACAAATAAAATAAAACTACTTGGCCTCAATCTTAATCTTAACCCAAAGTCAAAATCAAACACACAAATGAAATCACTGAAATTGTATGCTAGCAACATCTTACTATATTTAATCAGATGTTCAAAGGCATGCCATTATGATTCTTAATATCATCAAAGAAAGTCAGAACTTTAAAACATTTAAAACATTTTTTCTATGAGGTTACCAACCTTAGTTTGGAAAAAAAGAAGCTTAAAATTGTTTCATATTATAATTTTAACTCTAAGATCTTATGAACCAATTTAATGAGATGGATTTTTATCTTTATGTAATAAGCCTGCTGTGTGTTTTTTAAGTTTTTAAGTGAATTTTTGGAAAGATTGTGATTTCAAACTCTTTTTAAAAAACAAGTTTCGTGTTTTCTACATTTATATAGTTGTTGCTTAGAAATATCAAAACAATGTTTCAGGTTGTCATAGATTCCAACTAATGGAACACTACCAAGCGGATGATATAGCAAGAAAAACATTATCATCTCACTTAAAAAGAAATGTTTCTTTTCATCTTGCTGCTCTTTCATACCATGTGTTGGCTTATCCTCAGGGCTGCTCACTTCACAATTTAAAGATGGCTTCCATTCTAACCACCACAAATAGACAAGATAGCATTCAGCAAAATGTTTTTTCTGGAATATCTTTTTAAATTTTTAATTTGTCAATAATATTCTAGAATTCATAAGACTCAATATTTAACAAAAGTGACAACATAACTAGGTAACCTTTTTTTAAATTAATTTTTTAACATTTATTTTTGAGAGAGAGAGACAGAGACAGAACATGAGCAGGAGAGGGGCAGAGAGAGAGGGAGACACAGAATCTGAAGCAGGCTCCAGGCTCTGAGCTGTCGGCAAAGAGCCCCACACAGGGCCCAAACTCCAAGAGTTAGTGAACAATGAGATCATAATTTATGCTGAAGTCTGACACTTAATGGACTTAGCCACCCAGGCGCACCTAACTAGGTAAACTTCTGAACTTACATTGCATACATTTTCAACTTATTACCTTTTTTAGACCATGTATTTTTGTATTCTCCTCATATTCAGAAATAATTAAATAAGTGTTTAAGTAATTTTGTGATGTATCAAATGGTAGACATGGACATGGAGGGAAAAAGTAATCATCCTTGATTATGGGAGTTCTGAGAATTCTTTCACTTCTTTGAATCTTTAGGCAAATGGTAAATCAGACCTTATGGGTTTAGGTTCATTGAATATAAGGGATAAGTGTGGGAATCAGACCATTGAGTCCATTTCTCTGCAAGTAGAGAAAAACTATTTCTAATAAGCCCTTTAGTGTAATGTCTACTCTGCCATTATTTGCCTCTCGAGAGGAAGTTTCTTCTCTTTCTATGAGGAATCCAGACTCCTTACTCAGTAGCTCTCCCCAACATGGTGTTGGCCTTAATTGCACTCTCTTAAATTTCTTGCCATTATTCCTAATTGCACTTCCTTGATGAACACGGAGGAACTAGCTTGCTTTGTTGAGTTTTCTTATAAACTTTTTCATCCTTCTATTTGAGCAGGAAATAAAGTTACATAACAACTCTACATTTAGCCTATTTTAAATAATATTTCTTTGAATTCCCTTTAGACTGCAAGTTTCAGTTATCATATATAAATATTTAATTTAATCAAATACATGTTAAAAACAAACTTGTTTGTAAATAAAATGTCACATGTTTCACTTATATTTGTTTAAAACATTGCTTCTATTCTATAATTAACACTATTTTTCTTCTACTTTTTCTCTACTATCAATATAAAGGTAATGAATGTCTGCAATTTAAATTAAGAAATTCAAAATTAATTATCGACTTAAATGAATATATTTGCTTTTCTCCCATTTCTTACAGATTAGGATTTTTTCTTCCTATTGCTTGTATAACAACTTCTACTCTAACATGATTTGGAAATTGTATTTTAAATTTAGAAAGTTTTTATATGTAGATTATCAGAAAATGTAAAACAAAAAATCTAGCATATTATTCTGATCCTACCAGTCTAGCTATAAAAGTCATACTATTCTTTGCATGTATACATATAAATAGTATAAATATAACTGGATCCAAGTTAAATTTGCTTAAGAATTTATTCTCAATTTTATGTGGCTTCCATTCATTGTCCAATTAATAAATTATTTTTGTTTATTGGTTTATACACACTTTTATTGGATTGTGTTCATGGGTAAGTTGTTGTTTTTTTAATGTTTATTTTGAGAGAGAGTGACAGAGGGAGTGCAAGCAAGGGAGGAAGACAGAGGATCTGAAGCAGGTTCCGTGCTGACAGTAAAGAGCCTAATGTGGGGCCCAAACCCACAAACCTCTGAGATCATGACCTGAGCCAAAATCAGATGCTTAATCTACTGAGAAGCCCAGGAGCCCCCTCGAAAAGTTTTAGTTCTGCTTTTTAAAAATGTGGTATTTTTTAAAATATAATATTGCCTACTAATTCTGACTATGAATTACTGGATGGAAATGCTTGAAATTGGATCTCAGGTACTCTTGCGTTTAATTCTGTCCCGTATATGTAGTAATCCACAATCATCCCATGCCTGCCACTGTATATCTGTACCATTTTTAGGATACTTTTTCATTTCAACTATTGTATATCGAGGTAGGCTATGTTATATACAAACTTCATTTTCATATAGTAAAACTGTCATTTTTTTATCAAAAGAAATCATTATATCTATAATATTAGTGAGTATACTAATAATCATTGGATCTGACTGCCAAATGTAGCAGTCCCAATTTTTAAACAGAATTTAGAGCTTTAACAGCTACTATAGAGCAGAATGGTGTCTATAATTCCTTAGTACATCTACCCCGAGATTGTTACCTTGGAGTCTGGGTAAACATAAGTTCAAATATTTATTTCTGCTTCAAATGCATTTTTCCAGGAGAGGAGACCTAACTAACACTCTCACTGCTTAAAGTTTTAATTTGCCCAGACTTTAGCTATAGAATAAATGTAATAGTATGCCAAAAATTTCCCTTTACAATCTGCTCCCAATTTCTCTTTCCAGATGCCTGACTACTTCGTACACCCACCCTATATTTCAATGACACTGGATTAGTTGACAGTCTTCGAATATCTAAGTAATTTCGAACTCTACAATTCTGCCGTTTCTTTCCCTTGGAATGTCTTTCACCACATTATTCAACTGGAGAAAAACTCTTTTTCATACAGTTTTAATGTGTCTGGCTGACATATGAAAATGCAAGTTCCTCTGTGATTTGCAAAATATAAACACATGAGAAATATCCCCAAAATGTGGGTATTTGGAATTACTTACAAAAAGCACATACACTAAAAGATCACCAAAATTGCTCCCTCATTAAAGTTTTCTAAATTCTCAGATGTTGTTATTTACTAAAAATATTTTTAAAATAAGGAATTTGTTTAAACAGATAAAACTAATCTTGAGTCTGCTATAGATACAACATAAAAAAAAAAAATTGCTGCAAACTTTGAGAAGCCAAAGTGTAGGTGGCACTATATTAAAGGAGATAACAGGACAGTTACTTACAGAGATGGGTGCATACTTTATTCCCATCTGCCATAATGATCTCTGTGGCTTTATATGGACCATTCTGTCCCATGACGATACACCTTTCTTCATGCGTAGAATTGCTTTCTTCAACTCTCATTCCAGAAATAAAAAGTATATATTCTGTAAAGTGTATCTTAATGTCACCTCTTTTGGGAAAGCTTTCCTGGGTCATTTTCTTGGCCAATTTAAGCATTGCTCTTTTCTGTACCTTGCTGCACCTCTTTTATAGCTTTTATCTGGTTTGATAGTGAAAAAAAAAGCATTCATTGTCTTTTCAATCCTACATTTTGAACTTTAAAAAGAAAGTACTTTTAATTCACTTGAACATTAGCAACTTAACAAGTAAACATTTGTTTAGTGGTGGCTGAATTCTATGACAGCTCAAATTCTGCTAGAATATGAACTTCAAAAGGGCAGGCTTTTTGTGTATGTTGCCAGCTATGTTTCACAGACACACACAAATATTGCTTGGCATTTGCTAATTACTTTGAATGGATAATATTTTAAGGGATTGAGCAATATCATTTTGTTCTCAAGATTTCTTACTACTATATATCCCTTCTCCTACTCAATCATGGTAGCATTGTTGCATGTATTAGATCAAGTAGGACATTGCGCAGAAAAAAAAATCAGAAAGAAAAGAATAAGAACTGATTAATTCTTTCTGAAACTTTCAAATTTCCACACCATTAACCCCAGACAAGTCAAAGGCATCATACACCTGCTCAAAAAAAAAAAAAAAAAAAAAAAAAAAGGTTGCTGAAACACATGTGAAATTTCAGAAATTAACACACTTTTGAACCATATTACCAAGACAGGAAATGATTCTCAACATCAGAGAATCAGACAAGAAAAAGAATGTAGATGGTTGGGAGAAGTCTTAATTGCATAGATCTTGGGAAGAATATAGAGGTCTTGGAGAAAGCACATGGTGAACTTCCGTTTTCATTTCAGCATTGCTAAGCAAAGAGTGTAGCCAGGATCTAGTAGCCATCAGGTCACCAGTTGTAAAATCCACAGACTTTCCATTTGAATATTCCAGTGGGCATGCCTTGAGGAGTTGTCCCTGTTAGCATATTACATGTCAATTTCTTGCATAATTAATACCCACTTGCACCTTGAGACGTTAATATATTCTCATCCTACTAATTCCATTTGAATGAAGTCCTTTCTTTCAACAATGGTGGATATATATCCCCAAATTAGGGTTATAGAGTTGATTTAGAAGAAGGCTTATGATATAAAAAGGAGACTGTCAAGTTATGAATATACTTGGGAGGATATCAATGGAACCAACTCAATATCTCTTTCAGAACTAGAGAAAAAGTAAAACATATCCAACTATATAGTTTACCATGCAATAGACAAGTCAAAAAATGATTACCTACGTGGTATTCAATGCTTGAAATAAGTAAAATAAATAAATAAATAAATATAGGAAGATGCTACTCAGAAGTGTAAAGACAAAAAGAGTCAACCAGTCAGAGCTAATTTTAAATTTGAAAGCACATTAATTTAGACGTAATCTAAAATGAACAGAACAGTGGGGAGTTAACCATTTGTTCAAAAACTGTGTTATAGGTAGAGGTAGTAATGCATCTTACTTTTTTCCTAAAAGTAATCTATGTAAAAACACACAGGGTTTGTTAGCACTGAAAGATGACCACAACTAAAATATCATCCTGAAGTCTTAGTAGATTGATTAAAAACAGATTAGCTTTATGACAGTGAATCAAACTGCAAACCCAGAGTTCACTTGTATATGTCTGTGTGTCTCTTGTGTTACAAGTTATAAATCAACCTATGAATCCAAATACACCATGTAGGAAGCAGTTGTTGATTAAATTAGATATTTTAGGGTTGAAGAAAACATGTATCTAATGAAAATTATTAGTGACCTTTAAGCATAGTGGTAATAAAGTCTTTTTTAGAATACTAAAAGCCAAAATACTGTTTTGACTGCCAAAAAAATTGAAATTTTTCCATCTAAATTCACCATAAAAATTAGAATTTTACCACAACTATAAATTATCTACCACATATATACAAATAGTGTACATTACCAATGCATAAAATAATTTTATACATCAGCAAAAACATAAGTATCCTAGTAGAAAAAGACAACAAAGACCAAGAAACTCAGTTTACTAAAAAAGAGTTTGATAGTAGTAATATACAAACAAAACAAAACAAAACAGACAAAAACCATATTTACTCTACTAGTGGCCAAAAAATTAAAACTAAGAGATGATGCGGTGACAGTTTTTAATTTCCCAAACTGTCAAAAATTAAAAGGTAACACTCCATGTTATTGAGACTTCTGAGAAATACATACTAAAAATCTTAAAAGCAGGCATTGAATCACAGCAATGATCAACTTTTTCAAAATGTATTTAGAATATTTAATCATGGATATAAAGAAAAAATTAATTCTGAGAATATCCTCAAAATGTTTTTAATAATAGTAAAAAGGTAGAAACATAAGTACAACATTAAGGTAGAATTTAAATATATTAAAGTGTGATTAATGATATCACTTGGTTATTCATCATCAAATTTATATGCTATTAAGTGCTTACTATATGTCAAGCTCTGTGCTGGGCATTGGAGATACATCATTGAACAAGAGAGTCACTGCTCACAGTCAGCTGAGTAAACATTAGTAAAAAAAAATTTTAAAAAGAATAAAATAAGCAGATGTTGATTGGTGATATAAATTAAAGTGCTTAAGTGCAGTACTAAAGAATTAGGATGGATATAACTAAATATTTTCTACAAGGACAAGAAGAATATGGCTTCTCAGACTTAAGACCATCAAAGGGAAATGATCTTGGGAACTTTTAAACCTGCTAGAATCTTTCTGTGACCTTGTTCATATTTGAAATGAGGAGTCCACAAGAGATTTGGCATATATCCAGCAGGTGAACTATTACTCTCTATGTAGTCATTAAAACGGTGATAAAGAAAGTTCACAAAAGATTAATGCATTTAAAATTTAATGCAAACCATAATGTAAGGTATGGTTCTGTTCTAGAATAGAAGCTTTCTATTTAGTTTGTATGCCATTATCTAAAGTGAGGTTCACAACCTCTATGCCAGCTTGCAAAATACTGGACCAAAACAGATTTTTATCTCTATCTGATAATCCAACTCCAGTCTAATACTGAGTTTGGAGAGACCAACAAAATAATGGGAAACTATAAGATGCTCTGAGTAGGAGTGTTAAAGGGAAAGGTCTATAATCAGACTATTCAGAGAACAAAATATATTTCCCCTAGAGATTGAAGGGCACACTGGATAGAGTCTAACATTTGGGGTATCCAAAGGTGCTACCTATTACATTACACACCATCAGAGAGGTGGCAGACCAAGGGTGGACAGGACTCATGGAAATTTCTTCAAGAGAAACTGGATCAGAACTTTGCATGGATCAACTGTTTACCATAATCAGGAGAGAAATGGCTTTGGATTGTTTCAGCTTTTGTTCAGGAAGCCCACCTGAATGAGCAAAACGATGCTAATACATAGATGTACCTAAATGACTTAAGGTTGGAAAAAGAAGACTTGTATAAATGTAAGAAGCAGTTAACTCCCTCAAAAGAATTTCACTGAGAGATCTTCAATAATAGGGGCAAATTCATTTAAAAAAGCAATGAAAATGTCTCATAAGTATGCCAGCCTCCTCCGTTCCAATGGCCCCAAGAAACTTCTGTGGGTGCATGTTGAGTGATCACTTCCATTAGTTCTCAGAAGTCCCTCCTTCTTTGGCTTGCCTTGAGGTAGATGAAATATATTCTCCTTCTTGGAGGGGAGGGGAATGCTCAGTAATCCTTACTGCATTAACAAAGCTGTAATGCCTATGTCTTTCTTTATCAATAAAGTGTTCATTTTCCTTCATATAATCCTTAAGGCAAGCAGTGACCTGTTGTTAAAAAAACTATCTCTTAGCTTTCCTGCTAGTGATTTAGTACTTATTATCCTCAGCTAATTAAGCTCCTACAAACAAATTTGAACAGGAAAACTGTTAAAAGGTGCACACACATGTAAGTGTACATGTGAATGTACACACACACACACACACATACACACACACTTCCTTATTAAAATATAAGCCCATGACAGTTATTTTTGGTCTCTTCCCTTATATTACCAGTGCATGGCCCATGGTATAATCAATAAATGTTCGTTGAATGAAATTAACCAAGGTTTGCTCTTAAAATATCTTCAACTAAATTAGAAATACAACTATTATCAATATCATTACTAATACTGTTTTGAAATTATCACAAAGGTAATTAAATAAGATAAAGGCAGAACACATCTCTATGTCTAGCTTTCTATTTATATTTTTAAGACAAAGTGGCACACATTAAATTTTGCCAATTATATGTTTATATTGAATTAGAAAATTCAAAGGAGTCAACTAAAATATGAGAATCAATAAAAAAAAACTCATCAAGGTGATGGATTAAGAAATCATAAATGTTTTAAAGTCCTGTTAGAAATAATATTGGCATTTAGAAAATAAACTACATAGTTAGCCTTTCTAGGGGTAAACAGTACAAAAAAACAGGAAATCGCTGTGCTCCCCCTGATCTCCACTACTCTATCCATGCCAAGCTCCTCATTTCCTTCAGGTTCCTCCAGTTAGTAAATTAATCCCCAGGATCTTTGCTGATACATTACAAAGATGTTTTATTTTCCCTATGCCCACCTGCCCGTGTGTCACTGAGTTAGTGTCTGCTTAACTCTTGCACTTCTAGAAGGAGGCCTTTCCTGATTCTCTTAGGCCAGATCAGGCCAAACTGTTAGATGTTTTGTTTTTGTTTTTTTTTTCTCAACATGTGAATTATATTTCATAGTTGGTGGATTTTTACATTCACTATGGAAGGGAAGTTTGCATTTTTGTGATTATTTGACCAACCTCTACAGCAGGAGGTAAACCACAATGACTGGATCTCTCTGTAAGTAAACATATGATAGCCCAGGGCTCAGCATAGCACCTGCCACACAATAGAGATTTAATACATCTTGGGAGAATGAATGAACATGTGAATTGATACAAATGAATAAATAAATGAATTAATGACAAAGTATAGTAGATGGAAGACCAGGAGTGAAGGTCCAGCCAAAGCATCGAGAATACTAACTGAGGCAGACAGGGTATGTCAGTGTTCCCATTGTAGGATCATTGGTTCCATACATTGGCTAGGAATATGCATGGCTTGAATGGCCTCCAAGTCTGTGACTTTTAAAATTTCAAACTTTAAGCCAATTTTCATGTGAAATATTTGTATTAATACAAAATGAAGATCATACAAAAGACTTACTGTGAAAAGTAAACCAAAAGGAAAACAATAGTACTTAGATATTTGTATTTCTACACTGCGCAAAAACTGAGTATCTCACTTCTATAGTAAGTTTATAATTCAATTATTCCATTTCACACTGTTCTATGATTGGACTAATTGAGATAAAATTTAAAGCTTCCAAATTATATATTATTTGGATGGTACAAAATAACATGTCTTTTAATGGCAATATTAAATGCAACTTTTATGAGGTTTATAGTAATTATCTAATTTAGAAATTGCCAAAAATAAGAAATAAGATTTCTCCAACAGCTTTTTTATAAGGCCCATTTTTTAAAACTTTCACAATTTTTTCTAAACAATTTCAAAGTTGTTATATTTATTTCACAGTAAGGCTGCATTTATCAGAATAAAAGTTGACTGGTATTAATCATTAGGGATCATTCAATCACTTTAATAATTCTCATTGTGCTTTACTAGAACTTTCTCAACTTAAAAATAATTTATTTTTCAGACAGTTCCTGGAGAGCTGACATTTTCTGCATTTTAATTTGTTATGGTACATCACTTTTATTGACTGCTTTTATATGGGCTACAGGTGAAACATAAAATGGAATTATATCTTACTTATTTTTTGAATGAGAAAAAAGTATTGTTTTTGTGATTAGGAAAAAAAAACCTGCTATTTTGTTAGAATTTAAAGAAAATCTTAGCCTGTCCTTTTTCATCTTCTTACAGCAAGCAGACTCGGATAAATTGACTCAAAGTACAAAAGAATGAGTAATGTGCAGCTGGAATAATCCTCTATAAGATGAATGAAAGCTGACAACTTCAATTACAATTTGAACTGTCTCTTTGTGTACGAATGTGATTTAATGGAAATCTGATATTCAATAAACCTGACTTTCTTTATGATTTATAATAGCTAGCCTTAGGTTACCCAGATGTATTTTATAGTGTAAAATGACACAATGCCCTCTTCCAGTGATATGCAAAATTTTCCACCAACCAAGAATCAAAGTACATTTTTTTCTGATCAAAAAGAAGCATATGTGTGACTCTAATGAACTGCAATTTTACTACACACTCTGACCTCCACCCCCGAACTCTTTCTTTTATTTCTTGAAGCAGCACATAAAGAATCTGCTGACATTTTGTCTAATTATTCTTCCACATCCCATTTAATTTCTTCTACTTCAAATATGTATAAGGCAGAATGAAAAGAAATTTATCCCAGGAAATATTTTCTTGAAACCTGATAGGTGTATATATGACCCAACCTGAAGTCATAAGTATTTTTCTAACCCACTTAAGGAACCTTTTAAAGATTACCTATTCTTCAAAAGCATAATTAAACTGTAATATAGGTTAAGGATTTATTTGAACTATAAGTGTATTCATATCTTTCTCTGAAAAAAGCACTAATATAAAATATCACAACATGTTATGACTTTACTGGCTTGAAGATAACTACTATATACTGATTCTATATCAAAAAATACATTCCTGTATGATTTAAAAGAATAAAATAGCAGGTAAATGATAAATGTTCCAAGAAGAATATGCAGAAATAAACATGATTTGTCTCATTGGCTTTCAACAGCAATGATGTTGAGACTTACTCTTACCACCATTTTGAAAATGAAGATTTTTAGATGTACAGAGGATGAATAACTTCCTCATTTTACATAGTGATCCAAACTAACATCTCCATAATAAGATAGTTATATACATATAATAATTGGAGAAAAAATATAAGCTTGTATATTGTAAATCTTGATTTAATTCAACCTGGTTACTGTTTATTTGCCATGTAAGTGTCCAGCTGTCTGTCTATATATTGACCTATGATTAGATGTTGTTTTCTGGAAGCTGATTCTCAGACTCAGATTAGCATACAGAATGTTTATTGGAGTGTACTTTTAAGATCAAAACCCATGGAAAGAAAATAAAGGAATAAGAGTTGGCCAGAGGGAAAATTTGGAAGAGATTCCAAAGAGAGAAGTAGCTGAGGCTGCAGACAACTCCAAACTTCAGTGGCACATCTTAGGTATCCCATGTGGGGCCAAAAGAATCAAAACTTTATTGTCCTTCATAACCAGTCATTGGATGCAGGGGTCTTGAAAAAAGTATGTGAACTTTCTTTAACCATGTTAATTAAGAAGAGTGCTAACAACTGAGGGCTCTCTGTCAGCGGTATTCCCATCAACCATTAGAAATAGACCTGAAGGAGCATCTGAGTTATTCATCATAATGTCCGCTATTCCTATATGCATAGTGATAACACTATATAATTATGTAGAGCTATGCATACATAACACAATTTGTATTTAGATCTAGATAAGTCAACAGCTAGCTTGGGCCACATATTGTTATTAAACAAATAGGCCCAAAGCTTTGCATTTTATTCAGATGCAGAATATGTACTTTCTTAAAAAAACAGTACAGGAAAATAAAATAAAATGCATTTTGTATCTTAGGAGGCAATGAAGTATGACTTTATGAATACCTTTAAAGCAGTGGTAAGGTGATTCACACCTGTCACTAAATCTGTCCACTAGGCTGAACAATTTCTGTGGAAAAAATAAAAACAGTGAAGTTAGTTTCAGGGCCTAAGAGGAGAAGTTTGTCTGAATGCATAAAACCATGCCTTCAACCTTCACAAACACCTGTAGATATGATTTTCTTATATGGTTTGCTCAAAGAGGGAGGCTCAGAAATAGAAGATATAAGGGAGTCATTCTCAAATGCTTAAGAAAGAAGTGGTTAAAATTTAAGAGTTTATCTCAGATTAGAAAATTTATAATGACAAAAAACCCTTAGGAGTTAGACTAAGAAGTGTGACAGAATCCTGAAATCTACAGAATTGGAGCATTGTATCCTGGATGTGAATAAGGAGAAAATAACTCAACAGTGGTGGTTGAGATCGAGAATGATCGCTGCTTTGGCACTGCCTGGATCTAGTGACCATTAGTCTGAATGTTGTGGCAGTGACAAGCCTACTTTCATGTCACTGTTCATGATTAGATAGACCGTATGGTAAGGGTGAAAGTCAGAAACAGCAGAGAAGTTGATCTGATGCTATATTTGGAAGAACAAATGCACACAAACAGCTTTATATAATAACCACGCTGAACAGACAAGAGTTCTCAGCAACTAAAACGCCATATAAATACACCCAGTCAGTCTAAAATGCACTTCCAGGTAGATAACAGAACCGCTATGCTTCCTCACTCCCCCACCCCTGCCAAGAAGAAACCATATAAAAAGAAATCCTGGGAAGTCTAACCTTTCTTGCCCGTTCTCCCCATTTGCCTCTGCTCGAGTCATCACCATTACTTCTCGTTCAGTGGTGTAATTTTTTCTTCCATTAACTTTAATAGGCTTTATACCAATGTTAAGCAATGGGATCATTTTACACTGACTGGGTTGATGAGAAATACCTCCACTCAATTAGTTTCTCAATACTGGAATATTTTAAAATGAAGAAGAAATAGGCAATCTGAAAAATCTAAGCTGCAAATGAGGTACAAGTTTCTCTATTCTTACACTCCATGATGTTTGAAAAACTTGATATATTTCTATGGTAACAATGGGGAAAACGTATTCAGCAAACCCCAGAGAATACTAGATCATGAACTATCTTTCACACACGAAATATCTGTATAAATATATAAGCAATTTAAGAAAGGTTTCAGTTTGCCTGGGATAAAGTTTCATATATTAGGGATTTTGTATTTTGTCATAATGGTGTCCCTTATGTTCAGGGAAAACATTTTATCTAATGTAAAACTGAGATCAGAATGCTATTTAGATGTATTAGTTTATAGGTATTGTGTTCATTCTTGCTAAAATTTAAGCCTCAAGTATTTCTTACTTGTAACATATTAAAACATTGTTTGGGGTGCCTAGGTGACGCAGTCAGTTAAACATCTGACTCTTGATCTCCACTCAGGTCATGATCTCACAGTTTGTGAGTTCGAGCCCCGGGTCAGGGTCTGCACTGATGGCGCAGAACTTATTTGGGATTATCTCTCTCTCTCTCTGCCTCTCCCCACTTGCTCTCTCACTCTCTTTTTCAAAGTAAATAAATAAACTTAAAAAAATAAAATAAAATATGGTTTGAATGTGAGATTGTATTTTAATGTTTCTGAAAATTAATTACATTGGAAAGAATTGAATGAAAAAACCTTACTTTTTGGCCATATTAGTCAAAAGCTATGTGTTAACATTCAACTTCTCAAGTAGGTAGAGGATTGTAATATTGCAAGAAATAAGAATATGTAGTAAATTTTACTGAGGAGACAAAAGTGCTCATTTACATAAAGTATGTTAATTTCTATGTCATCAGTTAAAAAAACAAATTTATGTTATTCCTACCTATTTATGTACACTGCATACCTATGCTCACAGACACACATGCACACAAACACAATTACAATGTTGGATGTATTCACTAAGTTTGCCCAAGTTTGAGTGAATCATTCTGCGTATTTGTATGCTCCCTCTGATAGAGCATGGAGGTACTTATTCAAGCAAGTCAAAATACCAAAGAATTCTTGAAGGCCTGGGTATAAAGGAGATTACTCCATGTTATATGGACTTCCCTGTGAATAGGATGAGAGTGTAATCACCTACATAGATTTTCTGTAGGTAATAGAAATGTTAATTTGTTTTTAATTTCCATTTTGTATGGTATTTTCAACCTTCTGTGTATAACAGGTAAATGGTAGAAAAGCAGAGTAGAGAATATTAATGCCTTGTCTTGGTTCGTCAGAAATTATAAAACATAATTTTTTTATTCTTGTGCATTACTTCACACGGTGTTAGAGATATGATGCCAGATCTACAGGGTAACACATATAATAGTTGAAGGAAGACTTCATACCGACTAATTAAAAGGAAAGAAGAAATCCCAAAAGTAAGGTAAAAGAACAAGAAAAATTTAAGAAAAGAAGTTGTCAAAGAGAATGATGAGTTTCTAATGGAGGAAACCATTAGCTGCTATTGTCTTATATGAGAATCACACCATATATAACCTCACAGCCTCTCACTCTCTCATTTACCACAAAAGGGTTAGACTACATGACCTCTAAAGTCATTTTAGTATCTGGCACCCTATACTCTGTCTAATCATTTGAATATCTCTAAAACTGTATTTTTGTTCCTACATCAGTAAAAGGCACTTGTTGAATAAAAATTACAACTCTTCTTTACCAAATATTACGGTTAAATCAAAAAAGACTTTACATATTTAACTTCATAGACTTTGCAGCCCATATCTGTGTGCCAGAAAAAGCCCAGAGAGGCCAACCTGTGATGATGATTTATGATCACAAGATAACACCCACTTGGAGGCACTGATCCCTGACACCACAGGTCATCAGATACTTTAAAATTTTAAAGATTACTAATGAAGACACTTTCCTGTGACTACAACCCACGTGTGCATTGTTTCAAACAGTAGGTTCACATACCCTGAGAGGAAATGAAGAAGAAAGCAGTAATTTATTGGTAGCAGTAATCTACTGGGGGACACTGTGTCATTATATGCTTTGAAAATCATAGTCTCATTTCTCCCCAAATATACTGATGTCTCCTATCCTAGAAGAATTCAAAATTGAATTAGAAATCTCTCTGAAATGGCAGAATCTCTTCAGTAAATGCATTTGCACTATGAAGAAGGAAACTACTGTTGTGATTCTTGATAACCACTCAGCAGTAAAGTGACAGTCAAAGCACAAATTCCTCTCAGTGGGTCGGACAAGAGTCATTTCTCATGTTTGAACAGCAATGAGTACTGGAAAAGCTAAGTTGAATAAATATTTTAATGAATACTCTGATTATCAAATATATGGCCTGCATTTTCTAGCCTTTTCAGAATTAAATTTAGCTGTTAGAAATTCTGTATGCCATCTTAAAAATGACACAGAGAGATAAAAACCAGAGAAGACATTATTCATTACACAATAGCAATGAGAAACATTGTAGGAAAAAGTTTCTAAAATAAGTAAATATATCCTAACAGATACAAAAATACTATTTTCAGTTTTTCACATATATGCTTAGTCACATCAAACGCTAATTAAAAAAAAAAAACAAACTCCAGGATTATTTTTCACCCAATATCATCTTTTGTTTGTTGGGAAAGGGAAGTTTGAGATTGAAATATAAAAAAATTATGCTTTATTGGCCAGCCTGCCGAGAAATGGATGCTCTAATCCACTGCAAAGGTGAATGTAATTTCATATAAATGTTCTGTAAAGCAATTTCAAAATATAGTGTGCACATCTAGGAAAAAAGTCTAAATCTAATAATTCCAGTTCTAAGGTTTACTCCAAGAATAACAAGTGATTCAATAACGTTTCATAAGTACTCATTATCATATACTTAACATTTTTAGTAAAGTTTTATTTATAAAGGCTAGAACCAAAAACTTATAATAATTAAAATTTAAAAGAACTTAAATATCCTGCAAGATACAGTCAGATCTATCCGTCCACTGAAATCTAAGCATTTGAGGAGTATTAATGTTATGAAGCAGAGTTCACAAAATATTAAGCTACATTAAAATCAATAGAAATAGCATGCAAATCCCATGTACAGTCAAAACTTTATCAGATGTGTATATCTGTATATGCACACATTTCTATAAATTCATTGATAACATAAGTACAATTGAAAGTGAATTTATATTCAATATACAGATTAAAATTAAACTACTTGTCACGTGATCTTCTGCCCCATTTTCCCTCCCTGAGCTGCAGCAAATATTCTCTAGTATTCTCAGTCTAGGGCCTTGGGAGCATTCCCCTGTAGATTAAACCAGCCTGCATTTCATATGACAATGGGTCTGGATGGATTTTATAGGGACTGCTCTACCTCCAACCAGCATTGCATGGGGAGATTTTTCTGGATTTCCCTGATCCTTCCTGTGAAAGCCTGAGTATTTCTGAAAGAAAAAGAAAAGGTATGCAGATGGGCGGTATGCCCCATCACCGCAGTCCCAGGAGCTACGTACTCTCATACAAACTCATATTTAGCCTCCAACAACTCATCACATTCTCTAGTTTAGTGTTCTCAGACTCTTCTATAGTGACTGGCAATTTGTGCCCAAAGTAAGAAAGCATTTTTGTCCTTTGACTTCAATTCTTTTATGCGTTCTTGAAAAGTTATTAATTTGCTACTTGAACAGTATTTTTTTCTTGTAGTTTAGTAGCTTTTCTTCATTTCTTTAGATGTCCAGGATAGATTCAGAATTGGTTAATATTCTATGGAGTAAGCAAACCATACACTAGTAAGTTGCTTGATCTTACTCCAGAGAAAGACGTCTTTCATGTAAGTTAATTTGAGAAAATTGAAAGTACTAATTTACAGAGTTAAAAATGATAATGAACTATTTTTAAATAATAATTACTTACATCATTTAAATACATGTGTGCACAGCTTCTAGTTAATTGACTATATTTTATCTCTCTTATCCCTTTGACCTCATAGAATAATTAAAGTATGAAAATGAATCACATGCAAAGGGAACTGTAATCTAAGGCTGGAATATAATATTGTTTCAAACATGAGTGTTCTTTTTGAAATAAAAAAAATAGTAATAAGATCAACTGGGTGTAGAGGATTTTTTCCCCCTCAAAAAAAAAAAGTTTGGCAGTGTGTCTAAGAAAATTCCTTGCATAAATTTATGTGTTAAGCCTGGTTAAAAGTAAAAAATTGGAAGTGAAGAGATCAATGTTGATAATATTAAAGTTGAAGGTAATGATAATCATCATAATTATAGTGATAATGGTGACTCAAATTTCTTCCTCTGGGAAGAAGAGATTCCGCGAGGTTTACTTGCTAGGAGTTATTTCAATATGCATTTCTCAAATAAAAATCATCATCATCATCATCATCATTGGCTTGCTATACCATTTTACTAGAATATTTACATGCATTCATTTATTTAATGTTCATTAAAAAATCTCCGTAAGTATTCCCTATTTAGAGATAATGAACAAGGATTTATAGCTATTAGCGCATTTATTTCAAGTTAGAAATCTACGAAGCAGATCAAACTTTGGCCTAAAAACTTCAAAATCCTATTATTTTACCCTGCTTTCCTCATGAAAACTTGTCACAGTAGAAATAATATTCCATAGTTCATATGTGCCAGACACTGTTTAAAATCCTTAAAATATTTAATTGACCCAAAATAAATATGTATTAGGTACTGTTATTATCAACTCCATTTTATAAATGAGAAAACAGAAGAACAGAATAGTTACAGCTAGTGTGGGAAAATCTGAACACGGGGTGTCTGGCTTCAGAGGATATGCTATCTTGAGAACCAATATTTGGTTGAGGAGTATATCTAGATTTAGATATAGACACTTATATCTGTTTGTCTTATCTATCTATCACCTATCTATCTATCATCTATCATCTCAGCTATGGAGATGCTATCTAGATATTTGCAAAAGTTTCAAATATTCCCAAAGAATGAGATAAAGTAAAATAATTATTTCAGTATTCTAAATCCTCACCTTTTACCTTTTCAAGACAAACAGTAAATATTTTCATGGCATTTTTTTTTTCTTGGCACATATCAAATCCTTTTGTATAACTAACATCATACCTTCAGTTGTCTTATAATATCTTTTATCATATTTAACTCATAAATAGTATACACCATTCTTACAGTTTTCTTTTGTTTTGTTTTTTTGTTTTTCTAAAAAGGAAGCACATGAATCATGAAAAGAACAGTGCTAATAAAATCTAGTGTTAAATCTGCTGCATCCTCTCTCGTGGGGCTGAAACTAAGTGGACAAAGAGTTGTGTGACTCAGATACTCCTTCAAGAAAGAGCGTGGATAGGAGCTTTGAGTGTTATCTCCTTTAGGTGTGCCTCATTTTTTGAGCCAAGATCGTGCTCTCTTTGGGGTGGTCCCACACAATGACTAAGCATCCAGAGCCCTAACCACTTTTCCCCAAGTGAGACTCCTCTAATGAGCAGGTTTTAGTTTGTAACTCTCTGTTGGCTGATAAAGGCTTGGTAATTCCTGTCTCATAATTTGATGGCTTCCATGCTTAATCCTGCTTTCTCTGTTTTAACTCTTCAGGTGTTAATCCTCAGAATATTGTTCACCTCTAACTTTATCTCAGAGACTATTTCCCAAAGGAGCCAGTTGACAGAATGGTCATGGAGTGATGCCTAAACGAGCAGGTGGTAAGAGGAGGTTTCAGAAATGCTTCACTCACCTGCCAACAGACATTGAAAACTCCATCTCAGGACACAAATAGTTCTCCGACTCAAGATGGGTGCCCAATTACTAATTTTTTTACTGGTGTTACTTAGCAAAATGTTCTGCTAGGGAGAACACCATAACCAGTGTGACAATTCAGATTTTTGAGAAACACAGGGAACAAAGCTTGCAGGGAAATAGACTTGGCTACTGACTATAAAGTTGCATTGCCACTCTTTTGAGGGGTGGTGAAAACCTAAGGGCCTACAACACTAAGTGTGAAGGCCAGAGGACCACTTCAGGAGCTCACAAAGAGGCCTTTATCTCCAATATAAAGAAAAGAGAAAATTGAAATGTGATTGAATACTCAACTGAGGAACACATTATTCCAAAGTTAGAATGTCATTTGGGAAAACCTGACATCCTAGCATATCTTGTGGGGACATTTCACTCTTCAAACACCTGTGAACCATCAGAGACTGCAGGGGTTGCCCATCCATGCTTATTAAGAGCTAGCACTATCCACCATGAAGGGAGACCTTTTAGAAGAAAAAAGTTTCCCCCTAAATATTTGTATCCACCCCCTCTCCTGTCTTTCTAGAGCTAAGTCTCAGGATACCTCAGTCTGGGACAGGCTGCACCTAGGAAGGAAATACTGGAAGGAGCCAGTATGTGAGAGCCTTGGAGCTGGATCATCAGTGTATGTGGTCAAGGGGGACAGAAAACAAGATTGATGAAGGGTAAATTTTTCAACTGGGGGGGTGCATAGTAAAGAGTTTCCTTTTCTCAAAAAAAGGTCTGGCCTTTGCCCAGGACCACCATTAGATAATCTGTAGGCCCTTGGAATTTCCTGCCTGATAGGAGTCTTTGTTTTCTTGGAAACTTCAACCCTAGGACAATCAAACAGTGTGATTTACAGTGGCTTTGAACCATGCCTTATGATTTCAGATCCCCAGAGGACCAGAGGACATGGTGGCTCACCTCTCAGGGAGGGGAGAAGGGAGGTGGAGCTGGGACTAAAGTTCAGACACAGAGACAGTCTGTAGTTAGACCCTAGTTGGTGATTTTCTTTGCGTATTACCACCTTTAATGCTGAAAGGTTTACATGTCCCTAATTTGATAAGAGCCTTCAATTTTGGGTGCTCCCAGATTCTACCCTACCTCTCTCTTCATTTGGCTGGTTCTATGGTGTGTCCATTTCCTGTTATGAACATGAGGCTATGAGAATAATTGCTCTCAGAGAAGTTTGTGAATCATTATGGAGAATTATTGAGTCTGAGGGAGTCTGTGGGAACCCACAAATTCATGGCCACTAGTAATAAGTCAGAGTGGCTATAGGGACCCCCAAATTATGGCTAGTGTTTGAAGAGAGAGTAGTCTTGTGGGGACTGTTCCCTCATAATGTCCAGTTTGCCCAACTCATTTGTAAGGGAATCCTCTTAGCATATAGAACTTAATACACTAGCAAGGACTTCAGTGATGGGTCCAGACTCACTGCCAGATTGACTCCTAGAAACTTGGTGAAAAGAAGAGCCCAGGATGAGTGAAGTTAAAAAGGTTTAATTGCCATAGCAGATGTTAGAGGTAGCAAAAAACAAATGAGAGGAATATGCATGTTTGGGTGGATATATTATATGAAATGTCAAGGCTCACCAGATAATATTGTTTCCTGGGAAGGCCCAGAGGACATTCCATCTACTAAGACCATCAGGGATAAACTGGTAAGAGAGGCACCAGTATCTTTAACAACTATCTTTGGAAACTGTTGGCAGGCTAAACTGAGGTTGAGGAAGATCATAAATCTTGTCTCGTTAACAGCAAAATAGAGGATAGTTTATTTAAGGACTACCAGAAGCTTCAGGGGGATGCAATTTTGTAAAGATTGGCAAGACCAGAGTGACAACCAAGGGGAATTTCAGTTTCAGGGTGTTATGGAAGCTGATAATGAAACATGACATCTCCAGGAGAAAAAGATATGGGTATGTGTAATACCATCATAATGTAATATACACTTAAATAAAGCAGTAATGAGAGAATAGGATGCTAAGAAAAGTAACCCAGCAATTGCCATAATACAGTTCCCGTAGGTTTTGCTTTTCTTTTCTTTTCTTTTTTTTTTTTTTTTTTTTTAATCTCAGGGACACACACCTGAAAAGATTTCCAGATCCATGGGAGGAGGACCCAACAACATCACGGCAAAAATATGCTTTAATAATTGTACCAATTCTTTTCCAAACTACCTAAAGCTATTTGCTTGGAAGATAGTACAATGCTCAAATAAAATTGCATTACACTTCAAGAGCTATTGAACACAGGGTCTGAGTTGACATGGATTCTCAGACACATGAAGTGTCATGCCCCTGTCTCCCCATAATTATTTTGATCCAGGTAAAAAATAGAAATCTTGCCAGTGTCCAGCATACAGTGGGTCCACTGGATTAGAGAATCTACATGGTGATCATTTCATCAATCTCTGAATCTATAACTGGGGTTGGCACACTGTGTAGTTAACATAATCTTCTCATTGGGAACTTGGCTTGGGAAGTAAGTATAACCAATAGTACAGTAGGACAAATGGAAGTTTCTAAAACTTCCCCCAGCCAAGATAGTAAATAAAAATATTATATTATGTGGTGAAGCAAGATGGTAGTCATTAGTGTAACACAAAAGATCTAAAGAATGCAGGTGAGAGGGTCCCTAAGTTATCTCCATTTGATTCATGACTCTGACCCCTGAAGAAACCAGATGAATTTTGTAGACTACCACAGCACCATGAGTACTGGTTCCAAGGGCTTATGTAGAACATGTCACTGATCAAATATATTGATGTTTTGTGATGAATGGACAGCATGATAAACAGATAACTAACATGATATGATAAAGATCTTAACAAAATATGTGAATTCCAGAGTGCAGGAAATAAACCCCATAACTATCAATGACCTGCCATTTCAGTAAAATCTTCAGGAGTCCAAACAGTTAAGTTATCCTCTTGAAAACAAAAGACAAATAGTTGTATCTTGTATTCCGAACAAAAAGAAGTATGCATAACACTTAGTAGACATGAGATTCTGGAGGCAATACATTCTACACTTAAGAATACTTCCCTGGACTGTATAACAGTTGATACGGAGGGCTACTTGCTTTGAGTGAGGCCCAGAGCAAGGAAGGACTCTGCAGTAGGTCCAACAGTAGTATGGATTGCACTTCTAGTGGAACCTAAGGTGTTGGGAGGATCAGTGGTGGCAAAAGACACACTGTGAAGTTTATGGCAAGCCCTGTAATAGGATCACAAACTAAGCCCATTGGTTTCTAGGTGAAGGCCATGCTTTCTGAAATAGAAAGTTACATGTCTTAAAACAACAACAGCAACAACAACAACAAAACAGCTATTGGAATGCACCTATTCCATAATAAAGTCAGAATGCTGAAACTATACATCAAAAACTGAGTCCTATAAGACATCCCAAGTCAGGAAGTTTCAATAGAAAATTTATTGAAAGATAAAGATAATAACTTTAGGACTGAGCACAAACAGGACTAGAAGACATAAGCAATCAAGAGGACATGGGCAAGTCACCAGGACCCCATGTCACATAGAGCAACTGCACCAGCATTACTCCCTCATATCACACCAATGACTATGTGGCATGTCCCACAAGACCACCTGAAGATGGATAAAAATAACAAGCTTGCTTTATCTGTGGATTAGCTAAACATATGGGTTCAAGTAGAAACTGGAGAGTGGCTGTGTTGCAGCTTCATTCACAGACAGGTTTGAAAGGCAGAAGAAAGTAAAATATTCCCAATGCGTGAACTTTGAGGGGGGGAATTTAATTATCCACACTGTTTGAAGAAGTGGCTGAGGTTATAAGTAGTGGCTAATGAGCTGGACAGTTGTTCAGGGGACCAGAAAAAAAGAGATTGGAAAATCAGAGACGAGGAGGTCTGGGATAAAGACATACTGATGAATAGATGGGAATGAGGACAAAGTGTGAGGACCTTAGTATAATATCTTAATGTGCAAAGCAAATGTCTACCACAGAAAAAGCACTCCACAACCAAATAGATATTAATGACTCAGCCAGTTGACACTAACCAGAGTTTTATCAGCAGCCACTCAGTGCTGGCAAAATGAACATTCAAATTATAAGTGCATTGTAGCAGAGATGAAAGATATGCATGTACTCCTTCTTATCACAGTTGATTTGGTATTGCCATCTCTAAATGTACAATAGAAAACAACACAGAGTGCTTGGTATGACACTATGTTTCAAGGAGATCAAATGGCTCTTAACGTCTTGGAATGTCTATTGATTTGTTCTCATAGGAACAGATGTTTAATTTCAAGTATGGATTTGCTTCCTCTACTTGCTAAGTCTCAGCCAACACCATTATTCAGGAGCTTACAGATAATGAGCCCATAACCATGAAATGCCATACAACTGGGTATTAAAACAAAGAACCCCATTCATAATAAAGAATATGGAGGATTGGGCCTATGTTGCATACTACACCATTCAAAAACAGTTGGACCAGTAAAGAGTTGGAATGGCTGCTAAAGGTTCATCTGAAAGGCCAGTTTGGAGGCAATACTCTGAGAATAGTATTCCATCTACACTGAATCAGAAATGTTACTGCATCCTCAATAGAAAAATTATATGAGTCCAAGAAATAAGGTCCCAAAGGTCTATTTTGGTTAATTATGTTTCCCATTTCTAGAACTCTGAATTCTGCTGGAATAAGGTCCTGATCCCTGAAGAATATACTCCTTTTTTTAGACCAATAGGCAGGAAGGGGAGCTTTTCATGAGGAGCTAACCCTGACTAGCAGGAAAAGATAGGGTTATGGATATAGTATAAGGGCAGTGAAGAATACATGTAAAATGCAGGTGATTCACTTGGGCATCCATTAGTTTCCCTATGTAAATTGTGATTGTCAATAGATAGGGGTAAACTACATCTGCTTAAGAAGTGTATGGTTATCAAGGGATCTGACCCCTAAAATGAAGATTTGTGTTACAGTCCTAGGTCAATCAAAAGACCAGCACAAGTGACAGCTGGAGGTAAGTGGAATTTAGAATATATAGTAGAGGGGAATACAATGAGTTGTAGTCTCAAAACCAACTGCAGGAATGAGAGCTCCAATTTATCTCACCCCTCTTCTAAATTTACACCTAGGAAGGGGTAAATACTGGAATGCTGGAAGAGCTACTGTCTGATCATGAATGGAGAGGTGGAACTACATGGGGCAAATGGGGGACTCCATAGCACCCAAAACTTCCTTCAATAAAGAAAATGTTTAAGATAAAAACAGAGAGGGAGGCAAACCATAAGAGACTCTTAAATACAGAGTAGAAACTGTGGGTTGATGATGATGGGGAAAATGGGTGATGGGCATGAAAGAGGGCACTTATTGGGATGAACACTGGATATTATATGTAAGTGATGAATCATAGATTCTATTCCTGAAGCCAAGACTACAATGTATGTTAACTAACTTGAGAATAAATACAAAAGAAAGAAAGGAGAGAGAGAAAAAAGGAAGAAAGGTAGGAAGGAAGGAAGGAAGGAAGAAAGCAAGCAAGAAAGAGTGGGTACCTGACAACAGATGGCTACTAGTTCCACAGCATTTTAGCTGAAGTCATACTTCTCAAGATGGCTCTAGGCAATTACAAGGTAAAACTGCACTAAAAAGGGTATTACAATTTCCACCCAATATGTGACTCTACTTGTGGGCAGTCTTTGATCTAAAATTCTTGGATTTAGCTGGCAGAGACTATCAGCCCATCATTATGATCTCTTGGCTCCCCCTTCACTTTCCTACGATCTCCCATTTCCGTTCACAGGTAATGCTCCCCAATAAATATTTACTCCTAACTTAATCTCATCATTTTTTCTGGAAGACCTAAATGGTGCTTATGAATTAATATGTTTTGTATCGTCATAGCTCAAGTGGGTCATGTTGTAAATGAGAAGGGGTTTGTCCTATGCGACAAGAGATTATCTAGCATTCAAACAAAGTAAACTATCAAAATAAGGAGTGCAGTTACCAGACGCCAAATGCCACACTTAGGGGATCTGCCAGAGTTGATACTGAAGCCATAGCTTATTAGGGCAGTGTCTGGCCGTCAGCGCAGTGAGGCAGAGGTCCTAGAGCCCTGCCCTGTCTTCTGCAAATACAACTCCTCAACTGATTGTTCTAACAGACTCCCCTGGGAGCAGACCTGAGATTTAAAACCTACACTACAGTGAGAAGCTTCTCCTACTCACTTCTCCTTCTTTTTGTGTGTGTGTGTTTTATTTTTTTTTAATTTATAGTTTATTGTCAAGTTGGTTTTCATACAACACCCAGTGCTCTTCCCCACAAGTGCCCTCCACCATGACCATCACCCCCCTTCCCCTCTCTCCCTCCCCCATCAGCCCTCGGTTTGTTCTCAGCGTTCAAGAGTCTCTCATGATTTGCCTCCCTCCCTCTCCCTAACTCTTTTTCCCGCTTCCCCTCCCCATGGTCCTCTCTTAGG